>JAVLUZ010000768.1:99742-691402 GCA_036768485.1 Mermis nigrescens | reverse complement strand
TGTGCCTGTCTCGTTTGTACATACTTTACCCAGGGGCGGATTTAAGGGGGGGCGGCCGCCTCTCCATTGGCCCAAAAAAGTGCGCAAAATTAAGCATTTATAAGCGATTTTTAGCGATTTTCGGGTTAAAACGGCTAATTTTTCCGCCCAAGTCAGGGTAACGCCTCCCCCCTTAGGAAAATCCTAGATCCGCAAGTGCCTTTACCGTAAGCTTTTGCCCATAGGCCTATTGTCGTATTCATAGATCCTTTTCATCTCTTGGTTCGTGTTGTTACGCCTCTTTTTCTGCATCAGTTAAAACTGCGTGCGAGCGCAGTTTTGACGGCACTTTAAGATTTTACATTTAACAATTAGTTTTGAGCCTGAGTGCCTCTCCGCCAGCTTCCGCGCTGAGCGTATCTTTTTTCTTTCGCCGCCGTACGTGCAGACTCCGTATGTGCCTTTTTATCTGCTTGGCTGCAGAACTCGTCTGTTAGTTTTCCTGCGTAGTGTGCACGCTTCTTTTCGCCGTACGCTTTGTTTTTTATCATTCGTGTTTGTGCCAATTGGCATCAGTTGTTGTATGCCTTTGGCAGGGCTTTGTGCCATTGTTTGATTTTACCCGATTAGCGTAACACGACGGTCAGCAGCATGTATCCTCCATGCTGTCGCTTTTTAATTGCTTAATTTTTCTGTCCAAAAAATATTGTAAAAATTAATTATTTAATTAACCATGCTGGGCTCGGTTGAATTTCCGTGCTGTTGAATTCTGTCCTTGTGCTACACTATACTTAGGAACCCTTAATATTTTCAAGCACCGGAATTCGGTCCAAAACAAGTTAAATAATAATCTTTTTTAGCCCTCAATTAGGTTTCTGGGGAACTTACTTTAATTAGGTACTTAATCTCAAAGGGGTTAAGTAAGTAAGTTTCACTAGGTGCGTGCGTAGAGGGACGGGCTACCTTGAATAGGCCGGGCCGCTACTCCCCGAATCGCCGGCTGGTGATCGACCTCCTAAAAAGGGCGAGAACCCCGTGTGAGCGCATAAGCTTGAGATTCGGGTTAAGTAAGCTGAAGTGAACGTAGCTTGAGTCTACGTTAACACATCTGATATTTATTTGTCCTGGGCCATTGTGGAGATTTAATTTTTTCATAAATGTTGATCGTAATATCAGAATAACGAATCCGACTGAAATTTTCTTTTAACTCTGTGGTTGTGTAAAGTTTACACTGTCTATTAACCTCAACTCTTGTTCTAGAGCCTTGCGGAAGCTTAATTTTTTTCAAAATGTTCTACGTAAAATCAGAATTGAGAATCTGACTATTAGTTTCCTCTACACCTAGTAGTTGTGTTAAATTTGCACTAATCATTTGTTGTTAAAATGTAGTTTATACTACAAATTTATTTTACTACCAAATCTGAGCGTTAGTGTTCCTTACACTTGAAATTTGCGCAAAGTTAATGCTGAAAAACTTTGATCTGTTAAAATAATGTAAGGTTGTCTTGTTTGAGAAGGATAATGCTGATGTTAAGAACAGTATTGCTTTCCGTGTTCTCGGACTGCTGTCATTATAATGGCATGTTACTGTATGTGTTTACTGACTGATGTACTCAAATCATACTATAGTCTGTTTCATTTATTCGAGAGGTTTTCAGTCAATTCTTTTAAGGGCTACAGTAAGCTAAACAAGACGAATTACTGTACTTCGGCAGATCAGCTCAGTGAGGGCGAGTGGCTAGAATTCTTTCCATTTTTAATGCACTTATACGCCTTAAATAAATTTGATTTAGGCATTTAATCAGTGCTGGGACATACTACAGTAAGTGCGCTAGACAAAAAGCTATCGGCTGGAATCGAACCCGGGGTTGCTTCAACTACAAGCAAGAGGTTTTACCACTGAGCTATGCGGGAGTTCGCGGCGTTTCTTAACATCTTAGTCGATTGTGTTTAAAGTGTCGACTCAGGATATGTTGAATGCGCGAATTTTATTAGTAAGTTAATTGATCTGCTGGAAGACGAGAATAAATTATGCCGCAAAAATGTTGTTGAAAAAACCGTCTTTACTACATAGCTATAGTGAGATCTAGCGACCTACAGTAAATAAGAAAGAAGGGGTTAGCTGTAACCTCCGAAAACATTCGCTGAAAAAGATCTCGGATAAATGAAACAGACTATAATTAAAAGCGGGGTACTAGCAAAGAAAAATGCTCCGATGGAACAAAAAAGATGAATATACTTGGAATTGTGGATTATTAAGGATACTAGGAAAAATCTACCTAAAGTCGCAAAATCTGCTAAAAATCACACTTTCTTCTAAGCAACGCAAAAAACTCGAAGTATATTCTGCGGCCAACAGATTAAAATAAATATTTAACCATAAAATGATTGAAAAAGGCGCACATTAGCTACGTAGTAGGTGGCAAATGATGTTGAGTAAACTAACTGTCTTTCTAAGCCAATTGAATGAATGGTTTAAAACAGTAGGAAACACTTGGTTGACTTGAAACAGACTAGATGTAGGTACACTAGCATGCCCATAAGGATTGTGTGCACTAATCAATCGGCCGCTGCTTTGCTTTGCTTTAATGCTCAGAACAAAATAAAACAACTTTAAATACAATACCACTTAATTTTCTATCGATCAGGATACGAAGCTAGTCATGGTTGCTACTTGCCATTAATTTAAAAATAAACATTACAGATTTCGTTTATACACTCTTATCTGAAACTTTGAACATTATTTAAAAAAGACACTTTTAGAGGCTGCAGAATATACTTCGATTTTTTGCGTTGCTTAGAGAAAGTGTGATTTTTAGCAGATTTTGCGACTTTAGGTAGATTCTTTCTAGTCCACTCCTTTTACATCCTTAATAATCCACAATTCCAAGTATATTCATCTTTTTTGTTCCATCGGAGCATTTTTCTTTGCTAGTACATGTATGGTTGTATGTAATTCTTCGTTTCGCAAAACAAGATTTTCGGAAGGAGGTACACCTACTATTTAAAATACATACTTAGTTGTTTTTTTCATTCGAAACGGCCCATTTTCTTATGACGGCAGTCGTATTAGCTAGGTACCTACTGTTGTAAAATATTTCGGACTGGTGCCATGTAAGATTTTAGCCCAGAGTGTCACCACACACAATTAAGAGTCAAATACATAGGGTGCAATGGACGATAGCCAATCGAATGAAAGGCAGTAGGCCAATTGGCTGAATTTTTACTGCTTTCGAACCTCTTTTTTACTGTAAAAAGTCTTACGATTTTTGAAAGAGACTATACTTTATGCCTATCATCATTTGTAATTCTTAAACAAGTCGACGTATTATGTTGTCAGTAGATTAACTTGTTAGTAAGTCGATAATTTCACAAAAGCTAACTTAGAATATGACAGTATACTGTAGAATTCGAATGCCATATAATATAAGTATTATTTCTTGCATGCATGCTATCAAATCAATCAAAATAACTTGCTGAGGTACTATACCTGCGCGCATTATACACATAGTCTTGCCTGACAAGTCCGACACGAATTCCTAAATTCTAAAAACCCTGATAAAACCCGCTTGAACCCAAATAACCCACAAAAACGCATAAAAAACCAGAAATTTAAAATGCAAATTTTGCGGGTTGGGTATTGACTAACTCTGGGTAAGGTAAAGCGGGGCGGTATACCAAGCGGGACTACTTTGATTAAAATTCAAGAAATTTGACTGTGAGCTTACGCCAGTGCATGGGCTGACAACTAATTCATAAAAAGCGTATATTTAGATACCTAAGACAGACAATGCTGAATCATTTCGAGCAATGGTCAACATCTTTTGAAATAAGCTTAATAAAGTGCGAATATCTCATCAAATTCACCCGCCTTGTGGATGACTTTGATTGTAACCCTGTAATTGCTACAAAATTAATTTTGAAGAAGAAGAAAGAGATTTTATCACTACTTTAATAAACCAAAGTGATAAAATACGGAATGACGAAATACATAATAGATACAAATTGGTTACGGGACATGCAAGTCAATGTAATGACAAGTTTTACGCGCCCCCCACAAGATGTCTAGATAAATCAAAGTTCACTAACCTGGATTTAAATATGTTTAGGTTAGGGAGAATGAAGTCAGGAAGATCGTTCCAAACTTCGATGTATTTGTAAAAGAAATCAAACTTTTCTAAATTAGAATGTACAACAGGTATAACTAATTTAAATCTATTAATGCTGCGGCGGGTAATATTATGATTATTTTTCAATAGCATTGCTCTTTTCAGTGGTGTACTCGTGACTGATTCCCCATTTATAGTCAGAGTATTGGAAAGTCACACGCCAGAAGAGTTATTTTGTGATTTTGTGCGCCTCCTTATCTGTAAAGAATTTTTTACAAAAACCGTTTCTTATGTGGTCTAGGATGGTGGACTTTGATAGGTTAGGTCATTTTCTCATACAGTGAGCTGAGCACTAAGCTCTCACCTTTTTGATTGGCAATTTCTATTGGACAAACATGTCGCAGAATCTTAAATTTTGTTTTCAAAAGTCTTGAACCTTGGGAAAAATTCGCGTAATTATCAAAGTCACTCTTTGTGAGTGACCTGGATGACCAAGGCGGGCGACTTTGATGGCCATACATGCACATAGGAAGGGGTGAGAGGGAGTATTACCCTTCGCTCAAGGATTTAAAAGCTAGGTACTGTCGAGCGATTTGAGCCGAAAGTATTGGATTTTCAAGCAATTTCAACGCAAAATTAGTCAAAAACTAAATTTATTGTAATAAAAATTCTGTATTTCACCCCTCACTGGCCATAAAATCTTGATTTTACCCCTCCCGGGCCAACCTGACCTTATGCATCTATCTTGATGGCCTATACAAATTTGAACACGTGCGCATAGTGAAATTAAACTTTCATATAAAAAAGCTGAAAACCCGCACAAATCTATTGTCTTCTATTAAGAAAACAAGTGGCATCAAAATAATTCTCGTTTTAAAAAATTACTCGTATGTGCAATCGAAATTCGCTTTACGCACTAAGCATATGCTTAGATAATGGTAATCAGAGTCAGACACATTAATCAAAGTCACACTTATGGTCATCAAAGTCGCCTCGAAAACTCGACATTTTATAGCACCAGATCTTATAAGTAAAAACACTGAATCTTAAAAGTTTAGATTCAGCATATGGGAAAAACCATGGGTTATGGAAAATTTGGAGAAAAACGACAAAAAGCTCTTTTTTCTACTTTGAAAAACTGTTACGTCGAAATTTCCGCACAAAAACTGGGCTACTGCAGATTCATCAGAGCAAGTAGCGTAGTCATTGCACGATTAAATTCAGCGAAAATTTAAACCAAAAGTCGCCTGAGAATTATTCTGCGAAGTTTCAAGCAAACCCCATCAAAAGTCGCCCCGCCATGACGGCAAATTGTTCATTGATTTTACTTGATTATCTAGCTGGGGATTTTAAGTTTTACTTATGTAGTCCAACGTTTTCTTTCTATCACAATGATAGCCTAAGGTCGTACATGTAACAAGGGACATGAGGGATCCCCCACCCAGAGTCGGACATCCCCCATCCCCCCAAAGCCAGACAATTTTTGACCCCTCCCCGATGTTTGGAAAAATTGTATTTTTTGGCCGTTTTTAGGCCTTTTTGGCCAGAAATTGGAGGTCATTAACCTCTCCCCTAAAAATGGCCGGGCCCCCCAAAATTGCGATCCGTTACATGTATGCCTAAGGTGTAGACATATTGCCAAAATCAGCTTAGGATATCATACCAAAATGTCTGGAACTGAGCCAACCTTTTGCTAGTTGGGTCCAGAAGGCGTTGCAGGACGTTAGTTTTGTCTCTGGAGTTCTTAATAACTTCTAAGTTAGATACCAGTAATTTTTACAACTAGATTGTGATTGAGTAACAGCTATGCAATGCCTCAAAGTTATCTGAGGATACCAGGATTTCAGAATAATTTTGGTACATCTTTGCTTTGACTAATGATCTAACCTATCATATGCATCACTTTTAGCTCCTTATAATATTTGTGCGTCTGAAATTTATAAAAGTTTGCATAGGGGTTCCATTAGAGCGTTTTTGACGTAAAATGAGCACTTCGACATGACTTCAAAAGAATCCGTATATCTCGTGTATAGTCGCAAAAAATTTCAATATCGCATCGAAAGTGTTGTAATTTGGAGAATCATAGTATTAAAAAATAAAAATTTGACTTGTGCTTTTTATTTTTTATGATTTTTCTTGGAACTTTCTGATCAACTTTTGTTATTTAGGTCCGTTCAAGATTGAGCACATTTTTACGCTTTATTACGATGTGAACGAATAGTTGTCTGTCAAAAAGTAAGTAAATTGATCGAGGCTCTTTACATCTTATTTTCTTCAGCTTATTGACTCGACTTCCGTAACGTTGTTTATACTAAGAGTCATTTACATAGTTTACAACAGCCAAAAAGTCACTTTCAAGATCGCCTGTGCTATTATTCAGAAGAGCTGTAAATTAATTTTACAGCCCAATTGTCTGATTTCTTGGTAAGTCAATTACGTGAATATTCGTCGTAAATTTTAAGTGATCATTATTCATTATTTGTATTTGTATTTAGCATTTCGTCCCTGGTGCCTTATAGAACATACGGAAACTCAGTTCCGCTAAGAAAAGTAATATCTTATTTTACCATTGACGTTTTATTTTATGTTAATTTTAGGTTTTGGCTATATAAAATATATACGTTGAATAATAGTGCTATACTGTTTTGCATGACAAATCGGGATTTTGCCTAAAAATTCTAATTTTTCAACATTATGTGGCTTTCAACACTAAAAGAAATAGAATTGATCAATTTGGCGAGAAATTTTATTCTATTAAACTATTTGGACACCATTTTGTCAGTGTTTTTTTTGGGTAAAAGACAGATTTACTGCTTTAATCCTAAAAAATGATGCAGAAAATGTTCTGCATGCTCAAATCGCCGAACAGTACCGTTCTGTCTGCCCCTTCAGCGGGGCGCAATCTCTTCCTGCCCCCTATGTGCATTTATGACCTACATTTGTTAAGGTTCTCACACGCAATATGTATAAAAATGTTCTTCCCAAGGCGTATAAAATTGCGTTGACCCTAATAATTCCATTTTTGAATTTTCCCTTTTCCTAATTTTTTTGCTGCCTGTGGACATGGCCTAATAGGAAACGCTGAAAATGACGTTTTCTATACCATTAATTTGTTTATTTTTGCAGAGTTTTGGAGCCTAGACACGCCTCACAATTCAGACTCAGCCCCAGACATGTAACGGTTCGAAATATTGGGTGGGGGTCCCCGGTCATTTGGTGGGAGTGGTTAAGACATCCAATTTCCGGCCAAAAATGGCAGAAAAGCGCCTAAAACTAGCCAAAAAACGCAAGTTTTCGCTAGAAATAGGGAGGGTCAAAAATTTTCTGACTTTAGGGGGATTGTGGACATGCGAGAGCATAGGGGCGAGGGGGTATTACTCCCTCTGAAAAACTGATAGCTATACAGCTATTTTGGCCGAAAAAGTATTGCTATATAGCCTTGTCAGGCTCAGAAAATGAGCTATATAGCCTTTTTGGGCTGAGAGAACTACCATTCCTTTTTTTGGACTCATAAACATACATACCGTGTGAGCCCAGATATGCTACATAGTTGTCTTTTCTGAGTTCTAAAAGGATATATAACTATTTTCTTGACTCCAAAAAGGGCTTAATAGCTTTTTTTGATCCAGGCTATATACATAGCTATGTTTGTGACATAGGTGCACAAGGTCAGGGTCGGCAGGGGTGGGGGTGAAATCCCAAAAATCCAAAACAATTAATTTAACGTTCACGATTTTTTTACTGTTTTAACGATCAAAATGATCAAAATAGCCTATAAAACGTTTTTTCGTGATAATATCGCATTTTAAAAGCATTTTTAGTCCATTTTGACTGCATTATATCACATTTAACACTATAAATTGCAAAAAAAATTTCAATTTTAGGCGTTTTTTGATTAAAAAATTTTTAAAAGTACATACTAGGAAAAATTTTGACATTTTTACCAGTGATCGTACGGTGATCCTGACCCCGACCCCGAAAAACCTAAACCCCAACCCCGATCCCCCAACGAGGGCAAGATTTTTCGAGTCGGGGTTGAATCTTTTTTCTGGGGTGAAATATAGCATTTAGTTTTTTGGTACATGGAGAATTGTACAAATGGCAGATAAATTTGACTAACACCAAACAAGGATGATTCATTCACAAGCACAGGAGCGGATTTGAGGCAGGGTGCGCGAGATAAAGAATGGATATGCAATTTGCAATATTTTTTGGCCGTCAGTAATCATAATTTCTCTGATTATTCCGGCGCTTCGCGCCGTTTAATACCTACATATTAATGACCTTTATCGACTTTTGTGGCGACCTGGAAGTCATTTTTGCTCATGGAACAGGCTTTAAAACAATTTCAAGAGCAGAAACAACTGTTTCAGTATAGATTTCTCCTATTTTTAAGCATAAGTTTTGAAAATTTTTGACGTTCCACATCAAAATACAGGAAATCGAGGAGTAAATCAAGCTTCTAAGCATACTTCCGCCTAATTTTCTCAAATTTTTCGGGCTCCGCGCCGGTTTTTCGCTAATATTCAAGGAAATTTAATGATCTTTTTGCACGAAATTGTCTAAAATTTCAAAATTTTTCTTTGGAAAAATCTTGGGTTAAAACTGATTTTAAATAAAAGTAGATAATGTAAAACGCTGAAAAACGCTATTTCGTATATATAACGTGAACGGCGAATTTTCGGACCTATTTTTTGAAATGTTGGGTTACCGCCCCTCCCCTTTGAGAAAATCCTAGGATCGCACTGCACGCAGGCACATAGCTATAGGGGGATAGAGGGGACTAGTCCCCCTCAAAATTTTGAAAGTACGAGTATTTTTTACAACGGGTCCCCTAGAGGAAAATTGAAATTTCTTGAAGCGTACCTAAAATTTTTCAGCGCTTCGCGCCAAACTTATTCTTTGTTGCATAACTTTTGTTTTCCGAACAGCCCAAGTTTGCGTATAAAATGAAGAAATACGTTGAAATTTTTTGTCGTTTCACGCAGAAAACCTACAACAAGTTGACGAATTTTTGGCTGGGTCAAGCTTGTATTTAATGTTGAGAAATCATTTGCATGGCCACTTCATACGACACGATTTTTGAAGACGAGTGAAATCGACATGATTTTTATTTTTAGTTTTCTCAAAATTTTATCTTATGTGTGGACCTTGCTGAGAAACGCTAAAGAAACCTTCATTTTTGTCTATCTACAAGTCGTTGTTGAGATATCCGAGTCGAAAATTTCAGCCCCTCCAAATTCAGAAGGCCAGATACATGCCTGACTGCATGAGCATAATCAATATGTTAAACCCGACGCTCGCGATATTTCATAAAACGTACGCCTAGTCGCCATGTTATTAACACGTACATACACGTTCGCATATTTATCGCCATAAAGTGTGCCAAAACGCTCAGCATTTTGTCATTCGTGCTATGTGCTAGCTTAAATTAATTTATATTTCAGACTGAATTAAAAATTTATTTCGCTACTTAAAATATCTTTTGTCGAACATAACCAGCTTTATTAGTATGCTGTCCAGCAAAAAAGTGAAAGTATCGTTTTTATCCTTTTTAAGCTGGTAAGTAATCATCATAGTTTCCCAAGGTCCAGAGTTGAGGGAGGGGTGAAATCCCAAAACGGGGGACCAGTAAATTGAGTGGTGTTCATTATTAGCCGACACTGCTTTTCGTACGAGCTTCTTTGTGCATATACGAAGATCTCCGGAAAAGTCATTGTGTGAGCGAACAAATTTTTGTAAATAATTAAATATACACATTTTTACATCCTATCAGTGCGTGACCCGCGACATGCATGCAGTCCTTAATGTGATAATTCAGCCTGAATTTAGTTGATAATTTTGGCGCGAAGCGCCAAAATTTTTATGAGCTTTCGAATGGAATTTACACATAAAACTCGACTGAGAAAGCTAAAATAACTTGTACTAAAAAATCAAAAATATTACATAAATTGTAATATGCCGATTAAATCTTGTAATAAGCACCACTGCGCTTATAAACTCAATGCAACATTAAGATAAATTAGTCAATTTTATCTTTGAACGGCAAAAAAGTGAAAAGTTTTTAAAAAGTACTTATTTTTGCATAAAATCTTTAAAACAGTTGAAATAGATGCGAAAGATATTTGAATTTGCACAAAGATGCCTAGATTACAGAAAGATTGATGCAGAAAGATTGATTTTGGAGTGTTTAATGCCCGTTCTCAAAGATAGTCCTCAAAAGTCTTTGTACTTTTTGTACACCACAAATTTTTATGTATCATAATATGGTACACAAGCTTGTCTGTCCTATATATCTTTAAAATGGTAGGATTTTATTTAGAATGGAAGAATGTCAAATATTCAGAAACCTAGAAATTAGCTTAAATACACTACCAAAGGTCGAAAAATCCTGTTTTATCACACTAAAATCGCTACTGTACCGTATTATAGTACACAAAACTGTGCATGTACAAAATGTACAAAGACTTTTGGGTACCATCTCTGTACATATACAAAAGTACCTTGTACAAAAAAACACTGTTTATAACTGCATGCCGGTCGCAGGTCACACACTAGTAGTATGTAAAAATGTGTTCGCTCATACAAAGATCTTTTCGGAGATCTTTGTACATGCACAAAGAAGCTCGTACAAAAAATAGTGTCGGCTAATAATAATACATCACGTAATTTACTGGTCCCCCGTTTTGGGATTTCACCCCTCCTCAACTCTTGACCTTGGGAAACTATGGATATTAGTGTGGTAAAGAGAGTTTTCGACCTTTGGTAGTGTATTCTAGCTAATTTCCGGGTCTCTGAGGGCAAAAATCACTTAAACAGCGTTTCAAAATGGCGCGAAGCGCCAAAAAATTTGAGATTTTTTCTCTCGAAATGCAATTTCTGCCATTTTAAAAATATATAGAACACACAATTATTCATTTCGGCGCGAAAATCCGAAAATTTTTGCGAATTTCAGACTTTTTCTTGCAATTTTGACTTCCCAAAAATCTTTGTACATGTTAAAAGACGGTCCCGAAAAGTCTTTGTACATCGGGCAAAATCTTTGCCGAATACAAAAAGACGTGCCAAAAAATATTTTAATATTGTATAAATAAAGATGACTCCGAAAATGAATGCTTGAGCCAAAATCGACTTTTGGTAAAAACCTGAAGTTTTTGGCCATTTTTAGGGTGTATTTTTTTGCGATTTTCGGACAAAAATATGTGGTCATCTACTCCCCCTAGAAATGGCCGAAAACCATACGTGTAGCAATGTACTTCGAGGAATTCCCCACCCAAGGTCGGACATCCTCCCCACACCCTTCCTCCTCAAGTCAGAGAATTTTGACCCACCTCCCCCATCTTTGGCGGAAACTTGCGCTTTTTGGCTATTCTTATGTCTTTTTGTCACTTTTGGCCAAAAATCAGAACTCCTCACCGCCCCCCCCCTAAAAATGGCCGAGAAATACACATGCAACAGGGGGTTTGGGCAATCCCTCACACGCGCTTGTACGCCCCCACCCCCTTCCCCAAAAGTCAGAAAATGTTTGACCATCCTTCTCCCATTTTTAGCGAAAACTTGCACTTTTTGGCTAGTTTTAGGTACTTTTGCCATTTTTGGCCTAAATTTGGAGCCGATTACCCCCTCCTTCTAAAAATGGCCAGGGACCCCCAACCCAAAATTTCCAGCCGTTACATGTATGCCGAGGACCCTCTCTCCTAAAATGTTGAGCTATTACATGCATCTTTTATACTGACAATTTGTCCATTTACTCTTGCTTACATTAAAGAAATACTGGATCACTTCATGAAATTCTATTGGTTAGGTGTGTTTTTGCAACAGTAAAAATTCAGTTCAAAAAAATTCAAAAGGTTTTCACCAAAAATCGTCTGGCAGTGGTTTGAGTCTTGGACCCTGAGGGGGGTTAATACACCCCCTCACCCTCCTATGGTGGGAATGTGTGGTAATCATGCATTGTTGATTGTTAATCTTCAACCCCGACCCCGAAAAGCGGGGTTTTTCATCCCCGACTCCGATCGGGTGTGAAAATCTGACCCCGTGCGATAGCTGATTTTATTGCTTTTGACTTCAAAAATGATGCAAAAAACGTTCTATCAGCTGAATATCGCCGGTTAATATTAATGTTTAATATTTATTCTATCAGGGGTAATACTATCCCACACCCCTATGTGCATGTATAGTCTGCTAGCCCGAAAAGGCTACACAGCTAGTTTTCTGTACCCAAAAAGGCTATAGAATCGTTGTTACAGAGCACTTATGCAGCTATCTACCAATTTTTGCTTTTCACCCTCCTCCTGAAAGTTTGACCTTGCGCACCTATGATAGGGACGATCGACTCTGAGAGGGAATCCTTCCCACACACCCCCACACCAGGCACGTATCTCTAGGGGGAATGGGGGTTCGGACCCCCTAAAATTCGGAAAAATAGGACTTTTTAAACGTTATTTTGTGCTATTTTTGGCCTTTTTGGGCTTAGTTTCCCCAAAAATTGGTGTTGGTTCCCCAAGAATAAAACGGCCAGCTACGTGTCTGCCCCACACTCCTCCTGTTACCCGAATGCTCGGCCCCCAAAATTCGCAGGCGCTCAAAGATTTCGGCATGAGTTCCTCCGACGTAAGCCTGTTCGACGACGGCGACGATTCGGGCAGCGATTTCGCCGCCCCGGTAGTCAAAAAGACCAAAAAAGCGGTCGGCTTGCCGGAAAAACCAAAAACGGCCAAAGAACCAAAAAAGCGAGCCGTCAACGCAGCGACGAACGGAGTGGTCGTCGGTTCGTCGAAAGGCGACGTACCCCACTCGGACCCGATGAACGTTTTCGAGGACATCGAAGTGGCGACGGAACACGGCAAAAAACGCCTATCCATCGAACAGATTTATCAGAAAAAAAGTCAACTGGAGCACATTTTACTCCGACCCGACACGTATATCGGCTCTGTGGAGCTTTTGGAACAGGTACTACCGGACATGCGTAGCGTGGGCAATCTGAGGGGAGGGCTGAAACTTTAAAGTGCTATTTTTGGGCCCAAAAATGGCAGATACGTATCAGAAACATCGTTTTCGGCGTTTCTGGCGATGCTCTATGCTTCTAGAGCATAAAAACACAAAAAAATTTGGGGGAAAAATAAAATAGTCAAACAAATGGAACAAAATATAGTCAAAACAACAAATTGAACAAATATAGTCAAAACATGATGATATGGGCGCGAAGCGCCGAAAATCAGACACTTTTGAGTAAATAGATGGCTAAAAACGCGTATAAAGTTCGTTTTCTACGAATTTTTGGAAAATTTTTGGAAACTTTCCAAAAATGGCGAATTCTGGGCGTGGGGGGTTGAAAATATTGGGAGGGGTGTAAGAATTTTCCTGGGGCGCGGTTGTAATATCCCAAACCCCCAAGATCATGTAAGCGTACTGCATTACATTCGTGAAATATTCATGGAAACACCGGAAAATTTTGCGCGTTAACTGGCTTCAAAGTACGCTGAAAACATGTTTCGGTTACGTTTTTTAGATGCTTTTCGGGAATTTTTTACTTTCATCTTTTGGTAAATCGTGTTGGAAACAAAACTGTTCTCATTTTGGAAAAGGGGTGCGGCTCCCTCCTACCCCTGAATGCGGACCAGTGCATATGCCTATACAGTGATTGCTATGAAAGATGACGCGCTATCATCCTCAGAATTATATTAGATGATGCGTCGCAAGCGCCGCGTTTTGTCTATCATGCGCCATCATCTCTTTTTATTATTATACGCTATTAATCTGTATCATTCGCTTAATCTGGTAATGCATACGGTACAATTTAGCTATTAATAGCGCCAACAAGAAGGAAGCGCGTACGTGAATGCTGGAAGCGCGCACGTGAATGTCGTTCTATATTTAGGCAAGCCGACATTAAAATCAATATTTTCGCCATCTAAAAACCTTTAATGGCATTTTTAGAGGTTTTTATAATTCAATTCGACATGTTTAAAAACTCAGTGCTGCGTACATCACTGCGAAATTCTTCATCGTCCTTAGCCGGCTGGCAAAAATATTGATTTTAATGTCGGCTCGCCTAAATATAGAACGACATTCACGTGCGCGCTTCCAACATTCACCTGCGCACTTCCTTCTTGTTGGCGCTATTAATAGCTAAATTGCGCCGTCCGCATCGCCAGATTAACGGAATGATACAGAGTAATAGCGTATAATAATAAAAAAGAGATGATAGCGCATGATAGACGAAACACTGCGCTCGCAACAGGATGACAGTGCGTCATCTTTCATGGCAATCACTGTATATGCTTAATTTGATTCTTTTTAAATGTTCATATCTTAAGCACTTCTACTCAAATAATGACCTAAAATTGAAGTAAATTATTACAACTTTTAGGAGCGCTTTACAATAGCGCTTTGATTAGTTCAAACAACTATTCGAAATTGACATTTCGTATTATTCAATACGACAGTAAAAGCTCTATGTATGTAATATATTTGTAGGCTTGAACTCAATATAAAAATGAAAGTCCATACGTCACATTAAGTTTAGGGATGTTTTTGCGTTATCCGATTCAAAGTTCTGCGTTTTTTCCACTCTTTACAACTTTGGTATGGAATAGATCATATTACGATTTTTGGTAGCTATTTTTAATTTTGGTTTTGGCAGTTTATTGACTTATTTATCGAATATAGTCTTTGTCAGACATGCACAGCATGGGAATTCTGGGAGGGGATGCAATTTTGAATTGCCTCTCTGGGCTCCGAAGTCGCGAATACGCGTCAAAAAATTAGTTCTCGGCGTTTTTGAGGATTCTCTATCTTTCTAGAGCATAAACAACAAAAAAATTTGATAAAAAATAAAAAGAATTTGCAAAAAATTGAACAAATCTTCGTCAAGAAAGGAGTGTGTGGTGCGAAGCGCCGAGAAGTTGATAATTTGGAGCAAATAAACGACTAAAAACGCATAAAACAGTACTTTTTCTACGAATTCTTCGAAACACGAATTTTGGGTGGGGAGCAGTGTTTTTTTTTGTACAAGGTCCGTTTGTACATGTACAAAGATGGTCCCTAAAAGTCTTTGTACATTTCGAACACACAAATTTTTGGGTACTATAAGATGGTACAGTAGCGATTTTAGTGTGGCGAAAACAGAGTTGTTCGACCTTTGGTTACGTATTTTAGCAATTTCTAGGTTTCTGAGGGCAAAAATCAGTAATAATCGTCTCAAAACGGCGCGAAGCGCCAAAAAATTTGGCATTCTTCCTTTCAAAATGCAATTTCTGAAATTATAAAGATATATATAACACACAATTGCTCATTTCGGCGCGGAGCGCCGAGAATTTTAGCGAATTTCGATTCTTTTTAGCAGTTTTTGTCTTCCAAAAAATCTTTGTACATGTACAAAGACGGTCCCCAAAAGTCTTTGTACATCGCGAAAAATCTTTGCCGAATACAAAGAAAACCGTGGTGGGGAGTGAAAAAATTTTTGGGGAGGGGGTGGGGTGGAAAATTTTGTGGGGGAGGGATATTTGAAGCCCCAAACCCCGCAAGATAATATATGCATGGTTTTTAAAGGTTTGTTTAAAGTCCTTTACAATGTGTTTACAGCAAATGTGGGTTTACGACGTGGAATCGGAGAAAATGGTCAATAGAAATATTTCCTACGTGCCCGGCTTGTATAAAATTTTCGACGAAATAATTGTCAATGCGGCGGATAATAAGCAGCGCGATAAGAAAATGAGTTGCATCAAAGTTAAAATTGATCAGTGAGCGATTGGCTATTTCTGTAAAATTTTCTAATTATGTATTTTTAAATTTTTCGAATTTAAAAAAAATCACCGTTTTAGATTTTTTTACAAATTCTGACGTGGTGATGGTTTTATAATTGATTTCGTATTCAAGACACTTTAAATTCGTATGCTTCTTCCCGCTCTCCATTTTTGCTTAATTTCTATCTTATTTATTTTACTATTTTATTGCATTCTATTTATTTTGAAAGTATTATCCGTTTAATACGCAAAGTTTACTGTAGGCAGGCAGACAATCTCAGCATGAGAAGTCTGGGAAGGGGGTGGCATTTAAAAGTGTTTTTGGGGCCCTAAAATATTGGATACGCATCGAAAACTTTGTTTTCGGCGTTTCTGACGACGCTTTATCTTCCTAGAGCATAAAAACATTGAAAATTTCGGAAAAATCAAGAAAAGTAGAACATATTGAACAAAATGTAGTCATCACGTGAGCATATATATATGCCGCGAAGCGCCGAAAATTTGGCACTTCTGAGCAAGTAGACAGCTAAAAACGCTTTATCTTTTCCACGAATATTTAGGAAATTTTTAGGAATCTGATGGAAAATAGAGACCTCTGGGGGAGTGAAAAAATTGGGGGGGGGCTGAAACACCCTTCGCACTCCCCCTAAATCCTTAACATCATGTTTGACTGATGGTACATAGGCTAGTTATAGAGATCGAGATAGATTTTATTTCTTTAAAGGGAGAAAAATCAAATTAGCATATGGAACAATGGCCGCGGTATTCCGGTCGTTGAGCATAAGCTGGAAAAAATGTTTGTTCCCGAGTTAATTTTCGGCACGCTTTTGACTTCGTCGAATTACGACGATTCGGAACGGAAAGTTACCGGTGAGGAAATATTTACATGTTTTGGCTATTGTAGCGAAATTAAATTATTTATTTTCAAATTTATCCGAAGTACTAAGCTTAACTTACTTTTGATTTATATCTCTATCTTTGATAGCATACATGTGCATAGGGTCAAGTGGGGTCAAGTGATTCGAGGCTGGGTAGTCGACCAACCACGGACCACGCAAAGCAAAATAAGGCCAACCACGCGAAAATTTGGGAAGAAAGAACCACGTGAAAATTCGAAAATAGAGAGAAAAATTTCCAAAATTTGTAAAATTAACATTGGTACAATGCTAAATTTACGTGGTTGGTAGCCAACCACGGTGTTTTCCTGTTGGCTAGTCCATTATCTTCAGTTTTTTATGTCCAACCACACAACTGACCTGATGATTTTTTCAGTCAACAAGATTTTTAACATTGTTGGCTAGCCAATTACATGCTAGCCACTTTGCTAATTAAGCCGTCTATAGACAAAATAGGTCAATACTTTGCCTAAAAATTGTCCCGGAAAAATGGCACTGCTGTTCTGGGCATTCTGAGCAACCACGCAAGCCTGTGAAGGTCACTTGAACCTGTGAAAAATGAGTGTGCCCATGTATGTTTGATACATATTTATGTATAGTAAAAAAACTGAAGCATTGTCGCAAATTGTTCTTACATTTCTGTATAGAGCTTATCGGTTTTTAAAATTAAAACGATTTGGGACTAAACCGAAAAAATCTATAAAATCGAGTTTGACAGAAAAGCTAATTACCGGCAAATAAGATATGTAAATAATATGTAAGCCATGAAAAATTATCTAATCCAGCTCCGAATTGTGTTGCTAAAAATTAAGGCTGGTTGGTTTGATGATAATTACAATATCTACGTACATACAAGCATGTATGTGTACATTTATTCAATTATCAATCGAAAATTATAAATTTCATAATCTTTATTTGAAATAAGGTCGATTTAATCAAAATCGTAGCCCAACTTTTAAAGTTGTACATCAATTTTTTATATACTTACATATATTTACTTACGTACATGCATACTTACATACTTTACGAATATTTCAAATTTTAAACCTAAATTCTAATTTCTAATCAACTTCTAATTTTGAATTATCGCAGGCGGTAGAAACGGTTACGGCGCGAAGTTGTGCAACATCTTCAGCTCCAAGTTTACTGTAGAAACGTCGAGCCGGGAGTACAGAAAATCGTTTAAACAGGTTAGTTGTTAAGAACACATTTTCGCGCAATTTAAACGAGGTAATTTAAAACGAAACTAGTCCGAAACTTAACATTTACAATAACTTGCTACAACCATTAGTTTGACGTTTCGGCTCGGTTCTGATTGCGAGCTCTGGAAGTTTTGAAATGTTGGCGCGGAGCCAAACGCCCCATTCACCTACAGTATGCATTCTAATAATAAACCCATTAATAGATAAAATTTTAATATCAAGTTTTTTAAAATTTGTTAAAATTGAATTTTTTGCAAATTTTCATTCCTCTGACGTTATTTTTGTGGTGAAGATTGAGAGCCGAAAATTTTAAATAAATTCTTTTCGTAAAAATCGCTAAGCCTAAGCCTAAGCCAATCGCCCTCATTTTTTTGGCAATTTTCGGCTATTTCCGATTTGCAGACTTGGACGAACAACATGTCCAAAACCGAGCCGCCGAAAATTGGCCCTGCGGCCGACGACGATTTCACGTGCGTAACGTTTAGTCCGGATTTGAGCAAGTTTCACATGAGTCATCTTGACGACGACATTGTCTCTTTGATGAGCCGCCGAGCCTTTGATGTCGCCGGCACGACCAAGGGCGTCAAAGTTTATTTGAACGGCAAAAAATTGCCCGTAATTTTGAGATTGCTTTGTTATTTCATAATTTTAAATTTGAGTTTTCAATTTTAGTTAAAATAATAATTAATCAACTCATAATTAATTGATTAAATTGTTTAATTTGATAAATATAACATTGAGATATGTAGTCGTGCGTTAATATGCAGATTATTCAGAAATGGACTGAAATAACATTTTTTAGAGTTATTAGGTAACTGTAAACAACATTTTTGCCCTAATCACCTAATTTTTTAAGTTTTATCGTCACACGATGCAGAACTTATGCAAAGCACGAAGAAGAAGTCGGTTTATCATGTAAAATGGCTTCTTATCACATTAATACATTTTCTAAATATTGGCAAGGCTTCGACGTGAATATTCTGAATACGAGCATACATGATCTGGGGGCTGGCTTTAGCGGGTTTCAGGCTTCCTGCGGAAAATATTCGCAATTTTTTCAAAATGTCTTCACCCAGCCTGGAATTAGCGGTTTTCCGAATGTTTTCAAATAAATCGTGGAAATGTTGATGTTTCAGGCGTTTTTAGCCGTCTATCTGCTCAAGAGTGTCCAATAGTACTCACTCTTTTACAATATTTTGTTCAATTTATTTAGAATTTTTTAAATTTTTTTCCGATCTTTTTCAAGGTCTTTATGCTCTAGAACACTGTTTGCTTTTTTTGTGCCAGAAAACTTTGATTTTTGTACAATCTGAAAATCGGCCGAAAGGTGCCTGTACTTTTGTGTACAAGGATGTACAAAGATCGCTCCAAAATCTTTGTACGAGCCTCAAAATCTTTGTCCCGTACAAAAATAAAAAACAGTGCTCTAGAAAGAGACTTTGAAAAACGGCGCTTTTGACGCGTATCCACTATTTGTAAGCCTGAAAATGGCACTTTCAAATTTCAACACCCCCCCAGAATACCCGTGCTTTGCATGTCTGAATACGAGGCTGTATGTACACTGCACGTCTTGCTCGACGATTCATTCCCTAGGTATAATTAGTGTTATTATTTTGTAATGATTTTGCAATTAATTTAATTTAATTCTACTTAATTTCAATTTTTTACATCATTTTTCGATTAATTTTTCACGTTGACATCAATTAGGTGTACGAAAAAAATAATGTATAAAATTCCATCGCGAAACACGTTTTCGACTGTTTTAGGTTCAAGGTTTCAAGGAGTACGTTGAACAATATACGAAACAAAAGACGGACGATAGCGATCAGCCGCTGAAAATCGTCTTCGAACAATGCAACGAGCGCTGGGAGGTGGCCGTAACGGTTTCTGACAAGGGCTTTCAGCAGATCAGCTTCGTAAATAGCATAGCAACTACAAAAGTAAGAATTTATACAAATTTAAAATATATAGTTTAAACCATTTCCTGCTGATTGGCGCATTTCAAAATGTGTAGCGTAAAATAGATCAATTTCTGCTATTTGACGCATTTAAAAATACATATATATTGTAAATCACACCTGGGCGTGGGGAGTTTGGGGGTATGGACCCCCTTCCCCGAGAAACCAAAATACCTGCCCCAGAATTCAATTTTTGAAATTTTTTTTGTTTTTTTCGCGGTTTTTTGATGCCAATGGATAGTGCTTGATGAGAAACGTTGAAAAATGGTATTTTTAGCCATACCACCGTTTTTAAGGCTATTTTTTGACCTTTGAAAAATATTGCACCCCAATAATTTTGGTGCCGCTCACCTATCGTGTGCATTGCCTTCTGCTGATTGGTTTATTTCAAATTGTATAGTGTAAAGTACATAAATAAACTGTTGCTATTCGATGCGTTTTAAAATGTATAGTGTTTGCAGCCTTCTGCTGATTGGTATGTTTCAAAATGTACATATAAATCAAGTAACAGCTCCGAATTTGGCAAATAACCCATTTCTGGCCCAAAATGGCCATTGGCGCATTTTACGTAACACTTAAAAGTAGCCTGAAAACGCAACTTTTTGTCTAAAATGAGCGGGAATATAAAAAGTTTAGTCCTTGGGTTGGGTATTTCCATATCTCCTAAGGGATAGTGGGCCGATTTCGGGGGTCAATGACCTCCAATTTTCGGCCAAAAATGACAAAAAAAAGCACCTAAAAATGGCCAAAAAATGCAAGTTTTCTTGCCAAAAATAGGGAGGGGGTCGGTGTCAAAACTTTCTCACATGGGAAGGGTGTGTGGGGACGACCGGATTTGGTGGGGAGATCCTTCCACCCCCTCCGTTACATGTGTGTTTGATCTTGATGCGATGGCAAGCACAGCAAGTATTGATTTTTCAAGGGTGGTCGGCACGTTGATCACGTTGCTGATCAAATAGTCGAAAAAATGATCGAATACGTGAGAAAGCAATTGAAAAAGACGGGCATGAATATCAAACCGTTTCAGGTAATAATATAAGAACAATATTATTTTATTCAAAAAATGAAATTATCAAAAAAAATTGAAAAATAAATAAAAAACTTTAAAGTCTGACATTCTGCTGATTTTCTCTAACTCTGTTTCTAGAACTTTGTATTAATTCTTTTTATTTGATTATATCGTTTGCCTTTTGAATTTAATTTTTCTATATTTTTTTCGAATATGTACATTAATCGAATTTGCAGCATCAAAATTTTGTACGCTGATTGGAAGCTACATAAGCGAATAAATATACATGCCTAATGCTAAAAATAAAGTTAATCATTAAGTTGCGTATCAAACACTTCATTAAACGAAAATAACATTAGTAGGTATGCTTGATATTCTGTACAAATATGTGTAATTATAATAAAAATAAAAATACGGGGTATAAATATTCAATGAAAATGAAAACATTAATAATAAGTAAATATAACAATAAAAGAAAAACAATAATAAATTAATAAAAATTAAAATAAAATTATTAAAATAGAAACAAAAATTAAATCATAAAAACAAAAGTACAAATTTAATTTTTGATTTTAGTGTAAATTTTTAAATTTTATAATAAACTTTTTAAAATTTTAATTTTAGTCTTCGTTTTAATAGCGCGAAAATTCTGGCTAGCTGCCAGTGGCTCATGTGCTACGGCGGCTATATTAATCCGCATAGTTTAAACTTCAGAAGTTTGTTCAGTTTTGTCATTAATTTGCTCTCCCTTTTGACGATATCTTGCGCTTTTTTCGCCCCTAGTGTAAAGTGTAACCTATCCTGGGCTTTTAATCGATGCGCAAAAACTTTTCCGACTGGAGGGATAGTTGCCGAAAATCTTAGGTATCAACATACTACATAAGTAATGTGATATATTACACGAAGTTGGGAGTTCAAACAATATCATTTTGTAGTAGTCTGTGGTGTAAACAAGTCGCTACAAGGTATGTAGGATGCCAATAGCTGGACAAAACCTTTTACACATTTTGAATAATATTATTTTTATTTGCTTAATGCACAAGTTTCGAAAATATGTGTTTCTACATATTAGCTTAAATTATGACGTTTAATATCGGGCGTAAAATTTCTTGGTTCTCCTCAATTGCTTTCATTCCTTTTAATTTAAATACATTTTTCAGTTTCTGATCTATTTTTTGGGGTAGGTCGAACAATGCTTTCTTTTTTGGCATCTTTCCAGCATAGGTGCACAAGGTCAGGATCGGCAGGGGTGGTGGAATCCCGAAAATCCAAAACAGTGCATTTATCATTCACGATTTTTTGCTGTTTAAACGATCAAAATTGGCGAAATAGCCGATAAAAGTATTTTTTCGAGGTGATATCGCATTTTTAAAGCATTTGTGGTCCATTTTGTTTGAATTATATATCACTTTTAACACTAAAAAATGCGAAAATTGATTAATTTTGCGCGTTTTTTCAGTGAAAGTACTTAGAAATAGTACTCCGGCACGAAGCGCCGGGAAAATTTTCAAATTTTCACTGCTTCTAACCTCAAAAATGATGCAAAAAAACGTTCCATCGGCTCAAAATCGCCGGACAGTATCTGTCCGGCTGACCCTTCAGGGGGTAATACCCCCTTTCAACCCCCTCCCCTATGTGCATGTGTGCTTTTGAGACCCGACGAATTTTAAAGTCGTGCAAACTGTGTACGAGGCACACAGGAAGAATTTAAAGTTCAAACATTTGCTGTAGGATTTACACCGACTCTAAACTAGAGCTGATACTTCAGATTAGCCGTATTTCTTAAAACTTTAATTACACTAAAATGTAAAGTTGGTAAAGCAACGCCAATGAAGTTTTAGTTTAAACCAAGCAGTGAACTTGCTCCCATTTATTATAAGCCGTGCTTAATTAAAACTGCGTATTTCGTAAGTTAGATCTATTATCGAATTGCAAAAATAAAAATATGTTTAATACAAATCAAAATATGTAAAATAATATGTAAAATGTAAAGAATATCGTAGCGCCTGAGGAAACTCTAGTTTAAACTGTCTTAAAGTTAGGTTCATAATTATATCTTTTATAGAAAAATATTCAAATTTGCAACATCCTTATTGAAATTATTATGCCATTATCTTTATAGATCAAAAATCATATGTGGATCTTCGTGAATAGCATGATCGAAAATCCAACTTTCGATTCTCAAACGAAAGAAAACATGACGCTTCAGGCGAAGAGCTTTGGCTCCAAATGCACAATGACGGATAAATTTTTGGGCCAGGTTATGAAATGCGGCATAGTTGATAGTGTAATGCAATGGGTGCAATTTAAAGCACAGGTTTGTTATCTTATTCGGAATAAACACGTATGTTTTAATCGGTACATTTATTCAATATGTACTTACTTAAATCCATTCAGTTTACATTATAATTAATTCCGTTTACACTATTCAACATTTTAGTGCGATATGCATAGTATCTATATCTGTACCATTATATAATCCAATTTATGTATGCAATTATGTACGTCGTAATTAATTTTGTTTACACTGTTCAACATTTCGGCGCAAAGTACATATGTTTGACTGTACCATTATGCAATTCAAAGCTCAATTCATGCATTTCAATTACCATTTAGATACATAAATCGTTATTGCTCCAGTTTGTCTTGCAAAATAATTTTAAGTTTTAAATTATGTATCCTGCTCATTCAAACGGAACGATTCATGGCAAAATCGCATCGCTTCTTCTATTGCATTCTGCTCCAAAATCCATTCGTTACTTTACACAGTTCTATTCTGTGGGATGACTCTTTATAATCGACCTTGTGTTATATTATCACATTGTATTTGTGTACTGTCCTCGTGCCTGTTAATTTAAAGTGTAAAGTGTAAAGTTATAAGTTTAAACTGACGTCCTGAAATGCATTAAAAATCGAAAAATAAATTAGGCCGATTTGGACCGAAAATGTCATTCGACGAAGCACTCCAAGTTAAAGGGGATACCGAAATTAGAAGACGCCAACAACGCCGGCACCAAAAGGTCCAGCCAGTGTACTCTGATTTTGACCGAAGGAGATTCGGCCAAAACTCTGGCTGTAGCAGGTCTGGGCGTGTTAGGTCGCGATTTTTACGGCGTCTTTCCACTCAGAGGCAAAGTTTTGAATGTCCGAGAAGCGTCGCATAAGCAGGTACTTATAATTCTATCATTTACTTCGACGAATAGGTTTTGACTTGCGATATGACTTTACACTTTACTTTTGTGTAAAGTGATATTGGCCGATATTGGTACTTGTGTAAAGCGTCAAGAAGCGTCGCATAAGCAGTTACTTATGTATAATTCCTTTATTTATTTCGGCGAATCGACTTAATCTTAAAATATCACTTTACGCTACATTTTTGTGTAAAGTATTATTAGGCAATATCGGTTTTTGTGAAATGCGTGACTCTATACGAATGCTTGGCAAGGAATCAATTACGAATAGTGCATGACACATTGCATTCAAACTTGTGTGCTTGAAGACATTTAACACTTGAAGATAGCGATGTAAGCTATTAATAAGAGCGGTGCAAAGCACAACAGCACACGAGCCGGTTTAATTCACGAATCGAGGTCAACTCGTCATAATTTCGCTATAAGCAAAATATTTATGTTCCTTTTCTCGTTAAGTTTAAACCTGGAGAATATGTTTGCAATCGCTCATTATGCAGATCATGGAAAACGCCGAAATTAACGCTCTGATCAAGATACTCGGCTTACAGTACAAAAAGAAATACAACAACTCGGATGATATGCAGAGTTTGCGATACGGCAAAATAATGATTATGACCGACCAGGTAAGAAATGCACAATTGAGGCTCTATATGCATGTATTATAGGCTACTGTACGGCATAGATGCGCAAGGTCTGGTTGGTCAAGGAGGGGTAAAATCGAGATTCTGGGGTTGGGGAGGGATAAAACCCGAGATTTTTACTGCGGCAAATTGAGCTTGTGGCTATTTTTACGTCAGAATCGATTGAAAGTACACTATTTTTGGCTCAACTTGCTCGACGGTATCTTATCGTTGGACTCATCAGCGGGGGTAATACCCCTTTCTCACCCCTCCTCATGTGCATGTATGATGTACAGCGTATATGCAACGGCTCGAAATTCAAATCCAGGGTAGGGGTCCTCGACCATTTGGGTAGGGGAAGGGGGTGAATGACCTCAAATTTTTGACCGAAAACGGCCAAAAAACACCTACAAGCGGCCAAAAATTCAATTTTTATCCAAAAATTGGGGGTGAGATCAATAATTTTCTGGCTTTGGGAGGATGGGAAGGACAACTAATTTTGGGCGAGTGGGATCCCCCATACTCCCTGTTACATGTATGCTGTACAGTCATGCGCAGCAAATGAATTCCAGGAGGGGAATTCTAAAATGTCTTCTTAGGGCTAGAAAGCTGTTAGTATGCGTCAAAAACATCATTTTTCATTGTTTTCGACAATGATATATCTTTCTATGACGTAGAAACATAAAAAATTCAAATATCGGAAAAATTAGAATAAATTGAACAAGACATAGTCAAAAAATTAGAATATGGTGCGAAGCGCCGAAAATTTGACACTTTCGAACAAACAGATAGCCCCTAAATCCGGCCCGCCCACAAGATCATCTAAGGTACTGTAGATTATCCTCTCATCTCATTGATTTCTCGCCTCGTCCACAGTAAACCGCCCTTTCTCCCAAAATCTACAATATCGTTTCTGTTCCGCATGGAAACATTTGTTCAAAGTTAGTTCTTCTTTAGTCTATTTTTTACTTATAGATTTTTGGTCAACAAAAATCAATAAAATCAATCTCAAATTTGGGTCAGGTACAAGATATGTACATACGTACGCAGGCCCTTAGCCAAGGGAGGGGGGGGCAAGGGGGCTGTTGCCCCCCTTCCCCCGAAACTAAAATTTTTTTGCTTTTTCACAATGGTCTCTCAAAGGAAAAAATAAAAAATTCTCGAATAGTATTTTAAATGGCTGCCAAAACAGGTTTTTTGAGTAGGTACTTCTTGAGCTATGTAGTAAACGCAAAATTTTGCGGCGTATTGCTTGTTTCTGTATGGTTTTTGTCTTCTAAACCGTTCAAATTTGAGTTAAACAAAAAGAACACGTCAAATTTTTAATCACTAATTTTCTGGTTGTTTTTCTCTGCAGTATACAAAATGAGTACAAATAGTAAAAGTTAGGGAATTGATTATGGATTGGACGATGAGAAATCAGTTGCACAGATAGGTTTAAACGATAGATTTTTTCTGTTTGAGTATAAAATATACTGAAAAATATTTTTCGAAATTTTCCGTCACTATTCGGTAAAGCTCGTCGAGAAACGTTTAAAAATGCCCTTATCCATGACTAACCCCCATACATGCACAGCATGGGAACTCTGGTGGGGGGTGAAAACCTAAAGTGCCTTTTTTGGGCCCAAAAATGGCCGGTACGCGTTAAAAAACATCGTTTTTTGGCGTTTCTGACGATACTCTATCCTTCTAGAGCATAAAATCATGAAAAAAAATTTCGAAGAAAGTGGAATAAATTGACCAATATATCGCTTAAAAGATGGATATATGGCGCAAAGCGCCGAAAATTTGGCGATTTTGAGCAAATAGATAGCCAAAAACCCTTAAAAGACACTTTTTCTGCCAATTTTCAGGTATGTTCAGGAAACTTTTGAAAAATCGCCAATTCTGGGGGAGGAGTGAAAAATTTTGCGGGGGTGAAAAATGATTCTGTGGGGGGGTGAAACCCCCAAACCCTCCCCAAGATCATGTATGCTAACCCCTAATGGTTCTCGAGATATATGATTTTTAAATTTTTTGCCCCTCCCCCTCCCCCCAAATAAAATCTTGGCTACGGGCCGGTATGTATGTATCAAAATTTTGTCTACAAAATTTGGCTTCCCAAATTTTTTTTTAAATTTCAATCAAACGGCTGACGCTTGATTAATCTCAAAATCGCTAGAATTTAAATGCCCGTACACTGTAAACTTAGCTTGGGAGACTTATATGATTTTCGGCCGAAATTTTGGGGGTCCGAATCTATCGTATTCTTAAGTGCGCTTTTATTTGAACAATACGTAAAAATATATCGACAGTGACTCAGACAGACATAGTAATAAGGTGGTGCATTTCAACGATAAAAAATACTGTAATTGCTGTATACAACGAAGGAAAAGCGATAAATACACTTCCTGTAATATTTGAAAATCACCGAAATCAATATATACGGTCAGGCCCGTTCCAGGATCTTATTTCGGGGGGGGCGGCTGAAATTTTGAGGTCAGACTTCTCGAAAACCAGAGCGTATGTATTTCAACGAGATCTGTGCAAAGGTAAAGAAAATTTTCAAGAAAAATTTCAAAAAATTTCACATTTTATTCCATTCTCATATTACAGAAATCTATCGTTTAAACAATCATTCAATCGACTAATAATTTCCTACCTTATGTATTTGTATTTAATCTTCGTGATTTAAAAGGGGAAGCAATACAGGAATAAATTATTCGGCGCAATGCGCCGAAAAAATTCGACAAGTTGTACATATCCAACTCAAATTTAAGCGGTTCTGGGCGGGTTAGAAGACAAAAACTATAGATAAATGATAAATTTCTGCGCGAAGCGACGGAATTTTTTGAGTTTTCTAGCTTAAAAGTATGCTAAAAACCTGTTTTGGTGGTGTTATAGACCGACATACTTCGAGATTCACTCATTATTCCCTTTAGGAGACCCTTGTATGTTTCAAAAATTATTTTCAATTTCCGGGGTGGGGGTACCGCCCCCTAAATTTCGGCCCGTTTACTGTATTGCATTTTCAGCATATTTATTTTCGGACACGTGGGCCATTTTATTGTACGACCTTTAAGCTAGATTTCCGTCTTG
The DNA here is from genome assembly GCA_036768485.1 of Mermis nigrescens. Classification (NCBI taxonomy): domain Eukaryota; kingdom Metazoa; phylum Nematoda; class Enoplea; order Mermithida; family Mermithidae; genus Mermis; species Mermis nigrescens. The sequence goes on along the minus strand of JAVLUZ010000768.1, from coordinate 663,613 downwards.
ACCACTGGTGTAAACGATTATTTAGTGCGGTTAACCACTTTACACTATTGAGTTTTTGTACTCGTTCACGTCGGTCGCCATGTTGGTTTACATTGCTTACTTTACACAATGCGTATACATACATCTGTTATTCATTCTCACATATTATTTTAAATTCAATTTTATGTTTTTAATCATATGTATATTTGTAATATTTTTTACACAATATAATATAACATATTATACTACGAGTTTACACTCGCTTATCGCAGGATCAAGACGGTTCGCACATCAAAGGCCTGGTCGTTAATTTCATACATCACAATTGGCCATCGTTGCTTCGGCAAAATTTTATGGAGGAATTCATAACGCCCATTATCAAGGTGTCTAAGGGTAATAGCGTAAGGGCGTTCTTTTCGTTGCCCGAATACGAGGAGTGGAAGAGTGCGACGGAAAATTGGCACACGTGGAAGGTCAAGTACTACAAAGGTACGTTCATAAGTGTACGTAGCGTGGGGGGGGGGGTGGGGATCTTCATTCAAAGTAGGTCGTCCCTTAAATTCCCAAAGTCAGAAAATTTTTGCCCCCCCCATTTTTGGCTAAAACTTGCGTTTTTTGGCAATTTTAGGTGTTTTTATTCCCTTTTTGGCCAAAAATTGAAGGTTATTTAACCTCTTTCCCCAGGATTGACGGACCAACTCCAAATCAAAATTTTTGATCTATGTAGAACATGTCTGGGTACGCTGCACGTATTTTCTAGGGTTCCCAAGTGCGCCACAGTACATGAAATCAGTCATAAAAAAGCTAAATAAATTAATTAATAAATTGATAAATAAATAAAGAAAGTAGTAAATGAATGAATAAACGAATATTGTATGTGTGCAAGACGTGTGTACATGCACGTGGGCAGGTTGGAGCAGGAGGCATCATGCATATGCAGGCCCGTATCCAGGATTTTGTTTCGGGGGGGGGGGTGGGCGAAAACTTTTGAGGCCAGATATCTCGACAACCATTAGGAGATAGGCGAAAATATAGGCAGTTTTGAGCGTATCTCGGCGAGCTCTATACGATGGTACATACAGCAAATTAATCATTTAAGCTGATTTCTCATCTTTTAATCAACGAATTATTTCTTCTTGCCTTTGCACTCAATCATTGTGCTGTACAGAGAAAAACAATACAGATAATGAAAATTAGGCGCCAAGCGCCGAAAAAAATTGACATATTCCGCATGTCAACTTCAAATTTGAGCGGTTTTGTGCGGGCTAGAAGACAAAAAAACATATAAACAATAAATACGGCGCGAAGCGCCGGAAAAATTTCATGTTTCCCATGTCATAACTCAAATTTGAGCTGTTTTGAATGAGCTAGGAGGCAAAAACTATAGCTGAACAATGAATCCGGCGCACAGCGCTGGAAATAAATTGACATGCTCTCTACATATGTCTAACTCAAATTTGAACGATTTTTAGCGGTTTAGAAGACAAAGCTATACATAAGCAATAAATCGGCGTGAAACGCCGGAACAGTTTGAGTTTACTAGCTCAAAAAAAGCTAAAAACCTGTTTTGGCGGTGTTTCAGACGCACTTCGCCAATTTTTAATTTTTTTCTTTGGGGGACCCTTGGGAAAAACAAAAAAATTTTCTTATTTCGGGGGGCGGGCCCCTCCCCGCCCCCTGGATACGGGCCTGTGCATATGTGCATGCAGTGCAGGCCCGTATCCAGGATTCGGCTATAAAAAGCGTCATTTTTTGGTTGCGCTTGGGTCAAAATAATGGAAAATACTTCACATCCGGCGCTAAGCGCCGAAAATTCTTGAAGATTTTACTACATGGACAGTTTTTCCATCTTTCCATATATTACCTTACCTTTCAAAAAATTTTTTGGCCAGGGGAGGGGAGGGACGCCCCCCCTAAATACGGCCCTGTGTACATGTGACGCCTCAAAATTTCGGATAGGGTCCCCGGCCATCTTTAGGGGGAGGGGGTAGATGACCTACTTTTGGCTAAAAACGGCCAAAAAAACACCTACAAACTAGCTCAAAATTCAATTTTTTTCTAAAATCAGGGGTCAAAAATTTTCTGGTTCTGAGGAATAGGTGGACGACCGACTTTGGATGCGACGTTTACAACTCAGCGCATGTAGATCATGCTAATATTTATTATACTCGTGCAATTCATATGCATATGATATTGTCTGCATAACGCGCGCACGCGCGCTATCATCACGTGTCTATTTAAAAACGCGTGCGGAGTCATAAACGGTCGACCTGAGCGTATAGGTCGCGTTTTCTTGAAGTAAAACATATCACGATACTCTTTAGGTCTCCGGCGATTAGTTCATGGGATAGCGTTCCTAAATAAAATCAATCGGTCCTTTATTGACCAAATTTCGTGGCGAGAACTGTAGGTAATATTCGTCCGAAATCACCCTTTGTTCGAAGCTCAAATGGTCTCAGGCGAAACTCCGACGCAACTATTAATTTCAATCGATGATGAATCAGTCTTTATGCCCAACGAAAAATCTTAACAATATTCAAAATTTAAAAAATCATAATGATCTTTAAAATGTCAAAAAAATCGAAAAAAAAATCATTGAGATTTTTAAAATCTCCAAAAATCTTAAAAGTTCTGAATACCAAAGTCAAATGAAAAGTAGAGAGAAAGCACAATCGATGCCAAGCTTTTGGAAGCGCATATGGAACAGAACAATACGCCGACTGCGAATCCCTGAGCTAACATTTTATCTAGATATGCTAAACAGGAGTTTGAAGTCAGCGATGGTGAAACGAGAAATGATCATTTTAAAGACATTCGGAATATTTTTGAAAACTTTCCTGAAAAATGCTCTCGAAATGCTAAAACTTGTTTTTTTTTCATTTGAAAAAGTTTTTACGCATTGGTCAACGCTAAAAATCTTCCGTTAGCGCAGCACCAGTTTCTTTAGCGCCATGTTAGAAAATGAGGGCTTTTCACTAAGTGAATTGATTCTGTCTGCTCTTACCGTAGTCAATTTAAAAAAATAAAAATAATATAATAAAATAAAACAATATAAAAAATTATAAAAAATAAAAATGAGAATTTTTTCACTCTTCAGGTTTGGGTACATCGACTTCTAATGAGGCGCGCGAATATTTTTCGGACATGGCCCGACACAGGGTTCGGTTTAGGTACGCAGGCGAAGAGGACGACAAGTCGATCGAATTGGCTTTCAGTAAACAAAAGGTCGAAGACCGCAAAACCTGGCTCAATGGATTCATGGCCGACCGGAAACGAAGGCGGGCCGATGGCTTGTCCGAGGTATGGTCACGTGACCTGTCCATTGTTTGACTTACTGTAGCTCAAAGTAGTAGTGTGATAATTATTAACTTCATTAATTTTTAATCAATTTTAATTATTTAATTTTTAATTTATTAGCTTTTTTTATGATTTATATTCTTGCTTAAGTGAAGTCACATGACCTGTCATTTTCTTTTACCTTACTGTAGGTCAAAGTAGAATGATAATTATTAATTTAATTAATTCTTAATTGACTTTTAATTTTCATTACTTAATTTTGCAATACATCAACTTTTTCTTTTATTATTCTTATTTATGCTTACGTGTAAGTCACAAGACCTGTCCATTGTTTTTGACTTGATGTAAGTCATGATAGGATGATAATTATTATTTCCAGTAATTTTTAATTACCTCCAAATTATTAAATTTTGAACATAGAACATATTAACCTTTTTGTTTCATCATTTATGTATGTACATTTATGCATACATGTGATTCACTTGACCTGCCCATTTTTCTATTTACTGTAGGTTACATATGTACGTACTTGTGTATATCAGTTTAGGACGATAATTATTAATTATATCCATTGTATGAGGGTTATCCATGAGTGCACAAAGTCAGGGTCGGCAGGGGGGGGCTGAAATCGCAAAAAACGGTACATTTAGTGTTTACGATTTTTTTCTGTTTTTACGACTAAAATGGTCAAAATAGCCCATAAAACTTTTGTCTTCCGTGATTTTGGGGTCAGGAGGGGTAAAATCCAGGATTTTTATTATAATAAATTGCGTTTTGGCTATTTTTACATCAAAATCGCTTGAAAATGCACTGTTTTTGGCTCAAACTGCTTGACAGTACCTAACTTTCGGACCCTTCAGCGGGGGTATTACCCCTCTCCCCCTCAGTGTTTTTTTTGGTGCTCGGCAAAGATTTTTCTCGATGTACAAAGACTTTTCAGAACCGTCTTTGTACATGTACAAAGATTTTTGGGAAGACGAAAATTGCAAAACAGGTCTAAAATTCGAAAAAATTTCGGCGCTTCGCGCCGAAGTAATTGTGTGTTCTATATATCTTTATAATAGCAGAAATTGCATTTTAAAAGTAAAAATGTCAAATTTTTCGGCGCTTCGCGCCGTTTTAAGACGATTTTTAGTGATTTTTGCCTTAAGAGACTCAGAAATTAGCTAAAACACACTACGAAAAGTCGAAGAATTCTGTTTTTACCATACTAAAATCGCTGCTGTACCATATTATAGTACCCAAAAATTTTGTGTGTACAAAATGTACAAAGATTTTTAGGAAGACAAAAACTGTAAAAAGGTGTCAAATTCCCAAAATTTTCGGCGCTTCGCGCCGAACTCATAAATTATTTGTCCTATATATCTTTAAAATGGCAGAATTTGCATTTAGAATGGAAAAATGTCAACATTTTTCGGCGCTTCGCGCCGTTTTCAGATAATTTTTAGTAATTTTTGGTGTCAGAAACCCAGAAATTAGCTAAAATACACTACCAAAGATAGGAAACCCTGTTTTACCACACTAAAATCGCTACTGTACTATATTATAGTACACAAAAATTTGCATGTACAAAATGTACAAAGACTTTTGGGGACCATCTTTGTACATGTACAAACGGACCTTGTACAAAAAAACACTGCTCCCCTCCTATGTGCATGTATGGTAATACCCCCCTCATCCCCTATTTGCATGCACGGGGTTATCCCTCAAGTTAGTTTTAGCTGTCTATTAACTTATTTCTATAAGACATTTCAACATGAGGTTTTTTGCATATGGTGATGCCACTTCTGCTTTACATTTCTAGAGTCACCATTTTTTCTAACTTTTTTCGCCTTTTCTAGAAAAATCTTCTAAATCACCTCACGTCTTTGGTAGAAAAACATAAGTTTTATCTTGTCACAGTTTAGGCGCTGATTATCACTTGATCTCAAAATTTGGGTTAAACAAAGACAATTTGTAACTTTTATTGATGAACTAGCGAAAATCCCACTGTGATTCATTTTCTCTTTCTAGAGCCGCATTTTTCGCTAAAACTGAATTTTTGGCCGATTTTGACCAAAGGCTTCATCACGAATTAAAATTTAAAAAAACATGACTATCTGAAAAGTACTTCATAAAGTTGGATTCTCGCATCTGAAATATTGGCCTAATTCGTTGAAAAATGAAGTGATGGGGCCTTCTGTTTTGAACTATTTTTTCAGCATTCTATGATCAAATAACGAGTCCAGAGATGTATATAAGATGTATATATATATATATATATATATATATATATATATATATATATATATATATATATATATATATATATATATATATATATATATATATATATATATATATATATATATATATATTATATTATATTATATATTATTATTATATTAGAAGAAAAAATATATAATTATATTTGATAATATAATTATATATTATATAATATAATATATATATATATATTAAAATATTCAAAAGTTGCAAAATAACGAGCGAAAAACCGCATGCTGATATCTCCTATAGAAATAAGTTATAAGACAGCTAAAACGAACTATTGGAACAAGCTTACGTGTAAGATATATGGCGGATAACTTTATCCACATACATATGTGCAACTCCGTTGTAATCCTAATATACTATCTTCTTCCTTCTAACCCAAATTATGGCATGAAAGTTCCTTGTTGGCTTTTATCTGTTAGTGCATTTGGCGATTTGGTGTAAATAATTTTTGTAGGAACATAGTTAACGACTGGCTGTTGTTTCTTATAACGATTTTACTGTTATGTTTTCAAAAACTTACACAATATGCATAATGTACAATTTCAGGACAAAAGTAAGCGCTTTTTGGAAGTTTTTGTCGAAAAATCGCAGAATTCGGTCGATCGACTTGTTCAAACTTGGTTTCACTCTTACTGTAGGTTACATACGGTGTCCTTCCTTTTCACTATTAGTGAAGGTTACTGCAGTCGTCGCTCGTTAGTTTTACTGTAGCTTATGGCAGTCTTCACTCATCACTGTTACTGTAGGTTTAGTCATTGGTTATTTTTGCGTTGGTTACTGTAGTCGTCATTCGAGACATTTACTTTAGCTTACGTTAGTCGTATCTTTCCACTATTACTGAAGTTCACTGTAGCCGTCAGTCGCTAATTGGTTTTACTGTAGATTATGGTACTCATCACTCATTTCTATTACTGTAGGTTACAGTAGTCGTCGTAACTCGTCTGTATTACTGTAGGTTACTGTAGTCGTATTCGCTATTCTCAGGTGTATTTGTACCAAAAGGACACGACTCAAGTGTCTTATCGCGATTTTATCGACAAAGAGCTGGTGCTATTCTCCAATATGGACAACGAACGTAGTATACCGAGTTTGGTGGACGGTTTAAAGCCCGGCCAGCGAAAGGTTTTGTATACGTGTTTCAAGCGAAACGACAAACGAGAAGTCAAAGTTGCTCAATTGGCCGGCAGCGTGGCCGAAATGTAAGCACCCGATTTCTCGTTATTTATAATAACCCGTGAACTTAATATTTCTAGATTTAATTAAATTGTTGACCTTAATTTTGACTCAAATAAAAACTTTGAATTGAATACAGTTTTTGGAACGTTTGATGACGACAAAGTTTCTGTCAATTTTTATTCCTTGCATTCAATGTTGCATTAGTAGTGTTACATAAGCGTCGTATAAACTTTACTCTGAAAATTATAAAAAAAAATTTTCGGAGAACAATTTTCTAAATGTTTCTTCATCGTCGGCAAATGCGATTTCCAGATTTTTATATGCTGTGCTAATGTTTGTCTGCTAATGTGTTAAATATTCGTTATTTCCTTCTAGTGTATCAACCACAATGTTCATGTAACAGGGAATGAAGTATCGGTCGCCCCCAGACATTTAAGAGCTCGAAATTTTGGGTAATGGTAGTTGGCCAGTTTGGGGGAATTAACTTTAATTTTTGGCCAAAAATAATTAAAAAACGCAAGTTTTTGACAGAAATAGAAGTGGGTCAAAAATCTCTGATTTTTTGGGATAGAAGGACGATCGACTCTGGGCGGGGAACCCCTCTGTTACATGTATGGTCGTCGCCTATCTCTCCAACGACTAAAGTTTTATACGCCCTTTATTTTTTGCAAAAAACTTTCTGGGCTATTTTGCTGTATATTTGTCTTTCCGGTTAACAGTTGAAGGTCAATTATATGGATATCCTAAAAATGTCCGACTACCTCCTTCCCGATAATTTGAGACGTGATATTCACGGCGATTATCTAACCTACTTCTATACTTTTGAAGACGTTTTTGTTTTAATAAAATGATTTTGGATTTACTTTCGTTTTTATTTTTGTGAAAAATCATTTCTTCTACAGATACTTTATTAGCAGTGTAAAGAGCTCGATGGAAAAATCATGTTTTATGTATGTATTGGAAAAATATTTTTATTTTAGTACTTTCGTTAACGCCATCAATTTCACAATTTGCTGTAAGTAATTTACATAAATGTTCGCTTTGCTTTGCGTTTGCCCCTTTATATAAGTCTTTTCAGGTCGGCTTACCATCACGGCGAAGTGTCTTTGATGAGTACGATTGTAAACCTGGCTCAAAATTTTGTTGGCAGTAACAACATCAACTTTTTGCTGCCGCTGGGTCAGTTCGGCTCTCGGCTTTTGGGTGGCAAAGACTCGGCCAGCCCTCGTTACATCTTCACTATGCTGAAGTGAGTGTAAAATATGTTGGAGTGGGTGTAAAGGGTGTTGAAGTGAGTGTAAAGTGTTAAAATTTTGTCATTCATCAATACAGTGCTCGCTATGAAAGTTGAAGCACCGTCATTCGCGTATTAACGTTAGATGGTGCGTTGTAAGCGCCGCGTAATGTCCTTTAGCCTCTATCAAGTTGTTTTTTATTACAACATATTAACATGTATCATGCCACTAACGTGGCGACGCAGACCGAGCAATTTAGCTATTAATAGCGTCAACAAAAAGGTAGCGTGCACGTGAATGCCACATGCGACAAAAAAGGAAGTGCGCACGTGAATACTGCGCGCTTCCTTTTTGTTGACGCTTAATAGCAAAATTGCGCTGTCTGCGTTTAGCGATATGCATACATTTAATGGCTTGAAATTCTGGGGGATCCCCGGTTATTAAAAGGGGGAGTAAATGATCTCCGATTTTTGGCCAAAATGCCTAAAAACGGCCAAAAAATTGATTTTTCCAAAAATCGTAGGGGAGTGGGTCATAAATTTCCTGATTTTGGGGGAATGGAGGGGACGTCCGACTTTAGGTGGGGGTCCCCCATCCCCTCTTACATGTATGGCGGTATGAAGTAAGTTAATGTTCTATACTAAATAACGCGGCGCTCGCGACGCACTGTCTAACGTTAATCTGCGAATGATGGTGCGTCAGCTTTCATGGCGATCACTGTAGGTTTCAGATATCAGCAAACTTCTAAATTTCATCAGAATTTGTTCCTCGGCGTTTGTTCTCCTTACACCATCATAATTTCTTGGGTATTGGATGGGAATCTTCGTAATGATAACATGTGAAACGTCTTTGGCGGCCAGCCTTTATGGGCGATAAGCAGACATGCACAGCATGGGAATACTGGAGGCTGAATTTTTAAATACCTTTCTGGACTTAAAAATGTTGGATACGCGCCAGAGACATCAGTCTTTGGCGTTTTTCACGATGCTCAAGCTTTATTTAGCTTAAAAACAGAATTATTCCAAAAAATAAAAAAATCAGTAAATTGAACAAAATATAGTTAAAAATTAAATTTATCTTTTTGAGCAAATAGATAGCTAATAATGCTAAAACAGCACTTTGTTCCTTCCTTTCTTAGTTTGAATTATGCTCATATGTGTCATCCACACATGTGCGTGGGCAGTTCGAAAGAACTGAAAAAAAGGCGCAGGCTTCGTAGAATTTGATATTTGATCAATTTTATCGTTTTTTTCGTTATTTTTTGTCGCCTACTTTACGATACGATGATAGCATAGATGCACACGGTCAGAAGGTCTGGAAGGGGAGGGGTAAACCGAGTTTCCTTTTCTTTGGAGGAAGGAAGTCAACGATTAATTTTTTCGGCTATTTATGGCGCTAAAATAATGAGTCTACATTGATTTTTTTAAATATTTTTGTCGTTCCTTACCCCCTCCCCCAACAAAACCCGTAAAAATGCTTTGATTCGTCATATTTTAGTCTTGTTGAATATTCGTGATTATGTTTGCATGAAAACAAATGCTAATATGAATGATGGAATAATGACTTGGACTATCAAATATGCACAGAATAATGGACAAAAAGTATCTGAATGAATGAGTGGATAGAGTACTACTCCGAAAATACTTCAGCTTATATTGCTGGGCATCGTTTGGCGCTCTTTTATAATTCCAACAATAGGTCTCGGTCCGCAAATGGCCTAAGGGGGGGGGGAATGCCTCTCAAAAGTTGTCGTAAGGGGGATACCCCCATACCTCCCCTAGCGTGCATGTGTGTATGAAAGAAATCGATCAATAAATTTGAAAATCAATGTATTTTGTCCCGATCATCAACTTTTCAATTTTTTATTTTTCAGAAATTGTTTGCCCCTCCCATCTATTATATATGTACATATTTGTGAAAGTGTGTTTGTATGTATGTTCGGGGTTGGCTCCGGCCCCATAACACTTAGTGGACTGACGTTTTGACCCGAACTCGGCCTACCGGCTGGGGTTGTAGTAGCGACGTTAAAATTCCACCAACCCCACCCATGCACCCTGTACAGGGGTGAAGCGGAAGGCGTCCCTATGCTCAAGCATGGCCTATTTCGGAACATGGCCGATTTTCCGCCAATTTCGAAAATCGGAATATATTCAGTTTACACTATTTTCGGGTTACGGTACTTTTGCCGCTGCTTGCATTATAACATAGGATCGGACGTAATAGAGCCTACATAATGCTACAAGATGGGCAATGCTATACGGTACAATGATGTGATATAAGATATCCTGTCTGTGCCATAACATGCAGTGAAATAAGATAGGAGATACACTCTGCTGTAACATATGAGTGATATAAGATATTACGTGATATATGACACCCTTTGCTACAACAAGCAAAAAAATTAAAATATCAAAAATATGGGGTGGACCAAAAAATTTCCAGAACATCCTAATCAAAAATATGATTTTGGCTAGAGAATTTCCAAAACCATTCTGTAACGTCAAAAATATGGATTTGATCAAAAAAATAGTTGACATAGAAACATTTCAAGAAAATCCAAAAAATTAAATATGCTTTTTACCAATAATTTTTTTAGAAATATCCCAAATACATCAAAAGTCCCGAAAAATAAAAAATACAAGAGACATCTCAATTCCATATAGCTATCAGGCCTAAGTTCAGCCCGGGCAACGCCGGGTAGATCAGCTAGCTCTTCCTATAATTCCGACCCTACTCGTTCCCATACACAAATTTTTCACATCAGCCCCGTCACGCGAGCGTTGTTTCCCTCGGACGACAACAACGTGCTTAACTATTTGACGGACGATAACAAAAAAATCGAGCCGCTTTGGTACTGCCCCGTCATTCCTACTGTATTGGCCAACGGTTGCGAGGGCATTGGCACCGGATGGTCGACGAAAGTGCCAAATTACAATCCGCGCGAATTGGTCGATAATATGAAACGATTGATCAGAGGCGAAGACTTATTACCAATGGTAAAAGCACAAATTCGCCTTTTTTGTATTAAAATTGAAATTAAAATTAAATAAAACTTAAGTTCCCCTCGTTGGCAATTTAATCATAAATTTAAGTTTGAAATTTTGGGGTCCTTTAAGATCCCGCATGCCCAGGGGTGGATTTAGGGGGGCCGCCCCCTCCATTGGCCCAAAATAGTGCGCAAAATTAAGGATTTTTGAGCGATTTTTAGCGATTTTTGGATTAAAGCGGCTAATTTTTCCGCCCAAGGCAGGGTTCCGCCCCCCCTTAGGGGTACCGCCCCCTCCCTTAGGAAAATCCTGGATCCGCCACTGCGCATGCCAGTATTTGATTGGGGCTCAAAGTTTGCCCCACGAGAACTATATTCCAAAAATTTTTGGCAGAAACCGTGGTACAGAAACTTCAAAGGGGAAGTAATCGAGCTGGGCCAACATCGTTTTTTGACAAATGGCGAAATTTGGATCAACGAAGACTTCAGCGGCAAAGACACGTGTCGATTGGAAATCACCGAATTGCCGATCGGCACTTGGACCCAAACTTACAAAGAACAAGTTTTGGAGCCTATGCTGCAAGGCGGTGAAAAACAGCAGCCTAAAATTTCGTAAGTTCGCCGACAAATGTATTTTTAATTCAAAATTTGATAAGTGTGCGAAAAATTTTAAAAACTAAAAATAAAATTCTTTTTTTTAAATTTTTAAAGCTTTCGCCCCAAAAATGATAATGAATTGCAAGATTTACTAAAATTCGTCCATTCCCGAATTTCAGGCAGATGCCATACATACATGGTCTTGAGGTTTTAGGGGTTTTCACCCTACTGCCAGAAAAATTTTCAACCCCCTCCCCTGAAATTTTTTTTACCTCTGCTCGCCGTCCAAAAAATTCGTAGAAAAGGCACTGTTTTAAGCGTTTAAGCTGTACATCTGCTCAATACTCATTTTTTGACTACACATTTTGTTCAATTTATTCGATTTTTTATTTATTTCCCATTTTTTAACGTTTTTTTGCTCTCGAATCAGAAACGCTTAAAATTGGTGTTTTTGACGCGTGTCCACGATTTCCATCCCATAAAAGGTACTTTGAAATTCACCCCCCCCCCAGAATTTTCATGCTGTGCATGTCTGGCAGGGGCCGTACTTTATTCCTAAAAAATGTTCAAGAATAAATTTCGGGTTTTTCATGTCTTAAACGATCGTCGACTTTGGGCCAGCCGGATCCTCCGACCTCAGTATTGCATTTTTCGTTTTAAGTATTGTGCATATATATTTATCGATTTTCTTTGATTTAATTATTTTCAATTCATGTCCCTAGCGACCCATGCTCAACTATGAATACATAGGAATAGGATCAAGAATTTTATGATCTTCCCTCGATATATGTGGGTTTCTTTATACTCGCAAAAACGATATCTAAATCAATTATTTCTTAATTTATATGCTTAATTTTTTCTCATTAATGAGAAAAAAATTAATATGTGTGCATAGATATGACACAATGTTTGAATTTCATTCGACATTTTTGTATCAGATTTAATACTTAAACATAGGTACGAACATATTTGCAATACATACAGTATTAGGTAGAAGAAGGTGACCCATCCGAGAAAGTTTTATTTACATTTATATAACTGCGCATAATCGCATCATTCTTACGAGTTAGCGTTCGTTCTATACATTTACCGTATCGGATCTACTAATATTAACGTCTTACTGTAATTTTAAGTTGTGCTTGAATAAATTAGCTGATTTAAAATTAAACCATGCTAAAAAAATTTTGATTTCTTTCCCTTTTTAATTTTTTAAATGTTTTTACCTTTTTTGTTCAAGTGACTTCAAGGAGTACCACACGGATACTTTGGTGAAATTCGTCGTTGACATGACTCCGCGGCAATTCGAGGCATTGAGAGCCGAGGGATTGCACAAGGCTTTTAAGCTGCAAAACGTCGTTTCGACTAGCAATATGATATCGGCTAGAATATAATTTTTACTCGGGCATTGTACGCACGTGCACTGCATGTGTATTGGGGGGAGGGTGAAATTTTGAACTGCCTTTTTTATGCTCCAAAGCGGTGGGTACCATAGATGCAAAAGGTCGGCATGGGCAGGAAGGGGTGAAATCATACATACATGTAACAGGGGGTGGGAATCCCCCAACCAAAGTTTATCGTCCTCGCTTACCCACTAGCTAGAAAATTTTTGACGTCCACCCCCCCCGTTTTCCGGAAAAAATTGCGTTTTTTGTCGTTTTTAGGTGATTTTTATCCGTTTTTGGGGAGGTCATTCACCACCCTTCCCTCCTAAGAATGGCCGGAGCTCCCGACCTAAAATTTCGAGCCGTTACATGTATGGCTTAAATCGAGAATGTTAATCAGGGAGGAATAAAATCCGGGATTTAAAACTGGTTTTTAGCGCTTATTATGTCGAAATTGTTTGAAAATCCGCCGTTTTGGATCTGAACTTACAGTACCTAGCTTTTGAACCCTTTTATGTTTGGTGAATACGCGTCAAAACGTCATATCCTTTTTCAGCGTTTCAGACGATGCTCTATCTTTCTAGAGCGTAAAAACAAACAAAATTGCCGGAAAAATTTGAGTTAATTGAACAAAGTATAGTCAAACAATGATTATATGGCGTGGAGGCTTAAAAATTTGACACTTTTGAGCAAACAGATGGCTAAAAACATATAAAACAGCAGCTCTTCTTCGAATTCCTCAGGAAATTACGAATTCTGGGGAGGAGGTTAAAAAATTCTTTGGCGGAGGCAGGTGAAACCTCGTCCTCCCTGAACCCCCTTCAGCATAGGTGGGCAGTGATCGACCGGAGCGGCCAAAATGGCCGGAGCCGGAGATCCGGCCGGAGCCGGATTGAACCATGTTGCTCCGGCCGGAGCCGGAGCCGGAGGCCGGAGCCGGAGAAATATAATTTTACACATGTGGATAGATAAGACATCTTTGTGACCAAGACCTAGACCATAGTGCACATGCATCTTAACTGCATATCAGCTAGTTAGTTATATGAAATACAGGGTCGGATTTGAGGGGGACAGCGGTGGGGGGCTCGGCCGCCCCCTCATTGGCCAAAGATATTTGGCGAGATAAAGAATGCAGGGGCGGATTTAAGGGGAGGGCGGCGGGTGGCCGTCCCCTAGCTTGGCCAAAAATATTTGGCGAGAGAAAGAATGCAGGGGCGGATTTAAGGGGAGGGCGAATGTGGCCGCCCCCAGCTTGGCCAAACATATTTGGCGAGATAAAGAATGGATATGCAATTTGCAATGATTTTTGGCCGCAGTGATCATAACTTCTCAAAATTTTTCTGGCGCTATGCGTCGGATGATATATACCTATTAATGAGATTTATTTACTTTCTTGGCGACCTGAAAGCCATTATCTGTTCATGTAGGTTTCAAAACAATTTTTACAGCAGAAACAGCTATTTTTGCGTAGTTTTAGTCGATTTTCGATTAAAAATTTCGATGTTTCGCATCAAATGCTATAAATGCAAGACATCTAGGAGTAAATCATGCTTCTAGACACGATTTTTTTCGTATTCGGGAAAAATTTTTCCCGATGAACAAAAATTTTTTGGGACCGTCTCTGTACATGTACAAAGATTTTTGGGAAGACAGAAATTGCAAAAAAGGTCTGTAATTCGAAGAAAATTTTCGGCGCTTCGCGCCGAAATGAGTGATTGTGTGTTCTATATATCTTTTGAATGACAGAAATTGCATTTCAAAAGGAAAAATGTCAAATTTTTAGGCGCTTCGCGCCGTTTTACTATTCTTGGTGATTTTTGCCCTAAGAGACCCAGAAATTACCTAAATCACACTACCAAAATTCGAAGAACTCCGTTTTTACCACACTAAAATCGCTACTGTACCATATAATAGTACCTAAAAATTTGTGTGTGCAAAATGTACAAAGACTTTTGGGGACGATCTTTGTACATGTACAAACGGACCTTGTACAAAAAACACTGACTGCTTCTAGACGTCTATCCGCCTTGATTTCACAAGTTTTCCGGCGCTTCGCGCCAGATTTTTATAAAGTCAAAGAAAGTTAATGATTTTCTCGCACAAAATTGTCAAAAAATTTTCATAATTTTCATTTTCAGAAAAAAATATTGCATTAAAAGTGATTTTATGCAAAAGTACACGATGAAGAACACCGAAAAAACGCTATTTCGCGCGTTAAGGGCAAATTTTTGTACCTATTTTTGACTGTTTTTGGAAAAGTTGGGATACCGTCCCCCCTTAGGAAAATCCTAAAGAATGGATATGCAATTTGCAATGATTTTTGGCCGTCAGTGACCATAATTTCTAAAATTTTTCCGGCGCTACGCGTCGGATGATACCTATTAATGACATTTATTTACTTTTTTGGCGACCTAGAAGCACGGTTTTTTTATGTTCGGCAAAGATTTTTCCCGATGTACAAAGATTTTTTGGGGCCGTCTTTGTACATGTACAAAAATTTTTGGGAGGACAAAAACTGCTAAAAAGGTCTAAAATTCGCATCAAGCATACATCATGTTTCTTGACATCTATCCACTTTAATTTCACAATTTTCCGGCGCTTCGCGTCAGGTTTTTGTTGGAGTCAAAGAAATTTAATGATTTTTTCGCACAAAATTGTCTAAGATTTTAAAATTTTTAGAAAAAATATTGCGTCAAAAGTGATTTTATGTGGAAGTATACAATGTAAAACATTGAAAAAACGCTATGTCGCGCTTTGAGGGGAAATTTTTGGACCTATTTTTGGCTGTTTTTGGAAAAGTAGGTATACCGCCCCCCTTAGGAAAATTCTTGATCCGCAACTGGTAAAATAGACTACATTCAACAAAATTTTATTCAATGCTCTTATTAAGAAAAAAGCTGTCGTCTCCTTAGCCTGCCCTAATTAAAGCGTCAATAGGCAATATTTGATGTTAAAGCATGATTGTGTGTGACCGTATATACATGGGTACGTTACATACTATATTATGCTCAGTGAACTGCGAAAATGACGTACAGAATGGACAGCAACATTATCTGGAAAATCAGTATAGCATGTGCAGTGCAGGCCAGACTGCATCTTATGCTACCCTATGACTTCCAGTGTTAACAGGAATTTACTGCATCGATTTTCACAATTTTTGTTTCATTTTCATTTTCGTTTTTCCTAAAAATAAATATTTTACGACTGTGGTGGTCAGGGGCGGATTTAGGGGGGGGGGCGGCCGCCCCCCCGTTGGCCCAAAATAGTGCGAAAAATTAAGCATTTTTGAGCGATTTTTAGCGATTTTCGGGTCAAAACGGCTAATTTTTCCGCCCAAGTCAGGGTTCCGCCACCCCCCCCTTAGGTAAATCCTAGATCCGCCACTGGTGGTGGTGATTGACACTTTATTTGGTGATATTTCCTTTTACTGCTATTATATTGTGCTCTGACTAAATTTAATACGCATAATGTTAGCAATTAGTACGTTCGGTTATCATGCAAAAAACGAAAAAATTTCTCCGGCCTCCGGCCGATTTTCGGATGTCCTCCGGCCGGAGCACCGGAGTGGAAAAAATGGCCGGATTTGCCGGAGGCCGGAGCCGGAGCCGGATCTCCGGTCGATCACTATGGGCAGCACCAAATTTCTGGGCGGGGGGGGGGGGGTGAAAAAATTTTCAAAGGTCAAAAAATGGCCTTAAAAGTGGTCGTATGGCGAAAAAACACCATTTTTCGACGTTTCTCATCGAGCACTATCCAATGGCATCAAAAAATCGCGAAAAAAGAAAAAAAATTTTAAAATTCGAATTCCGGGGGGTATTTTGATTTCTGGGGGGGTATTTCATCTTCTGGGGTTGCATACCCCCCAAACCCCCCACGCCCACGTGTGCCCTTCAGATCATGTATTGATGCATGTGACAGGTGTTCCTCAAAAGTTGGAATTTTCAGCCTCCCCACGGTTTTTTTTTGTATTCGGCAAAGATTTTAACCGATGTACATGGTTCACTTTATTCCAGTTTTGTGGTCAGTTTTTGACGCAAAAAACTTAGTCTTTGACCCGCCGCCCAGATCCCCAGATCAGCCGACCCCCACCCAGATCGGCCATGCTTTGCATCTACAGCCGCGACACGACCACACGTAGGCGTGTAGGGAGTATGAACCACACTCTCAGAAGGCCGAATACCCCCTCCCCCAGAAACCTAAATACCCCCAGAATTCAATTTTTGAAATTTTTGTTTTTTCTCGACGCCAATGGGTAGCGCTCGATGAGAAACGTTGAAAACATGCGTTTTTCGTCTAACCACCATGTTTAAGACCATTTTTGGCCTTTAACAAATCTTGCAACCCTTCCAGAATTTCGGTGCTGCCCACCTATGGACACGACTCCTAATAATTTAGGGTAGAGGTATTCTATTTTAAGCCAAAGCACAAAAAATGCCCCAAAAAGTGAGTTGTTGCTTTCTTTAGCGATCCTACTCCTTTTACTCGCAAAGAATGCCTTCTGCGCCCTTTATACATAGATATTGTTCGACGCCGACGGCTGTTTAAAGCGATACGAGAGTGTAAACGAAATTTTGCGCGAATTTTACGTCGTTCGTCTGGAAACGTATCACAGGCGTAAAAAATATTTGTTGGGCTTTTTGGAGGCCGAAATGTGTCGCTTGACCAATTTGGCCCGTTACGTGCTCGAATTCATCGAAGGGGTGATCAAACTGGCCAACGTTGACGAAAATGAAATCATTAGGCAGCTCGTGGTCGGAAAATACGACCCGGATCCGATCAAGAAATGGAAAGATGAGCAGAAAAAAGTAATTTTTAAATATTTAAAAAGGAAAAGTAATAAAAAAGTAGTTATATTTATTAAAACGAGTCGCTTTGTTTTTTCTTTTTTTGCCACTATTAGGATTAGGCAGGCTCTTACATATCTACGTGTAAATGTAACGGCTCGAAATTTAGAATTAATGGTCCCGGCCATACGTGGGCAGCAAGAAAATTCTGGCGGGGGGTGCAAGATTTTTTTGAAGGTAAAAAGATGGCCTTAAAAATGGTGGTATGGCGATAAAAACACCATTTTTCGACGTTTCTCATCAAGCACTATCCATTAACATCAAAAAATTGCGAAAAAAACGAAAAAAATTTCAAAAATTAAATTCTGGGTGGGGTATTTTGATTTCTGGGGGGGGGTATTTTGGTTTCTGGGGGTGCATACCCCCAAACCCCCCAAGCCCAGGTGTGATCCCGGCTATTGGGGGTGAATGACTGCAATTTTTGGCTAAAAATGACAAAAACCACCTGAAAATTGTACAAAAAAGGCAGGTTTTCGCCAAAAATCGGGGAGGGGTCAAAGATTTTGTGACTTTTTGGCGGATGGAGCTTCCGTCTTTGGTTGGGGGATTCCCTCATACCCCGCTGAGGATTCGCAGAACGGGGTGGACCCTCCGTACATTTTTACGTATATTGGACGGATATTCCCTACCATACGTGCACAGCATGAGAATTGAGGGGGGGTGAAAAGATAAAGTGCCTTTTTTGGGCCCAAAAATGATAGGTACGCGTCAAAAACAACTTTTTTCAGCTAGAAACAAAAAATTTCGAAAAAAAGTCGAACAAATTGAACAAAATATAGGTAGTCAAAACATGAGTATAAATCCATTTTTAGGTGTTTTTGCCTTTTTTGGCCAAAAATAGGAGGAAGTCGCCAACACTCTTTCTAAAGGAGTCGACTGACCCCATTATGCATGAACAGCATGGGAATTCTGTGGGAGGCTATGTTTCAAAGTAGGGTATTTCGGGCTTAAAAACAACACCACTTTCCCACCATTCTGACAAGACTCTTTCTAGAACATAAAAACAGAGAATTTAGCGTTAAATTCAACAAAATATTGTCGAAATTGACTGTTCGTGATAAAAAATTTGTACTCTTAGCCAAAAAAGTCGCTAAAACCGCTTAAAACAGGATGTTTATTAGGTTTTCTAGAAAATTTTAAGTTATGGGCTCCGCCTCGCTTTTAGTGGAGTCAGCAACCCAACCATACATGTTCTTGGAGGGATTTAGACCCCAGAATGACTACTTACTGCCTCAAAGTGGCTGCAACTGCCCAAAATTATTGATTTTCCGAAGAAAAAAAACAATCGTGGAATAGACAGTGTGCTATTTTAAGCGTTTTAGCTAAGTTTTGGCTCAAAATTGCCAATGTTTTGGCGCTTTGCGCCGTATACCTATTTGTTGACTGTATTTGGTTCAATTTACACAGTTCTTTCTTATTTTTTCGACTTTTTTTGTTACATTTACCTTTTTAGAAAGAA
Organism: Mermis nigrescens; assembly: GCA_036768485.1. NCBI lineage: Eukaryota > Metazoa > Nematoda > Enoplea > Mermithida > Mermithidae > Mermis > Mermis nigrescens. The sequence continues at coordinate 644,384 of JAVLUZ010000768.1, read as the reverse complement.
TGAACGTCGTCCGAAAAAAACAGGAAAGAATGTTGCCGACCCACCGTTTTTAGCCCAAAAAACACTTCATACAGTGCTCGCCATGAAACATGACGCACTATAATCGTCAGATTTATATTAGACGATGCGTCGCGAGCGCCGCGTTTCGTCTATAATGCGCTATCATCTCTTTTTATTATTATAGGATATTTATCTGTATCATGCCAATAATCTGGCGATGCGGACGGCGCAATTTAGCTATGAATAGCGCTAACGAGAGGGAAGCGCGCACGTGAATGCCAGAAGCGCGCACGTGAATGCCGTTCTGAATTGAGGCGAGTGCGCGCACGTGAATGCCGTTCTATATTCAGGCACGTGCGCGCTTCCGGCATTCACATGCGCGCTTCCTTCTTGTTATCGCTATTAATAGCTAAATTGCATGATACAGATAAATATCCTATAATAATAAAAAAGAGATGATAGCGCATTGTAAACGAAATGCGGTGCGCGTGACGCATCATCTAATATAAATCTGACGATTATAGTGCGTCATGTTTCATGGCGAGCACTGTACAAATTTTCAAAGCTGATCATCAGAACTCCAAAGTAATGCGCTCGTTATAAGGTTATAGCCAGGGGCGTAACCAGAATTTTATTTCTGGGGCGCCCAAAATTTTTTTAAATCATTATCTCGGAAATTATTAGGAGATACGCGAAAATAACGGCATTTTTTAGCGTTTCTTGAAAAATTTTAAAAAAATTAAAATTTTCTTGCTTGATTTCAGATCTGAATATCAAAAATCTATCTTTCAACCTATCGGTATGACTAATTTCTCAAAACATTTCGAAATTATTTTCTTTGCATTTAATCTTGCGGTTTTGCAAAGAAAACTTATTTAGAAAATAATAAATAGTCGCGAAGCGCCGAAAATTTTTGACATAATCGCTTTTTTTTAGTCAAATCTGGGCTTCTAAGGTAAGAAAACGGATAGAAAATAGGAAATCCGGCGCGAAGCGCCGTAAAATTTTAAGTTCAGAGGCTAAAAAGTGTGCTAAAAACGCATTTTGGTCGTCCTTTAGTTGACTTTGAGAATTTTTAATTTTTTTCCTTTGGGGGACCCGTGTAAAAAAAATATTTTTTTATTTCGGGAGGACGCCCCTGGTTACAGCCATTCTGTGATGATATAAATTCCCCAATCCTTAAAGCACACGTATATAAATGACGCCCAATCGAACTTTTGAGCCGTTTATCCGAACCTTTATTTATCGAAAAAAATTTTATCAAATAATTTATCATTTCTATCAAAAAATTTATCATTTTTTACAAGAAAATTTATCGTTTTTTATTTTTTGCAGCAGGGTAGCGCGGCTGATGCGGAGGATGAAAGTTTGGGCCAAGAAGACGCGGAATCTAATCGTACTGGAACAAAAGAAGGCCCCGAGCCTCCACTTTACAGCTCCTACGCTTATTTGGTGAACTTGCCCTGTTGGAGGCTGTCGTTGCAAAAGAAAGAGGCTTTGTTGAAGCAAAAGGGCGAAATGCAAAAGGAATTGGACCGACTGCGTAAAAAGGACGCCAAAGACTTTTGGTTGGACGATTTGGAGAAATTGTTGGAGGAGATGCACAAACAGGTGTGTATGTAACTTCGTTTGGCTTATTTACGCCTAAGAAATACAATACATTTAAGAGGGGAGTGGAAAGATCTCCTCACCCAAAGTTGCTTGTCCCAACGTTTCCCGGAGCAAGAAAATTTTTGGTCAGGTGTTTTCTGGCCATTTTCGGCCGAAAATTGGAGGTCATTTACAATCCCCCGCTAACATTACTCGGAACCCCCGCTCAAAGTTACGAATCGTTCATATGTATGGAGGGCCGTATCCAGGGGGCGGGGGGCCTACCCCCCCGAAATGGGAAAATTTTTTTGTTTTTCCCGAGGGTCCCCCAAAGTAAAAAATGAAAAATTGGCGAAATGCGTCTGAATCACCCTTAAAACAGATTTTTAGCGTACTTTTGAGCTAGTAAACTCAAAATTTTTCGGCGCTTCGCGCCGGATTTATTGTATATGTATAGTTTTTTCTTTTAAACCGCTAAAAATCGTTCAAATTTGAGTTAGACATAGAGAGCATGTCAATTTTTTCCAGCGCTGTGCGCCGGATTTATTGTTCAGCTATAGTTTTTGCCTTCTAGCTCACTCAAAACAGCTCAATTTCAGTTATGACATAGGAAACATGAAATTTTTCCGGCTTCGCGCCGTATTTATTGTTTAATATGTTTTTTGTCTTCTTGCCCACTCAAAACCACTCAAGTTCGAGCTTGACATGCAGAATATGTCCATTTCTTTCGGCGCTTGGCGCCGAACTATTAATTATCTGTATTGTTTTTCTCTGTAAAGCACAATGATTAAGTGCAAAGGCAAGAGATAAGAAATAATTCGTCCATTAAGTGATTAGAAATCAGCTTAAATGATTAATTTGCTGTATATCAATATGAAATAGAGTGGGAAATTTTCAATTTTTTCAAATTTTTCTTCACCATCGTATACAGCTCGCCGAGATTTGCTCAAAACTGCCTTTATTTTCGCCTATCTCCTGATGGTTCTCGAGATATCTGGCCTCAAAAATTTCGCCCCCCCCCACCTTCGAAATAAAATCCTGGATACGGGCCTGCATTTATGTATAACAGGAATTCATGCAAAAACCATCTTTAAATTGCCGTACTTTTATTTTTCACTTACTGTATTTTTTGTTTACTGTAATTTTAGTTTTACTATCTTTATCCATTGTTCCTAAATTTTTCGTTTTTTAAATTACTCGGCTCATTTTTTAACTTTGAAGAAAGAACTTTATTTTTGGCCTGCATTCTCTCAGCTTACTTCTTTTCTAACAGGAAGAGAAGGAAAAAGACGAAGCTGAGTCGGTTGGCCGAAATAAAAAAGGTTCATCCGGCAAAGAAAGCGGCAAACAAAGAAAACTCGGCGCCGGTCCTTACGTTCAACGGACCAATGCGACGTTGGTCGAGGTTACTGTAGATGCAAGCTTGAAGGAGAAATTCGACAAAGCTGATCAATTGAAGGAGAACAAGGCTAAGGGCGTTGCACCGGCTAAGAGAGGAAAAAAGGCGGTAAAAAACAAATCAAAATTAAAAAATTGAGATTAAGAAATAATTTAGTTCAATTTAATCTCTTGCTTATTTCTAATTATTCCTATATTTCTATGAAAGTGAATTCTCCTTATCCGTGAAGCTGTCAATTTTTCTCCAGGTTTACTCATCTGTTTGGTTAGTTATGTACAGTATACGGTATTAATCATTGCCCAGTCAGTACCCATGTACCTAACAGGTTAACTCGGAAATTTGATGGCGATTTTTTGCAGACATGTGTAAGCTGAAAATTTTGGGTGTTTGATTAAATGACCTTAATTTTTGGCCACAATTGTAAAAACTAGTGGCCATTAATTGCGAGTTTTCGTCTAAAATCGAGAGGGGTGGGGGACGACCGGCTTTTGGTAGGGAACCCAAACCCCCTCTTACTTGTTAGTTTATTTGCATGTATTTTTTATTAATTTATTATCTATTTATTTATTATTTTGACTTTTTGGCTGTATGAGAATATGTTTTTCGGAAATGTAATGTTTGGTGCAGAGCATAGATTTTGCATTGTCTACTAAGAATCTTTAGCAGCTAGTTTAAACAGTTTTCTTTTGATTTCACCCCATGCGTTACGTACTGTAGGCGAAAATGGAGCTGCAGCCTTCATTATATTCAGGCTGTTCTTTATTCGTTATCCTGTGTTGTTCAGTTTTTCCGACGCTTCGCGTAGGATTTTTCTTTGACGAGATTATGAGATGTAGGTAGACACGTTTTTTGAGAATTTTTAGAAAATTTCGATTTTTCCTGTACAAGAAATGATTCTGTCTACAAGATAGTGGTAAAAATTGTTTCACACGCATAAATTGATTTGTGGTACGATTTTTGATAATTTTGAAAAAAACTTTATGTATCTGGCACGAAATTCTGAATCTATAAACATTCTAAGCAGTCAGAGGTGAAGTAAAGTATATTTTAGAACTCGGTTTGTAATTTATTTTATCTAATTTGTTACATTATGTTAATTTTAATAACAGTATTTGATTTAGTCTCATCTTTACTGAATAATTTATTAGATGAAGAGGGGAATAACTTTTGACTTGAGTCAATTGATTAGTTTCTCTACCGTGGCCTCCGTAGCTCAGTCGGTAGAGCGTCAGGCTTTTAACCTGAATGTCCAGGGTTCGAGCCCCTGCGGTGGCGTTCTTTTTCTGTTTCTTTTTCTACCGGTTACATGCAGTGCAAACCATGAGCATTCGTATATTTCTGTGATATTGTGGAAAGGTTCCTCCTTGTTCGCAGTTTTACCAGTTACGAAATATTTCTCAAAATTTATAAAGAATCACGCAACGCTAATTATGTATCTTTAAAGTGTCTTGTATGCCAGTATCTTATTACCTGCCCTCCTGCCCATTTTTCTTTTTCCAATACACATACATTGTTGAAGGTGTGACAGAGATTTAGTTTCGCAAATAGGCGTGTATTCTCGAAGATTCATACGGTATTAACACTCCGGTTTCGGATGATTCGTCTTCATCTGCCCCAAGCAATCAGTGCCCGAAGATTTTAAATAATATAACTAAGTTTAAATATTTTCCAATTGTTTAATCAAAAAGCGTGTTTTTCGATATTCATTGAAAAATCGTATCTTTCCGATCGAAACTTTACATTTTTCAGATTGGAGTCTAATAAGTAATTTCGCGAGAAATATTGAGCAAAAGGAAGCTTATAAGCTTATAACAAACTTCTGGTTTGGTTAGTGAAAAAATGCGAGAAACAGAAAGGTTCGTTTTGTTGGATTAGAGCTTAAGAAGCCTATTTTTGAATTACTGATTGGTACAAAATCGGATTCCCTAAATTTTTGCGCATTTTTTCATGTACATAAGACTTAAAATATTCCTGAATTATGGTTTTTTGTGGGTATCGTGTTTTAGAATACGTGGGCTCATGGCTATTTAAACTCACAAATGTGTGCGTAGATTTTTGTTCTTTTGAGGGACTATGCTTTTCCGACTTGGTTCAATTTTGAACCAGGACATGTCGCTTTTAATATAAGAGGCTTCAATTTTTTTCTGTTCTGTAAGTTTATATGTCTTGGCAGATAAACTATTTATTTATTAGAGATTTGCTATTCTGATTGAGTTGAGATAAAAATCAGGTTGTCTATGTATTTATTTGATTAATTATTTCTCATTGAATTATTGTAAAATATTTGAATTAAAACACTAGAATTATTTTTGATTTTTTACAGCTTGTTTCCGCCCTCTAACCCATACATTTATGTTTTAATTAAATTTTACTTTTTTAAATCGATTTTTTATTTTTATTTTTCAAACTTTACTTTCGATTTTTATTAATTACTCGTAATGCAGATATGTTATGTGTTTTTCTGAGGTATAAACTGCTTGCTCGATTCGCCCGTTTTTCTTTTTTAAGAAGGAGACTGATGAGAAAAACAATGGCACGAAGAAAATAACCGACTTTACCACTAAGAAAAAGGTAATAATTTAATAATTAATAATTTAATAGTTTCTGTAAGAAGACCGCATACTCGACCAATATGCGGTTTAAACTCGTCCATTTATTTCCAAAAATTTTTTACATCACATCGTCAAACTACCGGTTATTTATTATCTAATTTTGTTACACTATCCATGGTAAGATTTCCATTTCCATTTGTCTCTCCCATTGAGCTATATTTTCGGGAAAATTTGCGTTTTTAAGTCAGGGGCAGATTTAAGGGGGGGGGCGGCCGCCCTCCCCCCATCGGCCCGAAATAGTGAGCAGAATTAGGGATTTTTTTAGCGATTTTTGGGTTTAAACGGCTAATTTATCCGCCCAAGTCAGGGTACCGCCCCCCCCTCAGGAAAATTCTCGATCCACCACTATTTTAAGCCATTTTAAAATGTTTTTTTGCCATTTTTGACCGAAAAATAGGAAGTCATTCCCCCCTCCTCCCATCCTATGACCAACTGCCACCTCCCAAAGTTTTGAGCCGCTGTATGTATGTAACAGCCCAAAATTTAGTGAGTAGGTTGTCGGTTATTTCTCGGGGGGGGGAATGTTAATGACCTTCAATGTTTGCCCAAAAGTAGCAATAAAGCACCTAAACATGATCACACATGGGCACGCTCAGGTCTTTTAGGGTCAACTGACTTCCCTGGAACCTGCGGGGTTGGTCCATGACCATAGATGCAGAGCGTGATCGATCTGAGCAGGGGCTAAAAATTTAGCTTTTTTAGGTCAAAATGACCTTAAAAACTGATATAAAGGCTGAAATAGTCCTAAAACTACGTTATTCCACAGTTCCGGTCAATTTCAAGCACTTTTGAACAAAATTTTCGATTTTCGTATATTTTCGGCCTTCATTTTGCCGCATTTTCCCCAGGAAATTTGCAAAACTCTTGCGGGGTTGGTTCCATTTACTTTACGGGGTTGTAGGCACACCTGGGCGTGAGGGGGGAATTGGGGGGTATGCACCCCCCATCCCCCCGAGAAACCAAAATACCCCCCAGAAATCAAAATACCCTCCAAGATTCAATTTTTGAAATTTTTTTTTCGTTTTTTCGCAATTTTTTGATGCCAATGGATAGTGCTTGATGAGAAACGTCGGAAAATGGTTTTTTACGCCATACCACCATTTTTTGACCTCTGAAAAATGCACCCCCCAGAATTTTCTTGCTGCGCACGTATGGTTGCGGGGTGTTTTTGCCAAAAGTTGCAGTGAATTGAAGAAATTTAATTTTAGAGGATGGGGACGACCGATTCTGAGTCATACGTGCACATAGGGGGTGTGAGTAGGGTATTATCACCCCACTGAAGGGTCAGCCGAACAGGTACTGTCCGGCAATTTTGAGCTGATGAATCAAAATTTTCCCGGCGCTTTTCGAGGATTAGTACTTTTACGTACTTTTTGCTCGAAAGCACCCAAAATTGATCAAGTTTTGCAGTATTTAGTAGAGCTGTTTCGGGGCCGCTTTTTTCACCGGGGCCGGGGCCTAGAAACATACGTGGTCGTCTGACGTTCCATGTTGGCATTTCTTTTGTAATATATGTGCCCAGCTCTTATTCGTGCCATTTTCGTAATAATAGTGATGAAAAATAATAAAATAATAAAGTATTAATAATAAAGAATAATAATAATAATAATAATATAAATAGACTAAATATAATTACTGAGATATCGCCTTTACTCAAATTCAGATCTTGTTCATTTGAAGAATTATCTGCCTCATGGGGAGTACTTTGAAGGTGTTTATGATTTCAATGTAACTTTCTTCACTTAGCTTTTAGCTTTCTAACCAAGTAAGTGGTTGCTGAAATTAAACGGTCGAAATTAAGAATTTCATAAGGCATTAACTGAAAATAATTTGATCTTTGACTTCGATCTTGTGCAGCGAGATAGCTGCAGCCAGCAGACGCACGCTTGGGGTTTAGGGGAAAGGGAGAATTTCCTGAGATAAGTATGGTGAGAGACGGTAAGAGTCAAGGCTTTTTGTGTGAAAATGATCGAAATCGACCAGCATCTGAGGACTAATGTCGTTCTTACACTTTTTAACCCTTTCTAGCCATTTTTAAAATCATTTTAGCTCGAGAAGACTCGATGAATCCTAGATCAGACTGACCCTCAGACCGTAAATGCTAAGCAAATGCAACTGTGACTGAAAGTTATAACTCGACACCACTCAACAATGATTGTTATTACATCGGTGCGAAATTGTCGGCTTCTTTGATTGAACTAAGTATTAATTTCATCAGTTTTACCGTCTCAAAAGAATAAAATGCCTTAGTTGGTTTGATTGACATCCATAACGAAACAAAAGTGTGACTGGTGGAATCAAATTAGTTTCGATCATTTTCGCAATCAATTAACGCATCAATTTACATCTAACAACAATATTAGAATTTTCGGGGCCAGGCCAGGCACGTAGCTGGCCCGTCTTATTTTGGGGGACCAACACCAATTTTCGGGGGGACTAAGCCCAAAAAGGCAAAAAATAATAAGGTTTAAAAAGTCCTATTTTTCTATATTTTTTAATTTTGGGGGAGCCGAACCCCCCCCCTCAGAGATACGTGCCTGAGCCAGGCCCCAATACAGCTCTAGTATTTAGTATTAAAAGTGATATAATGCAGTCAGAATGGACAAAAAATGCTTCAAGAATGCGATATTATAATGAAAAACGTTTTATGAGCTTTTTGACCATTTTGATCGTTTAAGCAGCAAAAAATCGTGAACGTTAAGTTTATTGTTTTGGATTTTTTGGATCTCTCATCCCCAGCCCCTTGCCGACCCTTACCTTGCGCATCTATGCTCTGAGTGAGCATCTCCCTCTGATATGTACACGTGTTATGATCAGAATATTTCACAAACTTAGCACCATTGAACAAACACCTATGCTTCGCAAACTTCGTAGCGCTTTACACCTTTTTCTACTTTACAATTCGCTCTACACTTTACAACGTGAACAGGAAAACGGCGGCGACATTAATAACGCGGACGCCGTTTCGATAAAAATCGATTCGGACGACGACGACGTCGACCTATTCAACGATTCGTCGGTTTTTCGTTCGGACAAGGCCAAAGAGTTGATGTCGTTTTCGCCCGAAACATTGACAACGACCGCCGAAAATGGTAAAAAATTGCCGAAAAAGCGCCCGGGCCAAAACGAGCCGCGCAAGCGGGCCGCGCCCGGGGCCAAAAAACCGACCCAGAAAACGACCGAAATCGCCAAAATGGACGATTCAAACGACGTCGACGTGTTGGACGCGATTTTGAACGACGACGTTTCGGGCAAAATCGCCGACAAGAGTCGCAAGACGGCGTCCAGAAAGAAAATCGTCAGCGATTCGGAGCCGAGCGACGTCGAAGCGCCGAATTTCGGCGACGGCGACGACGACGAAGCGGAAGCGTACAAGCCAGCCGTGTACGCAAATACAAGAATATAAAAAATTCATATAAACATCATTCCTACGGGTTGAGCCAAAAAAAGGCTAAACTCCCATATAATTGGTCCTAACTTCAGCGAATTTGGATATAGAATTTTAATTCCGCTTCCTTTACTTAGATAAAGACGTCCTTGCTTAAATTGTGTAAAAAAGTTTTTATCATCTGCTAGCGCTTCGTGCGTTACAGCAATTTGTTTACACCCCGCTTTGATGCTGCTTAAACCCCTAACGTTTTTTATTTGTTTCTGTCGCAGTCTGCTTACCCCTTTAACGATATTTTGCAGTTTTTGCACTTAGTAGGAAGAAGACTCACTACATATGGGCGTTGGGGTCTTGAGGGTCAGGGAAACCCCCACCAGAATTTGCCAGACCCCCCCCCTTCAAAATCAATAGACACCCTAGAATTGAATATTTTATGCTATTTTTTAGCGATTTTGCCCCATTAACCCCCCGAATTTGGCTGCTGCTTATCTATAGCACTCACCCTAGGGTTAACAACCACACCTGGGCGGGGGAGGGTTTGGAGGGGTATGCAGCCCCTCCACTCGAGAAATCGAAATACCTCCCCCCAGGATTCAATTTTTGAATTTTTTTAAGTTTTTTTTCGCAAATTTTGGATGCCAATGGATAGTGCTTTATGAGAAACGTCGAAAAATGGTGTTTTTTACGCTTACGCCATACCACCGTTTTTAAGGCCATTTTTTGACCTTTGAAAAATCTTGCACCCCCCTCCCCAGAATTTTCTTGCTGCCCACGTATGTTCACAACCAATGTATAATAATTTTTTGACCGGAGATATTGTCAAAAAAGGGTAACTAATTCTGGTATGAAACGCAATGCAGAAAATGTCCAATTTAAACAATATTTAAGTTGCGTGTAAACAAATCGCCTTAGCGCACGAACCGGCGGCTGTTAGCCTAAATTCTTTATATGTTTTGACCAATGATGTTTGTGTTTTCAAAAGTTTTATGTTAATATTAAGTCAAGTTATGATGCAATTTTGCGATGATGTAGCCTTTTTTGGCTCAACCTGTATAGTAGGAGAAAGGGATTCCCTGTGTGACGACCATACATGCACAGTAGGGATGCAACGGATATCCGGATCCGCATCCGTTATTATCCGGTATTATTTTGGATCCGGATCCGGATCCGGTATTTTGAAAAATTAAGATCCGGATCCGGATCCGGTATTTTTAAAAAATAAGATCCGGATCCGTTATTCTTACAGTTTAAAACGGATCCTAAACGGATCCAAGAGATTATGATAAAAGATCAGTAAACCTTGAATTGTATTGAAGGAACAACATCATTATGAGACAAAAGCTTAACTTTGATTGACTTAATACTCAAATTCAATGAGTCAAATTGTATTTAAGAAACAGCAGCTTTTCTGCAACCAAAGAAAATGGTAGATTGCTCAAAGTCATAAGCTCAACTAACCGCTCATCTATATCAATTGATCTTGCATCATCATTATTCCATTTTTTACTCTTAAATCGTACATACGTTAATTAGGAATCCTCTCATAAAAATAAAATATTTCATACAGCAAGTAAGCATGCTTCCATCGTCATTTGCACTTTTTGTTTTTCATGTTTCAAAGCAGTCTTTTCGCAATCTGCGCGTTTTTCTGCAAAGGAAAGTAGACATGCCTGACGCGAATCTTCTACAATCTGTGCTTAACAAGAATACCTCTTTCCTTTTCTTCGATCTGCCGCGACTCCTCTGCTTTGAACTTTTTATAATCCGCCGCATGCTTAGTTTGCAGACGCTTTTTCATACAGGTGGTACCAGTGTTTTTTTGTACTCGGAAAAGATTTTTCCCGATGTACAAAAACTTTTCAGGACCGTCTTTGTACATGTACAAAGATTTTTGGGAAGACAAAAATTGCAAAAAAGGTCTGAAATTCGCAAAGATTTTCGGCGCTTTGCGCCGAAATGAGTAACTGTGTGTTGTATGTATATATCTTTATAATGGCAGAAATTGGATTTCAAAAGGAAAAATGTCAAATTTTTCGGCGCTTCGCGCCGTTCTAAGATGATAGTGATTTTCGCTCTTAGAGACGCAGAAATTTGCTAAAATACACTACCAAAAGTCGAGCAACTCTGTTTTTAAAACACTAAAATCGCTACTGTACCATGTTATAGTACCCAAAAATTTGTGTGTACAAAATGTACAAAGATTTTTGGGAAGACAAAAAGTGTAAAAAGGTGTAAAATTCCCGAAAATTTCTGGTGCTTCGCGCCGAAATGAGTAATTGTTTGACCTATATATCTTTAAAATAGCAGAATTTGCATTTAGAATGGAAAGATGTCAAATTATTCGGCGCTTCGCGCCGTTTTGAGACAATTTTAGATAATTTTTGGCGTCGGAAACCCAGAAATTAGATAAAGTACGCTACCAAAGATCGAAAACCCTGTTTTACCACACTTAAATCGCTACTGTACTATAGTACACAAAAATTTGCATGTACTAAATGTACAAAGACTTTTGGGGACCATCTTCGTACATGTACAAACGGACCTTGTACAAAAAAAACACTGGGTGGTGTGATACCCCTCCACCGCTTCTGGAAAGCTTTGCTGCGCAGAGATTACATTGCGATTTAGTTTCATTATCAGCTAGCCTAAAATAGTGTCAGATAGGACTAGAAATGCTTTTTGGCATTTCCGATTAATGAGAGGAAGACGTCAGATTCGCAGTTTTTCAAGCTGCAGCCGAATTATGATCAATCCGGACCACTGAACCAAGCTCATGCAGCTTTGCTTATTTCATCATCCTACAGTAATTCTGCTTCTAAAACTAATCAGCGCCGTACTTGCGAACAAAAATTTAAGTATTAAAAAAATTAAGCGTTTATAATGCATATTCATGGATCCGGATCCGTTATTATCCGTTATTTTAATAATTAAAGATCCGGATCCGTTATTTTAAATTTTATGGATCCGGATCCGTTATTTTGAATTGTACGGATCCGGATCCGATATTATTGGAAAACCCGGATCCGTTGCATCCCTAATGCACAGCATGAAAATTCTGGGGGTGAAATTACAAAGCGTCTTTTTGGGTCCAAAAATGGTAGGTACACGTCAGAAGCAACGTTTTTCGGCGTTTCTGACGATGCTTTAATCTTTATAGAGCATAAAAACATTGAAAAAACTTGAAAAATCATAAAGTCGGAACAAATTGTACAAAATATGTCCTAAACATTATTTCGACAATAATCAAAAACTTTGAATAAACTAAATAAAATATAGTAAAAACAGACTATGTATGTGGCGCAAAGCGCAGAAAATTAACTTTTTTGAGCAAGCAGATAGCTAAAAACGCTTAAGCCGCACCTTCTCTACGAATCTTTAAGAATTGTATGGAAAATCGCGGATTCAATGAGTGGATGTTGGAAAAATTTCCAGATTGGGGGCAGACATGCACAGCATGGGAATTCTGGGGGGATTTTAAAGTGCCTTTTTTAGGCCCAAAATAGTGGATACGCGTTTAAAACATCGTTTTCGGCGTTTCTGGCTATGCTCTTTCTTTCTGGGGCATAAAAACTTAAAATTTTGAAAACAGATCAAAAAAGTCTAACAAATTGAACAATAGGTCAAAACATAGTACGTCGAAGATTTGACACTTTTAAGCAAATGGATAGCTAAAACGGTCGAAGAAGCATTTTTCTACGGCTTTTCAGGGAAATTTTGGAAACTTGAAAAAATCGCGAATTGGGGGGTAGTAAAAATTTTTCTCGGTCGTTCCCCCATCGTCCCAAAGCTAATAAAAATTTCAACCTTAACACTGATTTTTGAAAAAATTTGCTTTTTTGGCCGTTTTGGTTGTTTCCGCCGTTTTTGGCCTAAAATTGGCTTCAAATCGTTGGAGGGAGGGGGTTCCCAGCCATTTTAGATGGGGGAAGGCGGATAAATGACTTTCAATGTTTGGCCATAAACGGCCAAAATATTCAAATATTTTCCAAAAATCAGGGGAGTCAAAATTTTTCTGGCTTTGGGAGAAGGGGGTACGGCCAACTTTGGTTGGGGATCCCCTCACCCCCTGTTCGCGAAATTATTACTTTACACACCTTTTGAATTTATGATCTAATCACTTTACACCTTTTGACTCATGATCCAAATGGCGTCATTTTCGCTATAATTCTTCTTTAACCTCAAGTCGATCTATGCGAGCGCGGCGCGAAGTTAAATACAACTTCGACGACGACGCCGACGTCGCCACTGCCGGCGGCGAATCGCCGGGTGTCGCCAGCGACGACGACGTTATGGCTTCTTTCCGACCGTCCGACGACGACGACGACGACAATGACGATTCTGATTTCGAAATCGAAGGGGCGAATAAGAAGAAGACGGCGAAGAAACGGCGCAGTTCCTAAAACATGATTTTATGGGTTTAAGCTAAAAAGGCGTCGTTATTATTCGTTGATATCAGTTGTAAATTTCAAATTTAATCCTGCGGAGATATCAAATTTTTGGGCTTTTTGGAAATTGTCGACTCGTTTTTTTCCCTATAATATATAATTGTTGGATCGAAGTAATTTCTCCGAATTTTAACATTTCGTCGCGAAGGAACTTTACTAATCGTCTTATCGCAGGTGCGTATACATGGTCAGGATCGCACGTGGGGCGTGGGGACTATAGACCCAGATCATACATGGGCAGCAACCGAATTCTGGGGGGTCCGTTGGGAGGAAATGGCCAAAAATAGCATTAAAAGTTCAATGCTGGGGGTCAGGCATATATGTAGCTGTGGGTAGTCCCCTAAATGTTGAAAGTACGAATATTTTTTGCAAGTTCCTCAAGATCAAAGATTGATAATTCATGAAAAGCGTATTTGAAAGACCGCCAGAATAGATTTTAGCATGCTTTTGAGCTATGTAACCGGCCCAAAATTTTCGATTTTTTCGCATCGAATCAATTTTTTGCATAAGTTTTGTCTTCCAAACAGTTCAAGTCTGTGTAAATGTGGTAATGTCCACACATGGGCGTGGGGGAGTATGCACCCCTCCAGAAGTTGAAATACCCCCCCCCAGAAATCAAAATACCCCCAGAATTTAAATTTTGAAATTTTTTTGCTTTTTTAGCGATTTTTGATGCCATTGGATAGTGCCCGATGAGGAACGCCGAAAAATTGTGTTTTTTTGCCATACGACCACTTTTAAGACCATTTTTTTACCTTTGAAAATTTTTTCACACCCCTACCCCAGAATTTTGGTGCTGCCCACCTATGATAATGTCCAATATTTCTGACGCTTTCACGTAAAATTATTTTTTAAATATTTTTTCAGATGTTTTCTTCTTCATTTAGAGCTTGCTGAGAAGTTCTCAAAAACACCTTCATCTGTTGAGATATCTGACTTCAAAATTCTAGTCCCCTCAAATTTAGAAGGCCAGCTACGAGCCTGCTGGGGGTCTTTTAGATTTTTAGGGACTATCCAGCCAGACCCATCCACACACTCATGTGTGTGGGTTTAAGACCTTTCGAGCATGAATGTAAGGATCCGACCCCCATCCAAAGTTGGTCGTCCTCCCGTCCCACTTGGACTTCGGACATTTTTGACTAACTAGACTTTTGACAAGAAGCTGCGTTTTTAGCTATTTTCAGGTGCGTTTTGGCCATCAGTGACCAATAATTGAAGTTCATTTACCCCTGCCCCTCAAAATGGCCGATTGTCCCTCCCCACTTAGAAGTCTGAGCTATATGTCTGCTCTCGAGATTCCAAAATACCCCCCCTACCAGCAGGTCACGGTAGACCTCAGAAGTGAATTTTGGCATATTTTTTGCGATTTTTTTGCCCCATCCAGACCCTCTAAGACGCCCTAGAATTCGGCTGCTGCCCATGTATGGTCAGCGTGGTCAGAGAGGATAAAATTCAGAATCTGCTTTAGGGAGGGATGGAATCATAGGTCGGCAGCACCAAAATTCTGGGGGGTGGAAAAAATTTTAAAGGTCAAAAAATGGTCTTAAAAGTGGTTGTATGGCGAAAAAACAGCATTTTTCGACGTTTCTCATCGAGCACTATCCAATGGCATCAAAAAATCGCTAAAAAAGCAAGACAAATTTCAAAAATTGAATTCTGGGGGGGGGGGTATTTCAACTTCTGGGGGGAGCATACCCCCCAAACCCCCACGCCCATGTGTGGATGGAATCCAGAATTTTGTCTACATTAAATAGCTTTTTATGAGGTTTATCGTGTCTGAATCGCCTGAAAATACATTATTGGACCAAACACTCGACATCACCTGGTCGGGGGTCTGGCTGGACTCCCCGCGAATCTGAAAGACCCCAAAGTTGAAGAAACCCCTTAGAATTTAAATTTCGATGCTATTTTTGGCAATTAGCCCAATCAGACCCCTAGAATTTGGTTGCTGTCTTTTCGTAGTTGGTAATACGCCCTTCCACTAACACATACTTTTGTGCATGTACGCGTCTTATGCATTTTTCGTTTAAATTTCGCCCGATTTATCGCACATGTTAAACTTTGTATGTAAGTCTTACTTTTTTGTTGTTTTACGCAGGTATCTGTTGTTGCGTTTCTTTATTGTCTTCAGAATTCAATTTGCGTTTTTCTTTCCCGGACAATAGGCGTACATGCAACAGGCGGATGATTTGGGGGTCTGGCTGGACCCTCATAGAAGGGAAAAATGAGAAATTTTTGGGAAAAATGAGGCAAAATAAGGTCGAAAATGGAAGAAAATCGATTATTTTCTTCGGCGGTGCTTGAAGTTGAATACAAACTGTGAAATAACAGTTTCAAATGTATTTTAGCATTTATACCTTTTTTGAGGTAATTTTGACCAAAAAACTTACTAGCTGACACCCCCATCGGTCATATTGTACATCTATGATCTGGACTCGCTTGGCGCCGAAAATGTGAAAATTTTCTGGGTAAAATGAGGCGAAATGACGGCGAAAAATGGACGAAAATCTAAAAGTCGCTTCGAATGTTCCTGAAATTCACCACAAGCTGTCGATTAATATAATTTTAACACTATTTTAGTATTTGCAAGTTTTTGAAGTCATTTTGGCCCCAATAGCTTGTCAAGTGACCCCCTCCCAGCTCGGATCGTCCATGCTGTGCGTCTAATGGCTATGGTGGTGACTGGTGACCATTCGTGGGCAGCAAGAAAATTCTGGGGGGTCCAAGATTTTTTGAAGGTCAAAAAATGGCCTTAAAAATGGTAGCATGGCGATAAAAACACCATTTTTCGACGTTTCTCATCAAGCACTATCCATTGGCATCAAAAAATTGCGAAAAAAAACAACGAAGAAAATTTTCAAAAATTGAATTCTGGGGGGGTATTTTGATTTCTGGGGGGTCCAGACCCCCCCCACGCCCATGTGTGGTGGTGACCATAGCTGGGCAGCACCAAAATCCTGGGGGTGCAAGATTTTTCAATGGTCAAAAAATGGTGGTATGGCGAAAAAACACCATTTTTAAACGTTTCTCATTGTGCACTATTCATTGGCGTTGAAAAATTGCGGAAAAAAAACAGAAAAAATTTCAGAAATTGAATTGAGGGGGCGTATTTTGGTTTCTGGGGGTATACACCCCACGCCCACGTGTGATCGTGACGTGACCGGTCTGAGAGAGGAGGGGGTGAAACTTCTTAAATCTGTCGAAACTACGAAAAATTAACATGTTGAAAGACAAACATTGAGAGTGCGAATCTTAACTATGTATCACTTTTGATGTTTTGGATCCTTTTCATAGAGTTTCGCGACGAGCATAAATGTTTTTTTTTCCATTTTTGATGTTTTGCTCATTTCCAAGATGAAACGTCTGGTTTATTATCCTTTATTTTGTCCGGCCCAATGAGTATACCCAGGGGCGTAACCAGGATTTCATATCGCGGGGGGCGAAATTTTTGAGTCCTATATCTCAAGAGCCATTAGGCAATACGCGAAAATAATGGCATTTTTGAGTTTTTCGCGTTGAGATCTATATTATAATGAGGGAAACAATTTAAAAAATCGAAAACTCTTTTGCTCGACTTTAAATTTGTATATAAAAAATCTATCGTTTAAAATGTCTTTATGACTAATTTCGCGGTTTGTCACGGATAACTAATGCGGGAATAATAAATCGGCGCGAGGCGCCGAACAATTTTAACATATTCAATATTTTTAAGTGAAGTCTGGGCTTCGAAGGTGAGAAATATACTTTAAAGTAATAAATCCGCCGCGAAGCGCCAAAATATTGAATTTAATAGCTCAAAATTGCGCTTTGGCTGTCCTTTTAGTGGACTTCGAGAATTTCTAATTTTTTCTTCCGGGAAACCTTGAGAAGGAATTTTTTCATTTCGGGAGGGCTCTGTTCCTCATCCCCCCACTAGCCCCCTCCGGCTGTTTACGCCCCTCTTATATGCCATATGCACACCTTTACGGTAGAGAGTTGAGACAGGCGAATTTGAAATTCACCACGTACATATACGCTATCATTGGTAACGCGTTAGCGCGTATCTGTAATATACTAGGGTACCCCTAGCATGTGAGTACCCCCTACAGCTATAACGGCACACATCTGGAAGGTGTGGTTTCTTAAAAGATAGATAAAAAATTCGATGCCGCTATTTGTTTAATCCACACTCGGTTAGTAATAAACGTGTAAAGTTTTACTGTGACGTTCTAGCATATAGTTTTTAAATTTTGGTCGGTCACACGACTTATCTAAGTCTATTTGGTGTAGTTTTTAAATGTAGACAGTTGAGTAAGCTCGTCATTTTTATTCTTTCTTGAAAAGTGACTTACTTCTTGAAGGGAAAATGAAAAGAGTATAAATTTAAGGGTGAAAAACAATTTCATCGTTTTTTCGACTTTTTCATGTCTGCTAAGTTCTCCACATCTGAGAGTCCGCAAACATCTTCCTGTTGAGAATGTACTTCGTTTCAATGGCTACACGATGAACTTGTTCGCGTTTGTGTAAAGTTAATACAGAGTCAGATCTGGCAATTTTAACTACACTCTCGTGGTGGACTAAAAACTCCTAATTTGTCAACTGCGTCTGTTATAAATTTGGACGTATGAAATATTTAAAAATGAAGTACGCTTTAAAATTACCCATCACACTTGGACGCGTTTCTTTAAACTCAATACAGAGTTTCTTCTAGTAAACTGGAATAAAAATCTTGTTTCTGACCTTTTTTGTCTGTAAACTACTTCGGTTATGAATCGGATGGCGCGAATTATTCTAAGAATAAGGTGTGTGCATGTTAGTGGTCACACATAATACTTGGTCTCGTTTCTTTACACTCAATGCTGAGTTAGTTTTGGAGGTACAAAGTCCCAATGGTATCAAAAAAGACGTTCTTAGCAGGTTTTTGTCTGTGAACTTCTCTCTATGAGTTGTGTGTGACATGATCCTAATCATAAAAACGTACTAAGCGTCGAGGATCGCGCATGGGCATGTTTAATGACACCAAATATTGGGTATTGAATGTAGAGGTGTAAAGTTTACACTAAAATTCATTTTACTTCCCGAGCTTTGCAAGCATATATAGCATTAAAGCATGCACAGCATGGCAGTGGTGAATCCAGGATTTTCTGAAAGGAAGAGGGAGCGGAATGCAAAATTTTGCTACTATTTGGTGCGAAGCGCCGGAAAAATATTGAAAAATCATGATAAAAATGGCTATAAAATCATCAAAAAAATACATCTATTCATTGCGCCCAAATATTTTTTGACGACAGGGGCCGCCCTCCCTATAAATGTGCCAGTGCAGTACGGGAATTCAAGGGAAAGGGGTTCAGCATCCGGAACATTCGCCCCCAACCTTTCGTCCCCGGCATTTCACCCCCGATGTTTGCCCCCACTTATTTCGCCCCCAATCATTTCGCCCACCCCCCCCCAATGAATATCTGTGATTATACTGCACCAACCAATATGTGACCCAGAATGATTTGCCGTGTTCGATGATAATGTTTTATAAAACATACCAACCAACTTATTTTTGGTGCAGTTATGTACATATATTTTCATCTCAATCGACAAGCATTGACTACGGGGAGCGGGTAATTGACCTAAAGTAGTTGACGAGATAATGAATGGATATTTGTGTATGCATTTTAGCTTTTTTCATTTTTTAGCATGAATTCTAAAATTTTTTAACGCTCTAGCGTTAAATGCTTCATTAGGCTTTGCTCCAAGTACACAAACAAAGGAGATAACCAAAGCAATTTAAGTACGTGTGTATGTCTAATTTTCACCAATTTTCCGGCGCTTTGCACTGAGTATCAGCTAGAGCTAAAGAAATTCAAGCAATAGTTTTAAAAATGAGCTTGCTAAGCGAGAGTTGTAAACCAAGAGAAACTTAAAGTTTTTTGATATAAAATTGTTTAAAATTGTGAAAATGTTCTGAAAAAGTTTTGCACAAGAAGTCATTTTGAGTAGAAATGGAAAGTATACAACGGCAAAAAACGGTACTCTCCATGTATATAGCTGATTTTTTGCCTGTTTGAAAAGTTGGAGTACCGCAAACCCTTAGGACATTCCTGGATCCGCCACTGATTTTGCTTATTTTCTAAGCATTTCTAAAAATTAGCTTGACCTTACACAAGCTCATATGTCTATTACACATTCTCGTTCATTCCACAGCTGAGGGTTAAACATTTGAGGGGCAAAATGTTTGGGAGCGAAACATTCAAGATGCGAAATGTGTGGGAGCGGCGATTCCGGGAACGAAATGTCGGGGAGACAAATCTTCGCAAACCGGTGGGTCAGGACCAAAGAATTTTTTAAAGGTGCTCTTTTTGGGGCTTAAATCATGGGTACATGTCGAAAACACTGTTTTTTGACATTTCGGACAATAATCGTCCTTCCTAGAACATTAGGACAAAAAAATCGAGTAAATTGAACAAAATGTCGTCAGAAAATGTGACGTGTGAGCCAAAAAATGGGTGAATACGCTTAAAAAGGCACACTTTTCACAATTTTTACAAAAAATCGACAATTATGAGGGGGGTCGCTCGCGGCCATGTTTACGGGGTTCAGTTGCCATTCTGGGGAGTCAATCCCCCCAAACACACGTTTGGTCGCTAGGAGTACATGATTTTTTTATACAAAATCTCCGTTACAGTCAGAATTACGAACATGACTGGAAGTTTTCTTTTCATCAAATATTTAGTTATTATAGATGTGTAAAGTTTACACTAAAAGTATATTTTACCTACAGAGCCTTGCAATAAATAAACTTTTTCAAAATATCCTCCGTAATGTTAGAATTACGAACATGCCTGTAAGTTTTCGTTACACCCAATATTGAGTTATTGTATGGTGTAAAGTTTACACTAAAAATCGATTTTACTTCCAAAGCTTTGCAAGAAATTTTTTTTTAAATATTCTCCGTAACGCCAGAATTACGAATATAATTGCAATTTTCTTACACCCAATAGTTAAGTGAACTTACAAATCGGACTTTAACTTTTCTTTTCAATCAAAAATTGTTCAAATTTTACTATGAAAATTATATTTTGTTCCAGAGCCTTGCAAATGCTTAATTCTTAAGTAAGTGTTTTCAATGACATCAGAATAACGAATCGTTTAATTTTGTTTACGCCATTTGGTTGTGTAAAATTATTTCTAAAAATAAACTTCAGTTCCAGAACGTTGTAGAAGGCTAATTTTTTTCCGTAACATCAGAATTACGAATCAGACATTAATTTTTGCTAACACCCTTTGGTTGTGTAAAGTTTACGATGAAAATAAACTTTACTTTTAGAGCATCCCAGAGGGTTAAAGTTCTCTGAAACTATTCTCCGTAAAATAAGGATTATAAATTCGACTCTTTCTTTACAATCTATGGTTGTATAATGTTTACACCAAAAATTAACTTTAGTTTCATAAGGTTGTAGATGGTAAATTTTTTGAACTGTTTTCCAGAACTTCAGGATTAGGAATCTATTATTATAGTCTGATTCTGACAAGTTCGGTCATAATATTCAAAAATTATCTATGCAACACAATAAACTGACAGATTGCGATTCTAGCATGCATCTGATATAACTAATTATGGTAATCTCTAGGCTTACTGTCGATGAAAATTCTTGAAATACGCACGAAATTATGTGAAACGGACTATAAAATGAATTAAATTTTACGAATTGGATTAAATTTTGATTCATTCAGTGAATGTTTGGAGTTTTCATCGAAGAAAATGACTTCATAAAGAGCGTTGCGGATGGTTACTTAGCTGTCTTTAGCGGTTTGCGGACGATTCACCCCCGACATTTCATTTCATTTTTTTTATTCTAACGTTTTTATTCTAACATTTCATTTCAACATTTCATTTCGTCTCGACCTCGAATTTTTCGCCTCCACATATTTCGTACCTCGGATGTTTGGCTCCCAAACATTAAGCCACTCAGATGTTTCACCCCCAGCAGTGCAATAAATGACAGTTTGCATTAGACAAATGAGCTTAGATGAGGTTAAGCTGATTCTTGCAAATGCTTAGTCCCCAACTTTTATATCCTCTATAATGCATGTTTCCAACGGTTTACGGATAATTCTGCCCCCCCCCACAAAAAAATTCATCCCCACATAACGCCCTCCCCACAAATCGCCCCATCATAAGTAGCCCCCAATGGAATCACAATTGCAATCCAATCATGGAGGATTTGGTTGGACCCCAAAAAGCTAAAAACCCAGCAGATTTCAATTTTTTGAAATTGTTTTCTGTGATTTTTAGATGTCAATAGATAAAGCTAAGCAACGTTGCCCTTGTCTTGCCTGCATGTGGTCAACCTCAATCCAATCCTAAATGTTGCGAATTCTAGGGGGTGGTCAGATGGGAAAAATTGCCAAAAATAGCACTACAAATTCAATTTTGGGGGATTTGGGTCATCGATTTGGGGGGCGGGGCGGGTGCAAACCCCATCTATGTGTGGTCACAGGGATCTCTAAGACCCCCAGAATGGATAAATGGGAAGTTTTTTTGAGAAAAATGAGACAAAATAAAGGCTAAAATCGATGAAAAAGAAAAAAGTTGTTTTTAAAGTGCGTGAAATTGACCAAACGCCATTTTAGCATTTATGCCAGTGTTTGACCTGGGTTAGGCTCAAAAAACCTTAGTGTTTGATCCACGCAGACCAGCTGATTTTACCGGGTATGCTTTGCATGCTCACAACTGATTCAAAAACCGAGTTTTTACGTTAGAATCATCATAAGAATGCATCAGTAATATACAAATATAATAAGAAAATGTACCTATGCATCCACACATGGGCGTAAGGGGTTTGTACCCCTACCCCAGAAGTTGAAATACCCCCGCAGATTACTGTAGACCCCACAGAATTTTATTTTTGGAAACATTTTCAGCGATTTACCCCATCCTGACCCCTCCCGGAATTTTGGTGCTGCCCATGTGCATCTATTCGTATGATTCATGATAGGATATGCATACATTATGCATATAAAAGCAAATGACAGGCTCGATGCTTTAGAAGAAATGTAAAAACGCCGCAAAAATTCGTCATGACAATAATTTTCACCTGAAATAGCTTTCTCGTGAAGCTCCTATATAGACTTTAAAATACATAAAAAATCAATCGCGAAACCTCGATTTAAAGTTCCAAGAGCCAGTTGTGAGGGGGGCGAGTTGTTGGGGGGCGAGTTATCCATATCCCGTTTCCAAGTATATTTGTCTTTTTTGTTCCATCGTTGCATTCTTCTATGCTATATGATCTTTCAACAGGCGCCCTAGTATAGATGCACACACTGGGTAAGCGTCCTGTTCATTTACTACGTACCGTGGCGCATACCAAACATGCGCGTTTGAGGTTGCGATTTGCGGGTACTACAGTGGCGTGCAGAAGTTTAGAACCACCTGCTTAAACGAAGCAGGAAGCTATACGTACTTAGCAAAGCTTGTAGTGATTCTTGAGAAAAGCAGCGAGTTAGCTTATGACAAGTCTCTAGACCAGTTTTTGTAGCTAATTAGGCTTGTAGCATATTTATCCTAATATTAGGCTTTAGAAAAGTCTTGTGATCATTCTGTATTACGTTAACTTATGCAAATAGTTCATAATGCTGAAATTTAGTGAAGAAATGTTTCTGACTGCAGCTAAAACTAATTTTGTATTGTGTATGAGTTACTGATAAATTATATATCGTTTTGGCGTTTTATGAAGATTTTGTACTCAGGAGGGCTTTCCGAATATAGTTCAGTTGATATTTGCATATTTTACGAATTATTTCTTTAAATAGTTGGAGGCGTACAGCTTAAAATTCAAGAAGAAAATTTATGGAGTTCTGCGCATTTCCAATTGAAAATCAGTTAAGGTTACCAAATGATAGACAATGGATATTTTGAGCCAATGAACGGATTCCAATCAATCTATAGTCTGTTTCACATTCGGTCATAAATTTTAAAACTATCTCCGACAATAAGCTGACAGATTGCGATTATAGCATTGATCTGATATTTAATTATCGTGACCCTCAGCTTACTGTCTTTGGAGGAGTTTGCTTACTATCAGAATCGGACTCTACAAAAATTTAAAGTTTTATGCACGAAAAAGACTATAATCATAGAAAATGATAGTTGTGCTCTTATGTTGGTTATTTTTTTACACAGACGCATTGGATTTGCGGCTTATTTCGGCATTATCAACGTCTGAGACTCAAGCAGAGCTCCAATCCCATAAACGATGTTTCATAAACTGAGTTTTCGCATTTCAAAGGTTCTGATCGGATAAAAACATAATCACTGTATAATAAATGGTCGATTCACTTTGGCCCCCTCTCAGTATCAGACCAGTCGATGCACATGACTGCTAAGTTTGGGCAAGACTTTGGCTTGCCGAAGCTAGCAGATTACGGTAAGTGCATCAAGCTGATCATCGACATCAAGAACACATGCCCGAGTTCCATTTTATACAACTGCCATACATGATCTTGGGGCCCCAGAAAATTCCTTCCCAAAATTCGCGATTTTTCACCGTTTCCGAGAATTTCCTACAAATATCGCAGAAAAGGTACTGTTTTAAGCGTTTTAGGAGCGCCATAACTCATGTTTTGACTATATTTTGTTCAATTTATCCGACTTTTCTCATTTTTTCAAAATTTTTTGTTTTTTATGCTCTGGAAAGGTAGAGTATTGTCAGAAACGCCGAAAAACGATGTCGACGCGTATCCAATAATTTTGAGCCCAAAAAGGCAATTTAAAATTTCATTCCATCAGAACTCCCATTCGCCGATTATAGGCAGAAAATTCATATCTACATAATGCTGATTTGTTTGTGATACAATCAAAGTTTTTCAGGTCATTTTGCCGAAATGGTATGGATATATGGTCGCAATAACAATTCTGAATGAACGCACCGTTCTATTGCAATGTCTTGCAACTCACGGTCTATCGGTGAATGAATGTTACAAATTGTTAATTCGCAATTTCTGAATCAGTTAGTTCCATTAACCCTATTGTTTATAACAGAAACCATG
The DNA here is from genome assembly GCA_036768485.1 of Mermis nigrescens. Lineage (NCBI taxonomy): Eukaryota > Metazoa > Nematoda > Enoplea > Mermithida > Mermithidae > Mermis > Mermis nigrescens. Next base: position 619,931 of record JAVLUZ010000768.1, on the reverse strand, counting down.
CATGTACTTAGATAATTTCAATACTTCAGTCAATAACCGTACTTCTCGTCAGACAGTGCATAATATATTTCGAGAGTAATACAATTTTATTGATTTATTTCGATAGGTTCACAGGTGCGTATCTCTGATATACTTAACGTAAAAAATCTTTAAATTTTTTGAAATAAAGTCGAAAACAAAGAATAATAAATTTTTTGATAATTCAAGGAATCCCGGATAATAATTATCATGAGATCGCATCGAAAAATTCAATTATGAAGTTGTCAACGATTTATGTATTAAACTTCGCTTCGATTCATGAAAATGTATCTACATATCATATTTTGTCACCGGAATGCTTACTTGTCTTATTTTGTTCACTTATTTTCCAGTGTAGCAATATAATTTGTGTATTCTCGCTGAGTTTGCCAAAAAGTACAAGCTTTCAATTATTTAGGAATAGTTGACTTAGGAAACGATTTCAGAGGTCGGAGCGATCATCCCTTCGGCTTAACAAATGTATATGTACGTGGAAGATATAACAAATGGTATATTTTTTAAAAGATTTTTGGCTGCCTTTTGTCAATGATTTTGTTTGTAGCATAAGTCAGGGAATAAACGGTCCTACCAGTCAAAAAACCATTTTTTGAGTCAAAAATGTTTGTTTGCCGGCAACAAGCATTTCGTGGTTCTTGCAAGACATGGAGCATAAAAGCAGTAATCTCCAGCATCTGCATGTTTATCCGTCTTTGCGACGAAATTTCCAGGATTTAAAGTATTTTACATGTATGGACGAATTAGCTTTAAACAAATTTTTATGTTCATTCTACAGAAAATTACTGATTAAATACAATATAGCCTAAAAATGAGTGATCGAAAATTTGACACATCAGAGCCAAAGTGTCGCTAAAACGAGTAAAAAATGGCACATTTTCTACGCCGAAAATCGAAAATTCTGCGGGTCAGGCCAGGTCGTCAGTCTTTCGTGGAACGGGTGTCAGCTAGCAGTCATTCTGGGGTCAAACCCATTACGAGCTATACTTATATAAATTGGATTAATTAAGAAAGACATAAAGATTTCAATACGTTTGTTTCCTATGGTCTAGAGTGCGGATGAATGCTTAACGATAATTGACTTCATGTATCGATATGGATCGATATGGAAACAGAACGTAGCTCTATCGATGAAATCCGGTCAAGAATATCCGGCTGCAAACTAATAGGCTTTCATATGATAAATCGAGCTTGTGCTAGGCTCATTTCAACGCTCGCTACCGTTGCAATTATTTCCATGTTGCTGATTTATATACGAATCTTTACGAGCGAACCTAGGCGCCACAAAATTAACTTAAACGATAGGCGGAATGAGCGGGAAATGTCAAAATACGACACATTTGAGTTGGATTGCTCGAGAAATGGGGTAAATTGTCCGGAAAGAAAGAAAACAGAGACGACGAATGTGAAATATATTTTTGCTTACACGAAATTTTTTCGCTACCCTATTGCAGACGCGGCAGCGAAATCGTTGGCGCAATGCCCCGAACTCAATTGTTCAATCACCGAAGATGCGGATAAATGGGACGAGAAAGCGAAGCGGTGATATTTCACGCGAGTAACGTCGATCCTCTCAATTTACCGAATAACAGGCGAATTGGGCAATATTTCGTGTTTTTTACCGCCGAACCGCCGACCAATACTTTTATCGACTTGCACGAATTTTCGGCATACTGGCGGCATTGAAACACTCGGCAGCGAAAATGCCTGCCGCGCGCGCGCGCGCGCCTGCCGCGCGCGCGCGCGCGCGCGCGCGCGCGCGCGCGCGCGCGCGCGCGCGCGCGCGCGCGCGCGCGCGCGCGCGCGCGCGCGCGCGCGCGCGCGCGCGCGCGCGCGCGCGCGCGCGCGCGCGCGCGCGCGCGCGCGCGCGCGCGCGCGCGCGCGCGCCACCTCACACGGAAAATCGCACACGGAGACACACACGTGTTGCTAGACACACACAGGCGCGGGTACCTCCATCCCCTTTTCTTAGTGGGCGGGGATCCGCCTGCCCCGCCAGTGTTGTTTCAAGTCTGGCTAATCGGGGCTCGCTCCCAGGATTTCAGCTGCCAACCTCCGCCTTCTTGTGATCCCTTTGGAATGGCCCTCGGGCTCCCAATAACATGCTGCGTCGGCATCAAAAGCTAAAAACCTGAAATCTAGTATTTTCGTATTTTTGGCTAAAAGTGTCGCTCTGTTCATGCTCTCTTCGTTGACTAATTGATCAGGCATTTTTTCTTTGATTCATATTTCTATATTATAGGAAAGATATTCCAACTAATATAAAAAACTGCTGTTTTTGACTGACAACACATTTTAGCTCACTTCGTTATAAAGAACACAATGTTATTCATAAATTCACATATGCAACGCATTTCCGTCAACACTCACCAAGACAGCAGGTTGGAAGTTTTGATCCAGAGTGACTGTTCATACCTCAAAAAATCTGCTTACTCTACCATAAAAAAATTTTTAATTTGCCGAAAGTCTAAGAAAATTTATGCTTTTTCAAGCATTCTCAGCGATTTTTCGGCATTTTACCATTTTGGTCATCTATCTTTGAATTACATTAGATTTTGTGAATCAGTGTTTGCTGACCAAAATATAATTTGCGACGTTCGTATATTCGCGATTTGTCGCGATATATACCAGAGGCAACTGCCAGCATTCGGTTGCTGCCTAATAGAAAATTCGAACCTCTCTGAGTAATATAAGGTAAAATAAAGACCAGAAATCGATTAAAATCAAAATTTTTATGCAAAAATGCTTGAAAATTATTATAAACTGTAGAATAGCACAGTTTATACGCTATTCAATCATTTATCACTTTTTTAGGCCATTTGACGCAGAAAAGCTCTCTGACTTACTCCCTTTCCAGACCAGCTGACCCTCTGACCGACCATCTGTGCATATATGATTGCGAGCAGACATGTATTTGGGGCAAAGGGGTCTCTAAATCCCAGACAGGTGGGACATTTTTGGGGGAAATGAGGCAAAATTACGATTAAAATCGGAATTCCGTGAAAGTTAAAAGTTTGTTCAAAAAGTGCTGGACATCGGCTAGGAAAAGTTTTGAGGCAATTTTGGTACAAAAGTTCAAAGAAGCTTTATGTCTTACCCCCTCCCACATCGGTCATGCTCACTAATGGGCATGGGATAAGGGGTTTGAGGGTTCTCGTTACCCCCAAAAGTTGAAACCCCCCCCCCGCAGATTACTGTAGTAGACCCCAGATTTATATTTTTAGTAGCATTTTTGGCAATTTACCCCATCCTAACCCCTCAGAATTTGGGTGTTGCCCATGTATGATTATGCTGTGCATCAAAGGTAGCGGATTGACTTATATTATGATTTTTGCAGGTATGATTCAGATTTCTACTTGCCTTACGGTAGCGTTATCCAACGAACGAAGCCAGTTAAAGCAAATTTTGCTAGTGAACTCGAAAGTTTAATCAGGAAAAAACGAAAGCTAATCGCCTGGATCGTTTCGTCTTGCGGGGCTGATAGCTTGAGAGACGATTACGTTCGGGAATTATCGAAGCACATACCCGTAGATATTTACGGCATGTGCGGCACTTTGAACTGCTCGGATTGCGATCAAATGCTGACCAATGATTACAAATTCTATTTGTCGTTTGAAAACTGTCTTTGCAAAGATTACACGACTGAAAAAATTATTTGATCGGTTTGAAAAATTACGTAGTACCTATCGGTAAGAAATTTACTTTTCATAACATTATCCGTCTTTTTTCTTCGGATTTTTTTCGACCATGTACAAGATGATGGGAGATCAGTCACAGACATACCTGGGCATGGGAGGGGAAGGAGTTTGGGGGGTATGCACCCCTTTCCGAGAAACCAAAATACCCCCCCAGAAATCAAAATACCCCCTATTTCAATTATTGAAAATTTTCTTCGTTTTTTCCGCTATTTTTTGATGCCAATGGATAGTGCTCGATGAGAAACGTTTAAAAATGGTGTTTTTCCGCCATACCACCACTTTTAAGGCTATTTGTTGACCTTTGAAAAAAATCTTGCAACCCCCAGAACTTTGGTGCCGCTCACCTATGGTCACAGAGCAGTATTGGGCCGACATGATTTGGTATTAATGTCAAACTAAATCGAAAACTACCTTACTTAAGTCTTTGTGGTCGATTTTGAGCATAAAAGGTAATGATCTCCACCCATAGATGGGCACACCCCAAATTATGGGGGGTCAGGATGGGGTAAATTGCCAAAAATGTTACTAAAAAATAAAATTATCGGGGTCTACAGTAATCCAAGCAGTTTTTAAATTCTGGGATGGTACAAATCACGAAATGGGATAATTTGGCGCCGCCAGTTTGACGCTGCCGGTTTGAAGCCCCCGTTTTGGCGCCAACCGTTTGGCGCCGTTGGTTTGCCGCCGCTGTTTTGGCGCCAACCCAGTTTGGCACGGCCGGTTTAGCGCCAAGACAGTGTGGCGCCGCTGTAGAGGAAGGATCAGAATTCCCGTGCAACAAAGAAAACATTTTTTTACATTTTTTTATGAATGTTATCACTGTGGAAGAAAGCAGATTTTAAACAGAAAAATTGCAACTTTTACCGGCATTCTTTCTGAATAGAGGACCCGTGCTTTTCACAGCATGTACAAAGTATGTATTCTTTCTGGAGCATAAGTGCTTACTCGCCCATTTAGAAAATTTTATGAAAAGATGATTCTTTCAATCCCTTTCTTCTAAAGATCGAAAATTTATTTTTTACCTATTACATTCTGTAAGCGGGTCCTCTATCCCGAAATTATGCCACTTTTACGACTGAGCAAAATGTTACGGCATGGTCGACAATTACAATTTATTCCAGGTGAGGAAAAATACTATTTATTTCGTTTGGGAAAAATCTATGTCAGGATGAATTGATGTGTTTTTGACCAAAATTTTCAGCTAAAGTCAAAGTCAACTTGTCACACCTCTATAGGTCACAAGTACTTTCGTTTGTATTTGTAAATCGCGCGTTGATAGCAAATACTATCTTTGACAACATTAGTCATAAATGAAATGCAAATAATTAATAATATTACAAAGAGTGTGGCGCCAAAACGGCGGCGCCAAACCGGCTGCGCCAAACTAGTGGCGCCAAAACGTCGTAAACCCGAAAAATCACCCCCAAACATTCTCCTCCACACGCCTCTGTTTGTCGTGTTTTTCTTCTTAAATTTCTTCTTTTTTTTAGGGAATTTAGAGTATTGCTGCTCGCTATTATCGATATATGTATACAGCATTAAAATTCTGGGATGGTTTTACTGATCTAAAAGACGATCGGAAATCTGTTGACAGGCTAAAAGCAAATGAAGGACTGATGATCGCACATGGGCGTGGGGAAGAGGTCTGAGGTTAAAAGCCCAGAATTCAATAAATCTTAAAATCCAGTAGACCCCAAATGGATTTTTTGGCGTTTTTTCGCGATTTTTGCCTCACCAGACCCCAGAATTTAGTTGCTGCCAAAGTATGCTGGTGAAACTTTTCAGCGTACAGATGTATGCTTTTTCCGCTGGCTGTATAGTTGAAAACAAGAGTCTTGTACACAAAACTAGAAGAAGAAAAACTGGGAAAACTAGAAAAAAACAGATCGAGAAAGCCGATTTAGAAATTTAATTTGACTTCAGAATGAGATTTTTACTGACATTTGTTGGCAGAAAAAACTTCAAAAAAAAAATTTGAAAAATAACGTTAAAAAAGATTGCTCAAAATAACTGACTAGAACTTCCGTCTTGGAAAATTAATATAATAGCTCGATTCAAAAACGCGGGAAGGGTTGGAAATGCGACTTCGCATAAACGAGGGAAGAATTTCTGGTTCAATAAATTGAGTCTTATCTTATTTCCTCGCTGTTCAATCACCATGGATGCACTTAGTCAGGAAAGGATTACTTCCAGAATCTTCAATTATGGTGGGGTCTTTCGGGATTCTTAGTTTGTTGATTGCGTTTTATAAATCATTCTTTCTTGCCAAAGATGCACTTCGTTCATTCTCTGCAGTAATGTTACAATTATTCAAACTCGATTTAAAAAACCGTCCAACAGAACTTGATCAGTGGAGGCTATAACCAGATATTGATAGCGTCCGAATACTTGGGATCTGGGAAAGGGGTCAAGAACTCGTCAAAAATCAGAAAAGGGTAAAAAAATGATAGTAGGGCGAAAGAACGCCTTTTTTATTTTGCAAAAATGAAAAAATGCGAAGAACAAAAAATTGCAAAAAAAATCGAATTTCGTGGGGTCTGCGAGGGTTTTGTGGAATCTGGAGTTCTAAAACCTCCAGAGTATATCTACTCCCATACATATTTGTACGGCGTGGGAATTCTGAGAGTTCAGGCCTGAAAATTTTAAAAAATGCCCTGTGTGAGCTAAAATACGATGATTACACGTCAAAAACACCAATTTTTCACGTTTCAGATAATGCTTGTTCTTTCTAGAACTATTTCGAAAACATTTAAAAAGATCGAGTAAATTAAACTAAATATAGTTAAAAAATGTGTTTGTGGCGCGAAGCGCCGGAAATTTGAGATTTTTAAGCCAAAAATGAGCTAAAAACGCTTGGAAAGGCACACTTTTTACAACTTTTAGCAGCGTTTACGAAAAACAGACAATTCTTGGGCTCGCAGTCATTTTGCGGGGAGTCAGTCACCATTCTGAGGGGACTCAAACTCCCCCAAACCCCCTTTCCCGAAAAATACATATGCTCCCATGTATATTTATACTGTCCCTCTCAACTCTGGCATAGGTGCATATATGTGTCAATTTGCCCAATATTTGCACTACATTCAAATTTGTAATTAATTATTGGATATATTTTTAGTCCTTAGCCGCAAATACCTAGCCAGCGGCAGCGTTCCACGCGATTCAATTATAGCAACTGACGACTTTTGCTCACCTCGAGCCTTGGCCGATCATATAATATATTTGAATGGCAATCTGACAGCCTATTTGCAATATTTTCAGTGGATGAAGACTTACGAATCTGTTTTTTATACGTGCGAACAAGGGCATTTGAGCCGATGCGGATTTTGCGGTTTGTGTTATTTTTTGCGCGGCGAAAAACGGCCGCAGAAAGTAGTGCAGAATATTCAAAAATGGTGGTTCGACGAAGCAGAGTGTACGACCAATTTAGTCCCCGAGTTGATTTCAGCGAGTGAGCATTTTTTATGCAAGGTGGTCGAAAAGTCTGCACCACACGTGTTCTTTTGGGGGGTTTGGGGGGTTGGCAACTGACCGTTCGCAAAATGGCTGCGATCCCGGCCCCAGAATTGTCGATTTTTGTAAAAGTTAGTAAAAGTTGTACAAAGTGTGCCTTTTAGGCGTTTTTAGCTCATTTTTGGCTGAAAAATCTCGAATTTTCGGCGCTTCGCGCCATATGCACATTTTTTGACTAATTTTGTATAATTTAGTCAATTATTTTTCAAATTTGTTTGAGATTTCTTTTACGTTTTTATGTTCTAGAAAGAGCTACCCTTGTCTGAAGCGTCAAAAAAGCGTGTTTTTGACTTGCACCCATCGTTTTTTAACCCAAAATAGGCACTTTTTAAAAAATTTCTGGAAGCTTGACCTTTCTAGAAATCCCATTCTGTACATGTACACACATATGGTCTACATCCTAATTTTTTATCATAAGTTGACCTAATATGAAGATCAATTCCGAAACTTATAAATAAAAATGTCATTCTTTAAAATGTGGTGCAATGTTTTGGCCAGCTGTCGGCTTTTCATGTGTTGCAGCGGCTCCTTTACACACAGTTTTGATTTTTTAGGCCTAGAATTTCTGTTGTATCGCATTAATGAATATATATATATAGCTGCAGCGATATCTTCCAGTCGGATAAGTTTCTAAACCCAGCAAGTATTCTCTATTCTGTGTACTAAAAAACTGGTCAAAATGGTGAAGTGATTATGCGGCAGAAACGAACAAGTATTCAGCGTTTAAACTAGCTTAGCATGGGATGCAGATTAATCGCGGAGCACACGAACCGCTGGCAGGTATCCAAAATTTTTAACGCTATTTCAACAAAAAGACATTTTTTCTGTCTAACGCAAGTGGTCTCGGAATTTTATGTTAATATTAGCCGAATTTATGACCTGCAAAATTGAAGTGCAGTTTGCTTTTTGGATTATTCTGTTCTGTGAATTCTACTCCTTTAGTTTTTGATAATACGTCATGCGAAAAAATTCCTCGATGGGCAAGGGGTCTGGGAGTCTGGCTGGAGCCCCCTGTATTTCGCAGACCGCCTCCCTTTAAAATCTATATACACTCAGGATAAAATTTTTAGTGCAATTTTTGGCAATTTTTTCCTCGTTGGATTTCCCCCCCCCAGAATTCGGTTGCTGCCCATGTATGCTCAAGAACTGCGTAAGGTGACTTGAAATTTTTCTCGATTTTCCTAGAAAACCGTACATGTTCTTGGCGGAGAGGGGAGGGGGCATAAGAAAAGGTTTTTGCCCTCCCCCGGCCAGAATCGCCAAATTATTAACAATTAGCTGACAATGTCATTAATTATTTTTTCGTACATTTTACACTTTTTTCGAAATATGCTCAGGCGCGTGCGGAGGGCGTTGGGGGCTGACACCGTAAGAGGACATAAAGTGAGAATTACTTGGCTAATATAAGGCAAAATTATGGTCAAAGATGAACAAGAATTGTGACTTTTTGCAAAAATTCTTAAAATCGATCAGAAACTGCTAATTAATGATATGCAATTTTATCTTTATACCATTTTTTAGGCAAGTCTAGCTTAAGAAATTTCTCTGGTTGACCACCAAACTGACCAAGCTATGCATGTGTATGGTCTGTGCATTTTTGTATAAGACTCGCAAAGAAGAGAATCCGACTGATTGTTCTTAAAATAATTTTTCACGTCTTCTATGTTTATGCTTTCTTAATTAAGTGGGAAAGTCATAATGTTTTTCGTGTCACGAGCACACGTGAGCGTGGGCTCATGAGGGGGAGTATAGGTGGCATGCACTCCCCCAGAAGGCCGGATACTCCCCTCTCAGAGAGCAAAAAATACCCCCACAACTCAATTTTTAAAATTTTTTTGTTTCTTCTGGAATGTTTTTGATGCCAATGGATAGTGTTCGATAAGAAACGTTGAAAAATGGTGTTTTTGTCGCCATACTACCATTTTTAAGACCATTTTTTGACCTTTGTAAAATCTTGCGCACCCCACCCCAGAATTTTGGTGCCATGATCACGAGTTTATTTTGTCGATTAATACGTTTTTTCTTCCTCGATTTTTTGCACGACTTACTTTTTTATTTGTTTTCGGGCTCTGCTTTATTGCCTGCCACTCCTGTGTATCGCTCTCTAACCTGATTACGAACATTTATAGATAATTGTAAGCTGGACTCGAACCACTAATCGCTTGGATGAAAAACAAATGTTCACAAAGCTCAACTGTTGTCTTTCTTTATTGATCGTTGTATAAAGTGCGTAGTCCGCATCATACTTGTTCTTGGGGTACGGTTTGACCCCTCAGAATGACTGACCCTACAAAACGGTTGCGCCATACATCGACAGCAAGAAAATTCTGGAGGGGTGGGTGGGGTGAAATCGCCAAAAATCGCTAAAAATATTACTAAAGATTGAATTCTGGTGGTCTACAGTAATCTGCGGGGGTTTTCAACTTTCGAGAAGTTTAACCCCCACACCCATGTATGTATTTGCGCCACAGAATTTTCGAATTTCGAATAAAATCTTAGAAAATGTATCGTTTTAAGCGTTTGTAGAAATGTTTTGGCTCAGAAGTGCCAAATCGTGTGTTTATTTTTTGACTATATTTTGTTCAATTATTTAATCGAATTTTTTAAAAAAGGTTTCAACTTTTTAAAAATATTGGTCTAGAAACAACGAAGATTGTCCAGAGCGCCCAAAACAGTCTTTCTTATGCGTACCCATCATTTTGAATTTCGAAAAATACACTTTCTAAAAATGTTTCAGTGCTGGTGGACACCTCCCCCCAAATTCCAGCCGCGTATGATAAAGTTAACAGGTATCGCTATGATGTAACTTCAATAATTATGACTCTGAGAAAGTTTAGTTATTACGAATGCAATGCGAATTAGTATAACTTCACTTTGAAGTCTATATTGCAGTTATGATGTCTTTCCGAAATAAATTTCCACTACTTATGTATTTTAGACATTTTTTGTAACTTACTTATCGCGAACATTTGGGCTTATCAGCTCAGAAGTGTGCTGAAATCTATTCTGACGGTCTTTCAAATGCGCCTCAAGAATTTTCAATTTTTTCCTCTGGAGGATTCTTGTGAAAAAACGATCGTACATATAATTTGGGGGACTGGTTCCTCCAATTCCTTCCTCAGCTACATGCCTGAAAAAAATAGGGTGGCAGAAAATTCAACAGGTAACGTTCGCGCTGTTATAATGACGTAACGTAAGAATATCAATTTTTTCTTAAATTTCTAACTTTTTTTACTTCAATTACGTTACTAAGAGTTCATATTTCACAATCTTTAGAATTCATATGGTCAATCATAATAGTTAGATACCTAAGAAATATCAGTTCTTTGAGAAATCAAATCTAGATAAAACATTGCGCCGTTTTTTCACTGAAGAGAATACGGTTCAAGTTTGCGAGGAAAAGCTCGTAGGTCGTTTGAAGACTTTGGAAAAGTTCAAAACATTAAGTCTTCAATTTTAATTTTGTGTTTAAGGCAAGACTTTCGCAAAAAATTTTGGCCCCAGCTCGGTACAGAATGGGCAATATTTTTTAAGTTTTTTTCTATTATTCATATAATTTCGAAAATTTTTCTGAGTTTCGAGTCAGACATGGTGCTTAAATATGTTATTTCATGTCAGACACGGTGCTCGAAAATGTTATATTTTGAACTAACTTTCAAAATGAAATCATAGAGTTCTGCGAGGTATTTTTGATTTTTGGGGTCTAAACCTTACATGCACGTAGGAAGGTAGAGGGGTGGGGTTTAGACCATGTACTTCTAGCATGGGAATTCTGAGGGGGTGAATCGAACAGATTTAAGATTATTTTTGAGACTTAAAACGATGGATATGCGTCAAGACATATTTTGTATCATTTCTGACGTTGCTCTTTCTCCCTAGCAATAAAAACATCTAACAATTTCTTTTCAAAAAACATTCGATAAAAGTTCTTGAAATATAGTCATAAACGGCTGCGCGAATTCTGAAGAGTGGAAATATTTTTGCAGGGGACTCCCCGACCGCCAGACTAGGCCTAGAATAAAGAAATGGAAAGTTTTCTGAAAAAAAACAAGGCAAAATGAAGACCTAGATGAACGAATCAAAAAATTATGCAAAAAAGCTAGAAAGTGACCCGAAGCTGAATTAACATTTTTAAAATCATTTTTACTAGTTTTTGAAGCCTTCTTAGTTCAACAAAGCTCTCCGGGTGACCCCCATATCGGCCGTGCCATGAATCTTTAGTTTAAAACCCCCTCTACGACTGAACGATAACCCGAGTAATTACTATAGTCTGTTTCATTTAACTTTGCGGTTTTCTTTGAAATTTTTCCACAAGAATTAGGCTACAAAAGGGGTAACTTTTGATGCAGTAATGCGGCTTAACACTGACATGCGTCTACAAGTGACTCGACATACTGTATAATATCATATTAATTGTATAAGTTTAAAACGCTTTTGTATACACTTTAGAGTTTTTGAAAAAACCTCAAACTTAAATGAAACTGACTATAAGTAGAAAAAAATTCTAATTTTTTAAAATTTGCGGATCTCTTCGGCATGCATTTTTCATTTCATCCGAAGACTTCATTATAGTGGCGTATTTGAAGCGCGTTTTCTGCGTTTCTTTCATGATCAGAAGATTGGCCAGGCGGAATGTCTAACTGAACGCCATTTTAATAATTACGCTATTGATCAAATTCGATTTTACTAAACTCACATTTGGTTATTATCGAAATCGGCGGTTTGATCGGGAGAATTTGGGCGACATATAACAAAATAATGTCTTCAGCGGCGATTTTTTCGGAAATATACATAAATCGGATTCCACCCCAGAATTAAATTTGTGGCACTTTCTCGGCTTTTTTTGCCGGTCTAGCCATACCTGGGCGCAGGGGGTTATGCACCATAGGTAGGCGGCACCAAAGTTCTGGGGGTGCAAAATTTTTTCAAGTCAAAAGATGGTGGTATGGCGAAAAAACACCATTTTCAACGTTTCTCATTGAGCACTATCTATGCTTCTCATCTCATTATTTCAAACTTTCATGAGCAAAGATGATAATTGTCTGGGGACTGTATTAAGGTAACAGATACATGAAGAACTTTATAATGTCCATACGTCTATGTAATTGACCAGAGAAAGTCAGTCTCCATGAAAGGAATGACGTTGTTAATTTTACCAGAAGGTCCTGAGGCTAATGCTAGTTAGTCGTGTTGAGTTTTTGTATTGGTTATTCTGCTATTGAGCATCTTGAATGGTAAGAATGGCTTTTTTAGGAATTGTTTTCCCACATAGGCTAAGGTCAAGTGACAAAACTGAAAAACCCAACCCAGGCTTTGATATATGAGATGATGGGCCACTCATCCTTCGTGTTTGTTTGTTTCTTTCTTCTTCTTTCTTTCTTCTTTCCTTAAAAAAAAAAAAAAAAAAAAAAATCTATCCAGAGGAATTGACAGGAATCCCAAAGGAGAAGTCATCTGAACTGTTGTTCAGTGGTCTCAAGCCTAAAATCTGATCAAACGACATGAACGGAAGGATTGACTGTGCATAGGAGTCAAGGTTATTAAGCTGTAGTCTGAAAAGCAGCAGCAATTAGGAACCAAAACATTTCAACTGAAAATCAATTAAAATACAACAATGAACTGAGCTGAGATGCCCAATCAATCACATAGTCCACTAGACTGGGGGAGGCAACAGTCTGCAGGGGAAGCACAGATCACTCCAGATACAAATAAGTCAAAATATTAGGCTCATAATCAGCTGGGCCCAGGTCCAATGACTGAGCCCAAGGAATGTCAGATCTGGGGCCAAGACCAAGCTGGACTTGGCACCATGACTAGTAATCTCAAAAGCAAGGAATTCATCCTGTTTATATCTGCAGGATTGGCCTTACATTTCACAGAATGTCTTCCGTAGGTTACACACAGCCTGTTCATCTGACCATCAGAATATTTTTCTGATCCTGACAATATCATTTTGGACACCAAGGACAGAATACTGGTTCAATTGAGCTCAGATCAACGCACGGCAGGTGACTAGAAAATCACAGAAGATTTGAAAACGGGGAAGTCACTATTTTTAGTTTCATGATCCTTTTATCCACAGCCACAGTTTCTAATGTTCTATTATCTGTTTTATAAATTGCTGTTCATATGAATATTTAATGTTTCAAAGCAGACGGGATGAATGGTTAGTTTACCTCACTGAGGAACGACAAGATACACTTTTAAAGGTATTTCAGTTCACTACGTTGAATTAAGCACACACACAAACGGATGAAGGGGAAGTAACATCACTGGGAAGGCAACGAAATGGATTGTATCTACTGGGAAGATGATTCTTATAAAGGCCTTTGATGTATGAATGAGTTTACCAAAATATTTAATATTCTATTCAACAGAGAAAAGATTGAAGACGTCTATGGAAGAAAAACTTTCTTCACGTCTGATCATTCTATTCTCAGCGATGCCCTCCTTCACCCTCCCTCCCTCTCACTTTCACACACACACTTTGAATAGTATGCGTATCTGTTGGTAGAATACAAATTGTGATTAACTACAAAGGGATGAGAGAATTTACTGCATTGTTTGAAGATGTTCACACTGTTTCATTATTGAGTATCTGTTATCTTTGGAGACACTGGAAAGCTTTAAAGTGGAGATTTGGATTTGAAGATGATGAATTGGAAGCGGGGGGGGGGGGGGGGAAGAATCATTTAATGAGATGCATTGCAACCTCTGAAACCAGTTCAACGTGAAAATCAATGATTCTTTGATAGAATGGAATTGTAGTCGCTGCATGAATGCCGACAGAGAGCATGCTAATGCTAATGTGACTAATGATCTTATTTTGAAAGCGCTTACAAGCTATTCATTTGCAATTTCTTTGGATCTTTCTACGCGTTGATCAAGACAAAAAGGAAATGCGGATGAAATGCGTAAACTGCGTTTGGAGCTAAGCACTATGAAGCTTAAACCCTAACCAGTTCTGAATTGCATAGAAACTAATGTATCTGAATGTGTTTTAACGGAATTAATTGAGAAAAATTTTTCAGAATTCATCTATGTGAGAATCATGTGAAGTACACAGATGAATCACCAAAGAATACTCAGCAGCTGAGGATTGAATCACACTTTGGAATTGTTCTGAAGATTTCGTGTTTGTAATAAATCAGTCAGCTGGAATAGAATTAGCTGAATTCAGCAATATGAAGAGGCATTCATGTAACCTGGAGTGCTAGAGAAACATAATTTGATACCACAGTTCTTCAGAATGACTTCAGGGATACTATGTGGATTCCCTTTCTACCTTCATATGAAATGTCCTGTAATATGCCTCTTCAGACGAATGACAGCATCTGCAGAGTGTTCAACTACCACTGGAATACAGATTGCCTCAGAGTAGTTTGTTTCTGTCTACTTGTCAAACGATCCCGTTTGCAACGAAATGGGCTAGACTATCTTTGCATATCTGTTGGAGATTGGAATAAACTAAGAAGAATTATTCTGAAGCATTAATGAATTGCATTGCAATGAATTGAAAGTCCTTTGTTGAATTAAACACAGAAAGGCAGTTTCTGAGAGCATCTAGAGTATCATTACATTCCCGTTTCCAAGGCGGAATTCGACAGGATGAAGCGCTTGTAGATAAAAGGAGACTTCAGAGTCTCCAGCTGTGAGATTGATGTTCCACTCTTTGAATTAGTTGAATCATTTTTTGTAGCAGATGCAATAAAATTCTGTGTCTACTTTTATATGAAGATAACGTTTACTACGCCTGAGAATGAAACCCGCTTGAAAAAAAGGAGATTTGATAAAGACTGTTGAAACTGCGCTCTGTATTTGGACTTCGTATACTAGACGGGGGGGGGGGGGGGGGGGGGTTGACAGAAGAAGAATTCTTTGAAGAAACTATGTGCGTTGAATTGAACTATTCATTGATTTGAAAGCAGTTTGAATTCTTTCTGTCACGTTGTGTCGAATCCACTAAGAAGCGATCACACTCTCTGCTTTGCAGAAAGGATGAAACTGGATCCTATCTGGAAGTGGATTCGGCCATTCACACCGGACACAGTACTAGAAGCAAATGTATGCTTCATTGACATATTCAGCAAGCAAGCGCGTGTGAGGCAATAAGAAACTCAGGCATTGATGAGTTGAATTGATACGTTTGTTGAACACACACACATCACATATGGAGAAAAATCGCCGACAGATTGCACAAGCGTTCATAGGCAGCGTAGTACCTAAAGATACCAAAGATCTAACCAAAATGATCCAAATCAACACGCCATTGAACGTTTCATTGCTCATCGTTGAGGTTGAGAAACCAGAAAATTTTTCTCGTAAATATTATACTTTTTGCAAGCGCATAGGTCATATTTATGAGGAATGTTTACTGCCACATGAAACGAAGAATATGGATGAAGAATTAAGTTTATCCAAATACACTTCACAGCCATCACAAAGCATCAGTGTTTTTTCAGAATAAACTGTTCGCTATCAGTGGTTTGAATTCTGTGAAATAGGTTCAACTGAACACACACACACACAAAGGATTGCTGCGAATTATATGAAGAATGATAATCCCGTTTAGCAGTATCATCGAAATCCTTTCCAGCTAGCCTGAACACTACACAAATTGCAAAGGACACAAAGGTTTCACAGAGTAACAGCAGAACTGCTCTATCCAGCCAAGTAACTCTTTTAAAGGTCAATTGGAACAACGTGGTATTACTGTGATTGCTTCTGTGAAGATGATTTTCCCGCTTGTAGGCCGCAATGAGAACTAACCTGCAGAAGAATGGACTCCAGAGTGCAACCTTGGAAACACTCTTCCGCCCATGTATCTATGCACAGTGTGAGTTGAATCTAGCTGTCCCACTTATTCATGTCACAAGAATTTTTGAAGAGTACAAACGTTCCTCCATAACGCTGTTTTAACTACGGGAACACCATCTGCCTCCATCTAAGATTTTGATCCTAATATTCCTATCGTAAGTCATGCTGGGACAAACTTACTCCATCACATTCTCAGCATAGAAAGGGATTTACCTGTCTGATAGATCATTCACCAAAGAGACCTGCCCTGAAGCACATTCTGGTTTGACGTACCACCAAGGAAACACAGAACAAAGGTGGGCATGGTACCACCAGGCCATTTCAAGGGAGAAAAGATCAACAAATCTATGAACACCATCTACCCAGGAGGAGAACTGATCAATGCAGCGGAAGAGAAGCCGATAACAGACTTTGCAATCCTACCCGCAGAATCCGCTGAAAAGGAAGGAACAAGAAGATCAACACATTCATAATTGTACTGCAGAACCAATGGCCAACGAAATTTCTTAGCATAAAGAATGTTGTCGGAGCTGTAGTATTGCAAGAACCCAGAGAAGAAGAATGATTGTTGTCTGCTGTGGCAGCTGCTGGCCTTAAAATTTATCTTCATGAATGAACTAAATCTGACGGTGAAAAACTTCACTTTTGTGTCTGCTGTTTGAAGATGCAGTTTAAACTCTCTCTGTGAATTTATACCACAGAAGGTTCCTCACAAAGAACCACTGGATGGACTTTGTGAAATGGTAGGTTTTATTCAATTGATGCGTTGAAGCGCAGAGTCATTCTTATGAGAGAATTGAACGCAATTGCTGGGAAGGCAGTCCATCACAAAGATTCTGGGATAGCAGTATCAATCTACATCCCAAGGAAGACACTCAATTTTTACAAAGAACTTTGATACACTCTTTGAGAATGATTTCTGAGATGAGGAGAATCTGTCTATGTGTATGGGAAATCCCGTTTCGAAGATTGAAGGAGAATCTATGAAATGCAGACACATGATAGTAACACGAGATTCAACCTAACTACGTGACAAACCAATATTCCACAGTGGAGAAGGCACACACAACACAGGATTTACTGAGAATGAGAATGATACACAGTTCTTTTATCCCGCTTCCCGTATTATCATTATTTGGAGGACTTTAGCAGTTAGCATTTGCATACGATTGGAAATCTGAGAATACAATTCCACTATACTACAATCCTAGAAATAGTATTATAAGGCTCTATATACGTAAATTTAAAGCACTTTGCTAGTGAATGCAGTTTTTAGATATGAAGACAATGAGGAAATCCCATGGTCCAATGAGAAATCTCCACTTGCAGAATATTAACAGAGAGTGATACTGGGGTTTTGAAGAAGATTGGAAATATTTTTTTTTTTGGATACTCTCAGAAATAAACTTACACAGAGTTTCATAGCAGCGTTGAACCTTTGTTAGAGCAGTGTGGCACTCTCTTTTTGTCAGGATGTGCAAGTGGATATTCGAGCGCTTTGAAAGGCAGATGACTTCGAAGCCATGCAAAATCTAGAACTCTCAGAAATTTCGGCTTAGTCCAATGGTTTAAGAAATTGTTAAGGATTCGCTAAGATTACAAACCGCTATTCCATCTTCTACGTAAAGATGTCGAAGGAAGGCTGAACATTCAAACTGCTTTTGAGCTTCTGAAGAAAGCATTTACATTCCACCTATTTTGTATCATCAAAATATGCCAATTTATTTTAACGATTGACGCAAGTAACTATGCTGCTAGGTTATTTTGACGCAAAAGCATTTACCATCCAAAAGTCGTTTTACTTAGCCACGCTTAGTCGCTAAGTATAAATTCTGCTGAATGTAATTATGCTACTAGAAAAAAAGAAGCGCTAGCAGTAGTGTGGGCTATCAAGCATTATCGACATTATCTTTACGGTAAAAAATTCATCGTAGAAACTGATCATCAAGCATTAACCTGGCTAGTAAACGCTAAAGACCCATCGAAGCCCATTACGCCGCTAGGTCTCAAATTACAGGAATACGAATATGATATCGCTCTATGTTCCTGGTGCATATAACTGCGCAGCTGATCTTCTTCACGTCATCCTAAATATGATCACGCAGAACGCAAAATATAAAATAGAGCACAAAAATATCGTTAACATTAAAAATTTAGAATCCGGCGATTCTGAGTCAGATGACGAATCGGCTCCACCTGACTGATCGTATGCGATAATACCCCTACTGCGCCAATTAATAATCCAAAACGCACAAAATAATAATCCTAGTGCGCAAATCGATCCTACTAATTCTAAACCACCTACATTTCGCGAACGCTTGTTACTTACCGATGCAGAAAAAGCTGAAATGCTAACACCTGCGCCGCTTACTCGCTGAGCAACGCAGATGACGAATTGCATAAAATTCGTATCGCATTGAACGACTTAACAACGAAAAAATATTGTGACGAATTTTTCTTGTAAACGATGTACTTTTTCGCTATTTTCGTAACCTAAGCGCTCACCAATCCGTCGCTCATCAATCGTCATACCCAAATCCTTGCGTCAGCTTCATATTAACTGAATTTCATGATTCTATTTTCGAGCTCATTTTTCATCAGCAAAATTTTGCCCGCCATACAAATGCGTTATTGGTACGCGTATGGAAAATGATGTAATCGCGCAGTGTAGGAATTGTGATGTGTGCTTACAACGTAAGGTTGCATTAAATTCCACATCCGTTCCCGCTTGCAACCAATCGGCATCCGCACCTTTGAACTCATTATGCAAGTGATTGCTTGCATATGCCGCGATCTCCTCCGGAAATGACCAAATTGTAGTTTTTATGGATTACTTTACAAAATACGTGGAAGCTTTTGCTGTTTCTGATATAAAAGCAACAACTAAAATATTGCTAAGAGAAATTATACCACGTTATGGAGTCCCCAAGAAATTTTTGACAGACTTAGGTCAAATTTTACATCTACCTCTACTCTCGGAAGTTTGTAAACTATTAAACGTTCAAAAATATTTACAACCCCATATCACCCCCAGTGTGATGGGCTGGTGGAACGTTACAATCGTACATTTACTGATGGTTTGTCTAAGCTGAGTGCGCGATCACAGTATGATTGGGAACAATTTTTACCCTTCGCATTATTTGCATTAAATACATGACTCCACAATCATCAACTAATATATCTCCTTTCGGACACAATAAGGATTGACAGATTGATAGCTCTTTCTCGATTTTGTGGGTGGTGCTTTATGGTCGTGAACCAGCATTTCCCCCTGACACTTTACTCATAAATGACTTTGTGATAAATCCAAATTTACCATCCGTTTATGAAAAATATGTCATTGATTCAAAGCTGACTTTGCAGGATCTGCATGAAATCGCGTCTCAAAATTTATCTCAAGCGCGTAAGCAGCAAAATCGGTAATATGACAAAGCCGTAACGCACACAAATTTTAATCTCGTGATATAGTCTACCTCAATAATACTTCAGTCATTCAACCTGAAATCGGTAAACTATCACCCAAGCGTGTTGGTCCATACCGGATTATTGACTTACCTACGCCAGAAACTGCAAAAATCGCATATGTCTATAACCCTCTCATTATTCATCACGTTTCCAGGAATAGACTTTTGCCTGAACCTAAAATACCTTATTCTGACTTAATTGTGGAAAAACACGCGTATGTCCCTGGCGATTTTGTGTTGGTAAAGTTACCACATCACCCTCTTGCCCCGGCAGTAGTCATAAGTTTTATGATTTACCGGGCAGGGAACAAAAAGCTAAGGACAGCGCGCCTGTACGTTTATTAAATGGTTCTAAAACAGCACATGCCGTACCATTATCTAATGTTTTTCCTTTTGCAGAACCATGGCTGCTCAAGGTACCCCCAGCAAGGAGGCACTGTTGGAGGCAGCTGGTCGCCGATGAAATTCCTGAGGGACGTGTGCCTGCGTCCCTAGATGAGTTTCGGTTTCGGACGTTGACCAGTTTGGCTTTAGGAGCGGGGATTGGTCGTACCCAACCCGCTGCCGCAACATGATACTCGTCGTGTTGGCGGTCCTGAATCACTTAGTGCCAAATGGATAAAGCACAAAGCAACACATAAAATCGTAAATCATAAAAAGTGTATAAATGATCAACAACTCTGGTGGGAGAATCGGCTTGGTAGAAGCCCTTTGGCAACTCCTCAAGGTACCAAAGAATAGGCTTTTTACCCACCGTCATAGTCTCCGCTAATGACCAGAAGTCATTTGCGCCATTTTGGCATTAATCCAGCCATTGAATATGACGAATGGCACCTTATTCCTAGGCTATGACTCAGAATTTGTGAATGATAGGAAAGGCAGGCATTATAAGACGGGGACCTGCGTTTTCAGCAACTTTGTCCCACTTACCAGGACCTCCATGGCCCATTCGTACGCTACATCCAAGCTGGGTGAGCGCTGACTGGCCATGTGTTCTGTTGGGATCTAAAGGAAGTTTCCACAACCTCCATTCGGCTTCATCAGTTGCTAGAAACACGCTTACCTAACGTGTATATGGTGTGTTATGACCTGACGCAAGATCGACTTGCGTATTTCCATGTCTACGGGCCTACATTCGAGGAAATTGTTGCAATTCTCGATGCAGAAATTCGCAATAAATTGCACTGGAAAGACCCATTTATTGCAAATTTCATCAATATTCAGCCGCTGGCGAGAACATTTACTCGTCGTATACGCATTAAAGCGCAGTCGCATTCGTTGAAGGGCTTGGCAGAGTTCTTTTTCGACATGTATATTGACCCGGAACGCGCCTGGAAATTTCGGACAGGCGTGGAGTTTACCGCTAACCGGGATATGGTGCATTATCTAGCGATGGACGCCTCTCATTACTAAAGATGTTTTATATTGATAGAAGGGTGCTCGCAAGATAATCGCATTACAGACAATAGAGCTCCATGTCGGTTTCTTTTGTAGGCAATGAACTGTACATTAAGGCTAGTGGTCCGAAAGCCAGAGTACGTATACCATTGTCGTCTAGCAAACCACCATCAGGGCAGTCAACCAGCACAGCTGTTGAACCTGACGTTGACTCAAATGGCTTAAGAATTAATTCTAGCTGAGGAATTTTATTGCCCGGCTCCGCAACCACAAGTAGCTATAGCGGCAGCCACCACCATTGCCTCAGTAACGGAAGCGCTGGCTCACGCTACCGTGTGTTTGACAACCCCGACTTACAAGTGCAGGCTTGCAAACCGCGTTCTATTGCTGTGCTCGGCCCGGTAACGGCCTGACATGGAACCTTAGTCGAAACCAACCAGAACGAGCACACCAGCTTCGGTACTTCGCAAACCGATATTCCATACGATTCGTTCATGCTGGGCGAGGAACCATCGATCTCCACTGAAGACGATGATCGTCTCCTTGGAACGTTTAGTTATGGCGTTATCTGACGCCGAGGCGGAATCACAGGCTGAACGTGACGCCACGGCGTAACACGCGGAGCAATGGCTCGAAAAGGATTGTTACTCGTTGCGCAACCGGGATTGGTTTCACAATTGCTTGTGGCAGTTCAACAAGCTTCCCTTGGGTGCCATGTGCGCCTGGACCTTGCTGACCCTTCAGCCGGTTGGGGCAGAGCAGACTGACCCAGATGTCATTATGACGGACATTATCGGTTTACCACCACAACCTCAACGTACATTAGCCGCACATGAAGTACTACATGTAGCATTATACACGCAAGTAGCGACTCAGCCCGTGTCATGAAGGCAGTACAACGGCACCGGAGACTCGTTTCACGGCTCCTATGGCCATGACGGGTGTGTCTAGTACCGTGTGGCAAATTTACATTCACAGGCTATGCAAAGCCAACCATCGAATTTGGAAGTCGCAATATTTCCGCGCACGCAAGCTATTTGCGATCAAATGGCCGCGAATGATAATGCGAATTTAAAAATCGCTCAAAGCACGTGCAGCATTTTTTCACAATGATGGAAAACATGACGCCAAATCAATGCGCGTTATCGCTACCAGTCGTTTCACCTAATTTACTTATCTATTTGGGTGAAGTCAATGGATCGCGTTTGTACGATCAGTTGATCGAAGCTGCTCACATACTTCGATCGAGTGTAATGCATCTATTTGCAATACGTAATTGACTGATTCGCCTTTCGTCCTTTAGTGTAGTCTACACGCTGGCACAGCCTTTAGCTGATGCCAATTGTGAGCCCGCACCTCGTTTCATTAGCGATATGAGCGTCTTTAATCAAATTATTTCATCCCGACCAATACTTTGCAGTGCATTCCTGGTTTTTTATCACAACCGGAATGATGCTGTACAAGGTTCCGCCGAGTATTTGGTCGTACACCCACACCTTGATTGATCAACCGAATTGACTTACTGCATGACACATCAAATTTCTCCTAGGATTTATATCCGCATCGAATGTCACCAGCGCCGGATCATCTTGCTTCAATTCTAATACCGACACGCCAGATGGTCAATATTTTTGATACCTTCCGAGAATTTCAGTCGTTATACGAATCGGAGTATCGACACATGACGGTCTTTTCTTTCAATAGACGTCATGCTGCTACAGCGCTTTTGAATTCTTTGGATAGAAAATTCCACTATTTCGCATATGCTTATGGCAATGCCGGAATAGGTTGGCGATGACGGAACAGCTGCGTCGCATGTTACGCGTAGCGTTCCTTGGCGAATCCTACACGCCATCTCCACGTGAGGCTTTTCCGGAATTCCCGGACCTAACAGCACGAATTGAAAGTCCTCATGTTTTGCATAACATGATTTAGGGCAAATTCGGTTAGCTACCGACCCGGCACTCAAAGTTCCGGCTCAGTTTGATCGTTTTTGAGGTTGTCAAAAATCCGTATTTTACCTCAAACATCGAATTCAAGACGAATTAAAAAATTTGTAAAGAAAGACAACAGGCATCCTCGCAGGACCCAAGCGGATCCGTGGCGAGCCTTGATATGCCGGAAGTTGATCTTTCCTTGGAAGCACAAATTGTGATGCGTCACACATGCATGACGATTGAGCAGTGTGATCATGAGAATTTGGCTACGGAAATGCCACGGCGTGCGACGAAGTTACGCGCCGCCAGTTCTCTTGCTGAGACCTCTTTGTGAAGTTCATCATATGCCAGAAGACAAACACAAGACAAAATTGAATCGTTTTTACGATACAAAAACTGAGCACACGTTTTACGGTTGAAAAATTTGGAAAAACAACGAGTAAGACGACTCGTTCAAGCTGAAGTTGCAGCTAAATTAAAAGCGTTTAGGTCAAAGGGGATCGAGGCGGCAAGACCCGCAGTCATCCCGGCAGCGCTATGCGCAAATGCACCACCGTTTGCAATCACAAGCACAGCAACAAACACACGTAAAACCGCATGTACAGCAATACACAAGACCGTGACCTCAACCGCGGCACAGCAGCAATTCACGGAATCGCGTGAGCGTTCCGAGGCATATTCTCAGGCCGATGCTGGTCATCTGTCGCGCCGGCGACAGCAGCAGCCTTATGAATACGTCGTCTGCCACAGTCAAACCGTGGAAAGCTCATCGGCCGGTTGCAATCCCGCCAACGTCAATGGGACCAGTATCAATCACCGTTGAGCAAAAAAGCCAACCAGCCACCGGGGTTATCAGCCACAACCTCGACCGGGACCACTTTGCCAAAACCGTGGCCTGTTGCACAACAACAACAGCGTCCACGCGGAGCCTTCGACAACGAACTTACGGCTTTACGCCGGAGCAACTATTCAATTCGACGTCGCCCATACCGTCATGCTGTTACGCAGACGATTACAAGGACAATGACGATTTTGAGGGACGACGCATTGACCCGCTTGATCCGCATCACGCTTACGCCAGCATCTGTAAATGGGCGTAGGCAACGCTATATGAGTATCGCCGAAGCCGCTCAATACGCATCGCGAACCGAATCGGATCAAGAATATTTTCAATCTGCGTACCGACGCCAGCGGAAAATCTTATGGCTCAAGGCCAAATACCGCTGACGACTATTAATTTACAAGTTCGACGCATCGAACTTTTTGAACTTCGCGACGGCCGCCGACTTTCGACCAGCAGCTTTTTGTCAATTTTTTCGTTTTTCGTCCTGATGTGGATTCCAGGACTTCGTGTATCGTTTATTCCTTGTGTATTTTTTCTTCTTGTCATTTTTTTTCTTGTTGTAAATTTTTCTTTGTCGGTGCTCGTATTTTTTCTCCGTAATCTCGCATAATTTGCCATTTTTCTTGTTTTACCTCATATCTTAATTCGTCAGTGACTTTAATTTGCTCTAGCATAATTTGCCTTATCATTCGCGGTTCAATTTTTCTTGTGTTTATTTAGCGGTGTTACTATTATGGTACCTTAACTCTTTAATGGACAAGGGGTTAATTTACACCCAATCTACAAAATTTTTAAATCAAATTTTTCTCATTACCCGACTGAAGGAGGCTTCTTGGGCAGCATGACGAATATTATGCTATGCTGTCCAAGACTGGAGTCCATCATTACTCGGCAACAATATAGTTCCTAGCGCCATTGTGAGTGTTGCTCGAGAAGATTTGAGTGCAAACGAGGCCGCGCGCTTGACCGACTATCGATATTTGTTATTTTTTCGCTTCGGCTTCGTTTTTCACGCCGCTTTCAGGATGAGGCGTTATGACGCCAGAGTAAAGGCGTTGTGGACGCCAGAGAGCCGGAGTTGTAGAGCGTCGCCGACACTATTTGCCGTTGTTTGGTACCCCGAAAAAATTCTCCACTTCGTTACTAATTTTTTCTATACGCGGGGAGTGTAACTCGCGAGAGTTACACGCTTGGGCGAACCTGCCTTAGCAGTTCGCGATAGCCATAACATAGCCAATACTAGTAGCTATCTATGATAATGCACTGTGGGCTATGCCTTCGGTCTTCCCATTATTTTCCCAAATTTTTAATAATAAAAACATTTAGATACTTGTCCGGTATCGTAGAGCTAAGTGTATGATAATAGTAATTGTTTCATCCATACCGCTTGTGTAATCGATCTGAGATAAAAGTCATTTCAGTATTATGTTAAATTGATCGATCGTTGTTTTAATTTACTGTAATGGTCCTTGAGGCCAACGTATGAAGGTCGTGTTAGAGTTTTCTTGGCTTGTTTGGTTTTTCGTTGGTCGGTTATTCTCGACTGTACATGTTTTCTTTGGCGCATTTGTTTTCCGCTATAGGCCAGGTGTTATTTGTTGAATAAAATCCTAGAAAAACCAACCCAGTGGCTTCGGATATACCGAGGGTTTGTCGGCCATCATCATCCCTTCGTCGAGGACTTCCACCCATCTAGA
Source organism: Mermis nigrescens (assembly GCA_036768485.1). NCBI lineage: Eukaryota > Metazoa > Nematoda > Enoplea > Mermithida > Mermithidae > Mermis > Mermis nigrescens. The sequence goes on along the minus strand of JAVLUZ010000768.1, from coordinate 594,533 downwards.
GGACTGATAGGTAAATCCCGTATGGTAGCTTTTTCCATTCGAAAATCATAATTTATGTCTCAAGCCTAAAAATTGATCAAAACTATTATTTAATCTTTAGAGATGATTGATCAGCATAGAGCTCGTTGTTGTTGTTTTCATAGTTCAGCGTGCTACACAAATTAGGAACCAAAACATTTCGAATCAGGCATTCGATTGAAAATAAGTTAAATAACAACTTGAGCTTGAGATAGGTCAACTGACTCCGCGGCAATTACCGAGACTAGGTAGGTAGCCTTAGGTCTTAGGGCGTAGCTGCTGAGATCACCCGACACAGAAGCAGCCAGCAATATTAGGGCTGAAGGGATCGAAGCTGTAAAGTCTGTAAGGGTCCAAAGATCGAAAGCCCTAGAGCCGCGCGATCGGGGCCAGCACTAAGCGTAGACTTAAGTACCTACGTACCTAGGTAAATTCCGAAGGTAATGTATCCGTCCTATGCCGATAATTAGTAGGTATAGACGGCTCTACATTTACAATTGGCATCAAAGAAATTGCAAAAAAACAAAAAAAATTTTCATACATTGAATTTTGAGGGGTATTTTTGGTTTCTGGGGGTGCATACCCCCAAAGCTCAGGTATGGTATGTACCCTCCAAAATTCAATTTTTGAAATTTTTTTTCGCAATTTTTGATGCCAATCGATAGTGCTCGATGAGAAACGTTGAAAAATGGTGTTTTATCGCCATACTACAATTTTTAAGGCCGGACCTTTGAAAAAAACACTCCCCCAACTTTGGTACGTCCATTAAGGTAGGCTATTCGACAAGTTTCGGCATGACACTTATTTATTTGGGTAAATATTTGACAAACAATGTAAACAATATTTAGGTAGCAACAGTATCGACGCTTTTAACATTTTGAGTGTTCGCTTTTCGATAAAAATGGGCCAGCATCTTAGCTTCGGAAACTTCGTCAATCGTAGCGCCAACGTAAGTGCCAACTACAGAAAGCGGTTGTTGTTTATCATCGGCCGACGTTACGCCGTCGAGATCGCGTTTCAAGCGATCAGCCTCTTCTTGCAAACATTCTAAAGTTTGTTGGCGTTCTTGCCGAAATATCTCCTGCTCGCTACGCAATTTGGCGTGATAGCGACGCAATTTTTCCTCGCGAATCAACTCGCATTTTCGATTCACCTTCGCACGAGATGTAATTCGACAGACGTATTAGAAAAGTAGCAGACTGATTTAATAGTTAGAAAACTGACGTCATAGATGTCACGGCTCAAAATTTTTATGGTGGGTCCGCGGCTATTTTCTTTAGGTGGGTACATGACCTCCAATTTTTGGCCAAAAATGGCCTAAAAACACGTAAAAATGGCTAAAATCGATTTTTCAAGAATGAGGGGGAGGCCAAAAATTTTCTGACTGGAGGGACGACCGACTTTGCGTGGGCCAATCCCCATCCCCCTTTTTACATGTACGACTGACATTATAAACTTGAGTTGAAACAGATGTAAAAGAGCCAAATCCGTCCGTTAATTTCGACCGATTCTTAATGTATTATGTAGTAAATGATAGGTGCGTAGCTGACCTTCTGAATTTAGGGGAACGAAAATTTTCAAGTCGACTATCTCGACAAGTAACAATAATGGGGTTTTTAAGATTTTGAATGCGAGACCTACGCATCAGAAAATTTAAAAAATGTAACTTTATTCAAATTATATTAAAATTTCTTAAAAATAAATATGCGCGAAGCGCTCGAAAATTGGTCTTTCAGATGTGCTTTAAGAATTCCGTCAACTACGGTAAAAAATATCCGTACTTCCAAAATCTCGGGGGACTAGTCCCCCACATCCTCAACAGCTAAGCCACTGTTAATTGAAGCTGATAGAAATTCAGCGACGCAAATGGATCAAATGATCAAGCTAAGCTTAAACCGAAAGGACAATGTTCGACAGTTTATACTGATTTGTTCAAAAAACATAACGTGCGTTTAAAATTATAATTTTCTTGACTCCTGATCACACCTCGACAATAGCCCATCCCAGCCCGTCCATGGAATGGGCTGACACAAAGCCGAGCGGGCTGAAGGGTCCATTTGGATGGGCTGATTTTGAAAAAAATGTGCGAAAACAGTGAAAATCAATAAAAAAAAATTTAGCCCATTTGTAGCTTAAATCGGAACCAATCAACCTTTGAGAGCCCATAGTTGAACGGGCTGAAACTTTGGCTTCCGCCAATGTATGCTCCTGATAGCTACAAATAAGGCACATAGCTGAGAAAAAGAGTCCGGCAGGACCGTACAAGGAGTATCAGCCGTATTTGAGGGGTCTGAGTAGTGTGAAATTGGCTAAAATTCTAAAAACATGCCGAAATTCGATCTATCGATTTTTGGAGAGGGTCATCCGGAATCGGGACTATCGGAGGGGAGTCTAACTTACACATTGGCGTAAGGAGGAAGGGTTGGGGGTATACACCTCATAGAAGTTGGAATCTACGAAAGGGACTGATCCACACGTAAGCGAGTGGGTGGAATAGGATTTCGGTGGAGGTAAGAACCCCAAGAATTCGGCATACCTTCCTCCAGCATTAAATTTGTATTGTTGTTCGGGATTTAAGCAGTTTAATTTTGACTGCTGCATTTGTATGGTCTGTTCCCCATTCCATAGGTGGGCAGCACCAAAAGTCTGGGGGCGCAAGATTTTTCAAAGGTCAAAAAATTGTCTTAAAAATGGTGGTTTGGCGAAAAATACCATTTTCAACGTTTCTCATCGAGCACTATTTTTTGGCATCAACAAATCGCGAAGAAAACAAAAAAATTTCAAAGATTGAATTCTGGGTAGGGGGTATATTGGTTTCTGGGGGTTGTATACCCCCAACCCCCGCGCCAACATGTGCCCATCACACATGGACGGGAAAGGGGAAACCCTCCGCAGATTACTGTAGACCCTCAGAATTCTATTTTTAGTAACATTTCCGGCAATCTTAAGCAATTTTTGGCTATTTCAACCCGCCGAATGTTTTTTGCTGCCCATGCATAATCTTGACCCCTAAACAATAGACTTATCGAATTTTTGGTGCTACCTTTAAAAATTTTACTCCATCGGACCCCCACTGGCTGCTGCCTATGAAAGGTCCCCATCAGCAACGTGCCTGATCCTATTGTCTGCTTCATTTATTCGAGAGCTTTCCAGTAAATTTTTTGAAGGCTACAGTGTGCCTAACTATATGATTTACTGTAACTCGACAGAAAAGTTGAGTGGGGCCGGAGCGGCCGCCATCCTTTCATTTTTGCACGAAAGCGTCCATATAGACTAAATTCAAGCATCTAAACAGTGCTGTAGACATACTATAGTAAGTGAGGTAAATAAAAATCTTGCAGCAGGAATTGAACCCAAGTTGCTTCGACGACAATCGGACGTTCTACCACTACGCTAAGCGGAGGTTTTCAGTGATGTTTAAAGTGCTAGTATATTGTGTTTAAGGGTCGATTTATGACAAGCTGCATGCGCGAATTCCATACGCATATTGCATGATCTGCTGGGAGACGCGAATAAATTATGCCGTAAGAAATTTTATTAAAAAACCCTTTCTTCCTATGCCTCTTTATGATCTACAGTAAGTAGGAAAGATACACTTACTGTAGCCTTGAAAAAGATTTGCTGAAAAAGCTCTTGGATAAATGAAACGGACTATAGTAGGTTCCTGAATTTTTGAAATTCGGGGGACTGTGGAACACTCATTTCCTTAATTTTGGAAGTTCAGCATTTGAAAAACCGCCAGACTAAATTTTATCGTACTTCTGAGCAGTGGCGGATCCAGGATTATCGTAAGGGGGCGGTACCCCTAAGATGGGCGGAACCCTGACTTGGGCGGAAAAATTAACCGTTTTAACCAGAAAATCGCTGAAAATCGCTCAAAAATCCTTAATTTTACGCACTATCTTGGGCCAATGGGGGGTGGCGGCCGCCCCCTCCCGCCCCCTGAATCCGCCCCTGCTTCTGAGCTACTAAGCCCATAATTTTTATCATATAATTTCTGTCTTGCAAACGGAACGAGTCTAAACGAGATATCGTGAATACGTCAAAAAATTTCCGACGTTTACCGCACAATTATTTATTTTCTGTATTACTATCCTTGCAATGCTCCAGAAGAGAGCATGAAACTAGTCAGGATTTTTTAAGCATAGTCGAGCTTGAATGAAACGTTGAGACGATATTTTTGTATATGACTAAAAATAAGCGAAATTGTTTTACTTTTTCAAGATTTTTCAGTGCCTAGAGCACGCCAAGAAAAGCACAAAAATATAATTATTTTCACATATCTCCTAAGAGTTGACGAGTTATCCGACTGCAAATTTCCGTCTCCCAAATTCAAAAATGAAGGTCAAAAATCGATCGTTGAAAATATTTTTTTTTGCAAAACTGCTTGAAAATGATCAGAAACTGTGAATTACATAGTTTTTTTAGATATTTGAGCATTTATATCAACTTCTGAGATCATTTTGGCTCCAAAAATCTCTGGCTTCTCACCCCAACTAGCCATGCAGTGCATCTACGAGGGGCATAAGTAGGCGGCACTAAAATTCTGGGGGGTTGCAATATTTTTTAAAGGTAAAAAAACAGCCTCAAAAATGGTGGTATCGCGAATAAAACACCATTTTTCAACGTTTCTCATCGAGCACTACCCACTGGCATCAAAAAATTGCGAAAAAAGAAAACATTTTCAAAAATTAAATTCTGGGGGTATTTTTGGTTTCTGGGGGGTATTTTGATTTCTCGGGAGATGCATACCTCCAAACCACCCACGCCTAGGTGTGGTGAGGGGGGTATTACCCCCTGAGCTTGGAAAACTGTTAGCTATACAGCTATTTTGGGCGAGAAACCATTGCTGTATAGCTTTTTTTGGGCACAGAAAATTAGCTATAAAGCCTTTTTGAGCTCAGAAATGCCATTTAGTTGTCTTTTCTAAGTTTCAAAAGGATATACAGCTATTTTCTCGACTCCAAAAAGGATTAATAGCTATTTCTAGTTCAAGAGGCTATATAGCTATGTTTTTGAATCCAAAAAGGCTATATAGCTACATAGTTTTCTGAGACCAAAAAAGGCTAAATAGCTAATTTTCTGACTACAAAAGGACTATAGAGCCGTTTTTACGAAGCACATAGCTATCTAGCAAGTTTTGTTAACCTTGCCCACCTATGTTACTATCATGCATGTATCGGCTCGAAATTTGGGCTAGGGGACTCCGGCCATTTTCAGGTGGGGGAGGGGGTGGATGCCCTCTAATTTCTGGCCAGAAAACACCTAGAAGCGGCCAAAAAATTCAATTTTTTTCCGAAAATTGCAGGGTGTCAAAAATTTTCTGGCTTCTGGAGATGGAGAACTACGAAGTTTGGGATCCTCATTCTTCCGTTTCGTGTCAGCTTACTATGCTTTCCACCCATCCTTTTCGCGTAAATTTTGGCAAATCTTCGGGCAACGACTGAACGTGATAAGCGATTTTTAATCGACTGAGCACGTGCTCGAACGATTCTCGATTTTGTTCGCGCAATAATCGCAGCATCTTACGTCGTTTTACTACCGCCAGGTGGATCATATTTCTTAACCAGCCGGGTTTGCGCTATAAATAAGATATTTATAACCACATACGTATTGGATAATTTTAAAAGGCCAAACAAGGATCGAAACAACAGGGCGAAAAAATACCATTTTTCGAAGTTTCTTATGAAGCTCTATCTACTGGTATCAAAAAATCGATAAAACACAAAAAAATTCGAAACCTCCTGGTGGGTCCGGCCAGCACACCCCCATGCTTAATGACCATACATAATTTTAGAATAAGGGGTGGTGTTGCATGCACCTCCCAAAAAAATTCCGCTTCACAAGAACTTTTTCACCCCCCCCCCCAGAGTTCGCGATTTTTCTAAAATTTCAAAAAAGGTGCTGTCTTTATCGTTTTCAGCTATCTGTTTGCTCAAAAGCGTCAAATTTTCTGCGCCCCGCGCCTTTAAACTCATTTTTATCATTATATTTCATTCAATTTACTCGAATTCTTCTAATATTTTTCGAAACTTTTTATGTTTTTAAGCTTCCCATAATTGGATTTGTTTAAAAAAGTGCTTTAAAAACGGTAGTTATTGATAACTATTTTTAATTCATACATGTAAATTTAATCATATCAATTTCTGTTTATGTGTGCTCATCAGTACTTAAGTCTAACGCGAGTTATTTGAATAATTGATACATTACTCGATATTTTTATATGTATACACACCCTATGCACAAGGTCGGGATCGGCGGAAGGTCCCAGAAATCAAGACAAGCAAATTCATTATTCCTCCACGTTTTTTTCTAGTCAACTGACTAAAATGGCCTAAATAAAACGGTTTTACGTAGTAAGACCTCGTCTTTATAGCATATTTAGTCCATTTTGACTGCATTAATGTCACTTTAAATTATAAAAATACAGAAATTAATCAATCCCAACAAAAAACTAAGATTTTTTGGACCACTTTGAAACAATTTTGGGCGTTTTATTGAGAAAACAAGAAAAAAATCATTAATCCTGCGTGAAGCGTCGGAAAAATACTGACATTATTACTGATTTTGTTCTCAAATATCATACGAAAAATGTTTCATCAGCTCAAAATCACCTGGCATTACCAGTCTGTCTGACCAGACATGGGCAGCAAGATAATTCTGAGGGGACTGCTTGAGTAAAACCGCCAAAAATCGCCGAAAAATGTTATTAAAAATAGAATTCTGTGGGTCAACAGTAATCCGCGGGGTTTTAAACTTCGGGTTACAATCCCCCAAACCAACGGGTGTATCTGACCACTCAGTGAACAATATTCCCTTCCCCCGCCCCGATTTGCATGTGTTTTACTATTTAAATAACAAACCTCTTGGAAGCTGTCCAAAAGCATTGTCCACTGCCGAATATTTGCAGTCTTGTGGGCGACTTAAACAACGACTGGATTTTCAAACTAGTACATGTTGTCATTACGTACGTAAGTAGGTACGTATTTGTGAGTCAATGAGAAAAATAGAGCATGTTTAATTGAATTAAGGCGTGGATGGATACCAGTGATCGGACTGAGGGTACTTTTTAGACCCTCGGCCGCGGCCTCGGCCTCTTAAAATCGTTGCCTCAGCCGAGGCCGAGGGTAATGCCGAGGGTCAAGCTTATATACCTATACCCATAAATAGTAATCTTAGAATATTTTTTATGTACATACATACATGAGCTAGAGAATAATCGTAATATTTAACACTTTATCGAACTAAAACAAATGTTTATTTCAATCTGATGAAACAGATAATTCATATTCAAAATCTAGATCATCTGAATCAAAGTTAGCCTCATCTATTTCGCCTTGTTGTGCTATCGCGTTATCGTCGTCGTCAGCCTTTATCAGATTCTTTAAAGTCACACTATTATAACCAACTGCTTTGAGATTGTGCTTTACGAAAAAGAGTTTTTGAACATTTTATGGTAGCAGACGAATGCGAGAATTACTGTACTTTCTGATCCATCCAGTAGCTGAAGGGGGCGGTATCCAAACTTTTCAAAAAACTCAAAACAGGTTTAAAATTTTGCCCTTATTGCGCGAAATAGCATTTTTCGATATTTTACATTGTATACTTTTACATAAAATCACTTTTGAAGTCATATTTTTCTTAAAATTATAGAATCATCGGCAATTTTGTGCGAAAAAATCATTGATTTTCTGAGACTTTAACAAAATCTGGCGCGAAGCGCGAAAAATTATGTAAAATTAAGGCGGATAGACGTCTAGAAGCATAATTTACTGCTTGATTTCCTGTATTTATAGCATTTGATGCGAAACATTGAAATTTTTTATTGAAAATAGAAGAAAACTATGCAAAAATAGCTGTTTCTGCTGTTAAAATTGTTTTGAAACCTACATGAACAGCAAAGGGCTTCCAGGTCGCCTAGAAAGTAAATAAATGTCATTAATAGGTATCATCCGGCGCGTAGCGCTGGGAAAATTTGAGAAGTTATGGTTACTGACGGCCAAAAATCATTTGCAAATTGACATATCCATTCTTTATCTCGCCAAATATTTTGGCCAATGGGGAGCGGCCGCCCCCTTTAAATCCGCCTCTGCATGTAGCGACTATACTCTTTCCATCCATGTAGCGAACAGACGCTTTTTGTTGTACAAATTATCATTGTGAAATTCAACGCGAAGAGCGAAAAATCTTTTGCGATTATTCTCACATTTTATTTCGAAAGGGGCACTTTCCCCCGATTCCCCTGTATACGAGCCTGAGCTCAACGTTAGGGTTAAAATAGGAACTATATGCTATGCAGGAAGGTCGGTAGGATACTTAATCAGTGATACTGACACACAAAACCTCTAAAATAAAAATAATTCATGACAATGCGGTGGAAGAATAGGAAAGCTGTGGAGAATGAATGAAAGACAAATGTTCAAAAAACCTCCTTTTTTAAAGCATAATCTCAAAGCAGTTGGTTATAATAGTGTGACTTAAAAGAATCTGATAAAGGATGACGACGACGATGAACAAGGCGAATTGGATGAGGCTAGCTCTGATTCAGATGATCTAGATTTTGATGATGAATTATCTGCTTCATCAGATTAAAATCAGAATTCTGGCTAACAGCAATAAAGAAACATTTATTTTAGTTAGATAAAGTGATTGATATTACGATTATTTTCTCTGCACTGTACATTCCAATCCATGTAGCGAGGAAGAGAAATAAAACTGAGTCATCATATGAATATCAATTGGCACTTTCCTTTAGGTAACTTAGTGTAACTGGGTACGCGCCTAAAACCATAAGAAAAGCCAATAGGTAAGAAACAGCCTGTGTACTGCAGATGCATTCTAAATAGTTAATATTTAACGAATATATTAAACTTATTGAAATTTGATTTTAACCCTCGGCGCCTCGGCAATTTTCAGCTTAGCCCTCGGCGCCGAGGGCTCGAAAAAACGCCGAGCCTTGCCGAGGCCTCGATCCGATCACTGATGGATACCCCACCCAAAGTCGTATGCATAGCTGGGCGGCGCCAAAGTTCTGGAAGGGGATGTGCAAGATTTTTCCAAAGGTCGAAAGATGGTTCTTAAAAATGGTCGTATGGCGAAAAAACACAATTTTTCAACGTTTCTTATCGAGCACTATCCATTGGCATCAAAACATTGCGAAAAAAAACAAAAAATTTCAGAAATTGAATTCTGGGGGGGGTATTTTAGTTTCTGGGAGGGTATTTTGGTTTCTGGGGGGTGCATACTCCCCAACCCCCAACGCCCAGATATGGTCGTATGTCTCTCAACCCCCAAAAGTAAGAGATTTTCTAACCCATCAACATACATGGGCAGCAAGAAAATTCTGGGGAATGGGAGGTTTAAATCGCCAAAAATTGCCCAAAATCAAATAGAATCAAATAGTTGATTAAAATTAAATGAGAAAATTTAAAAAATAACAATCAAATACTAAAAATAGAATTCTGGGGTCTTCAGTAATCTGCGGAGGGTCAACTTCTGCGGGGGCAGGGACGGGGTGTATACCCCCACGCCCATGTATACCCGCATCCCAATGATGTATAGCAAAAACTTCCTTTTTTGCCATTTTTATGTGATTTTTTAACATTTTCGGTCAAAAATAGTGTCATTTACACCCTTCCCTCAGAATGGCCGAATCCCCTACCAAAATTTCGAGCTGTTACATGTCTGATTATGACTGATCGTGAATAACGAAAGCAAACACGAACAACACGCGAATTCTGGGGGTTATGTAGCTTTATCTATTTTTAGGTGGCTTTTTTGAGCCCTAAAACGCTGGATGCCTGAAATGCGTCAAAAGTAGAATCATTCCTTTCTAATAAGGGCTCTTAAGGTTGGAAAATTTTTAAAAAGACCAGCAAAAAGAACTAAAAATCTGGAGTAATAGATCCAGTTACACCGTTTTACAATGTTTCGCTGTAGTAGTAGGTACCTACTAAAATTGACCAAGATAGGAATGTATTTAAAAAATAAAATAAAACTTTTGGGATTTTAGTCAACATAGCGTTATTTATCGAATTCAGAAGATCACGCATGTATGACAGAAGATAGGGGATTTCTCATGCAAAGCCTGGTCGTTCTAATTACTCCCCAATGGTTGATATTTTTTTACCCTACCTCGATTTTTGGCAAAAACTTACTTACTTTTTAGGTACCCTTTGCTTTTTTATACAAAAACCGAAGTCAGGCACCTTAAGTCAGCACACTGTATAGCAGAATACTCGTATATTATAAACTAATAATGCATTGAGCCAAAGTAGAGCATCTTATTTGATATTTTTATATACAGCCCAGCCCCATATAGAATATTCCAAGCAGAAAAAAACATGAAACTTGACATTAGTAGAGTAGACCAATCGTTTTAACCGCTCGAGGTAATGTATTACGTAACGTACATACACATATATATTTACTATGGATAACTAATCATTTATAACTGAATTAATCAATTTACTCTGCGATTCTAGCGATAATTTGACATCAAAAGGGTTTGGCTGAACTTTTTCAATAAGGAGCTTCTTCCAAACGTTAGTTAAATCACGCCTTTCACCATACTCAATGCTATAGATCTTTTTCACTTCATCGGGCGCGTTTTGTAAAAAAGGAACACAAATAAATATTCAAAAATCAAGCATTTAACAATGTATGAAAAAATTTTTTAAATTGAAAATAATTTGTAAAAAATTGGACGTACATGTACATTTGCATTTACCACACATGAGCATATGGAGGGATGGTGAGAGGGGGTATAAACCCTACCTATGTAAGGTTTTGGAAAATCAAGTACTGTCAAAAGATACTGCAGGACAATTTTTGAGATTACTGCTGCAAAAAAGCCGAAAATTCTACATGAGAACGGTTCGCGCTATATTAATAAATTTTTATAATTTTCACTGCTAAAAACTCACGAATTGGCTAAAGATCAATAATAAGAGTCAAGAAGCCCAGTTTACCGCACATAACGTGCTGCTATACCATTTTATAGTACTCTAAAATGTACATACGCAGAATATATGCTGACTTATGCAGTGGCGGATCCAGGATTTTCCTAAGGGAGGGGGCGGTACCCCTGAGGAGGGGGCGGAACCCTGACTTGGGCGGAAAAATTAGCCGTTTTAACCCGAAAATCGCTAAAAATCGCTAAAAAATCCTCAATTTTGTGCACTATTTTGGACCAATGGGGAGGGGCGGCCGCCGCCCCCCCTAAATCCGCCCCTGGACTTATGAGGACCGTATTTGTACCTTTGCAAGCAAACCCTGTACAAAAAAGCAATGACCAGAATTTACTATATGGCCATCCCTCAATTTCACCCCTCTGGCCACCTCTACCTTGCCCCAGTATGGTATTTCTGATAATTTCTATGTTAAATGCAAAAGCTTCATAATAGAACTTCGCGACATCTTAACGCAAATACCGAAGTAAAGCAGCCATTCAATATAATTAATCAGCACTATCAAATATTTCAAGAAAACATATTGATTTCTCGAATTTCCCGAGAGACTCAAAACATACAAAATAAACGGCAGGTACATATGATAAGGGCAGACGAAATATTTTTCGACCCCTCAAAATTTGAAAAGGTGTTAAAAAACTTTTCTTGAAATATGATCACATCATTGACTGAAAATCAATAGAAGTCAGCCGACAAGGAGTCTCATTAAGCTTCGACTACGTAAATATGATTTATGAATAGGTCTATCACAAGCATACATGAGCGGCAACCAAATTCTGAAGTGGTGGATCCAATGGAGCGAAATTGCAGAAATAGCACCATAATTCAATTCTGGGGGTTTATCGACTTCACGAGGGTCCGCCCGATTTCTGGGGGTTCCAGAATGCCAGACCCCACGTCATGCATGGACACGATGAGGGGTGAGAGCAGACAAGTAACAGGGGATGGGGAATCTCTTATCCTAGTTGGTCATTTACCCCCCTCTCTATAAAAATCGCCGGGGACCCACTCCCAGAATTTTAAACCGTTACATGTATGGCTGAGAGGGAGGAGTAACTCCCATGAGCGTTAAGAAATTGGTAGCTACATAGCCAACTTGGCAGAATAAAAACATTGCTACATAGCCCTTTTGGGCTAGGAAATCAGCTAATATAGTCTCGTCGGACTCAGAAATATACCATGCGAGTTTAGAATGATATATAACTATTTTTCCGAGACCTAAAAGAATTTACAGCTATATTCCAACTATTAAAAAGGCTGAGTTGCTATTTTTAAGACTACATAGCCATGCCTATGAGTCTAAAAAGGCTATATCGTTGCCACAACTGGTCGAAAACGATGGTTTTAAAACGATACCGTAGTTTTTGACCTTGCGCATTTATGCCCGACGTGTCACAAGCACACATGGGCGTAGAGGTCCGGATATCTCTCAAGCCCAGAATCTGATAGACCCCTTAAAAATCGATAGGCCACAAAATTGAATTTTTGGCACTATTTTTGATTAATTTGGCCCCATCGGGCCCCCAGAATTTTGTTGATGAAAATCACATTCTCGCTAGAACCTGAAAAAAGTTATATAGATATTTACATGTGATATTTGAACATTCGTGAAAAATTCAGATGTATTCATCCCATTCACACATGATCTGACGGCTTTGGGAAGAGACGGAGTTTCCCACACCATTCGCGATTTTTCAATAAATGGCAGAAAATGTGCTGTTCTAGGCATTTACAGTGACCTTTTGACTCAAAAGACTCCACTTTTGACTACATTTTGTTCAATTTACTCGATTTTTCACATTTTTTCCAAATTTTTAATATGTTTATGTTTTTAAAGGATTCAGCACTGACGGAAACACTACAAATGACGTTTTTGACGCATGCCGATTGTTTCCAGCATTAAAAAGGCACTTCAATTTTTTTCTATTTTCGACCTTTCCCGGAATTCTAATGCTAAGTATGTCTGGTCCCAGCAGCATACGTTAGTGGGCATCCCGTACAGCATACATGGGCAGCAAGAAAATTCTAGAGAGGGTGAAATCGTCAAAAATTGCCAGAAATCACCAAAAATGTTGCTAAAAATAGAATTTTGGAGGTCTATAGCAATCTGCGAGGGGTGTATACCCCCAGACCCCCACGCCCATGTTTGTCCTCCAGTCAGCATATTATATCACATCCAAGTAACTTGCAAAAAACTCACTTTTTAAGCGCCTCCACGCTTTGGTATTCGACTTTAGGAGTCATCGGATCAACTTTCGGAAGCCAGTAATTCGAGTCATGCTTCACCAGCATATCGTCTTAAAGGTTTGCTTTGTTTTAAAAGTTAAAAACATATTTGAAAATATAAAAAACAAAACAATTGCAAAATGTACAGACAGCTAGAACATAATTAATTAATAATTCTCTGTGTAAAATGATGAAAGAATTTAAAAAACGACTTAGAAATACTACAAAATCACCATACAAGGACAGCAACAAAATTCTGAGGGGGAGTTAGATGAGGGCATATTGCCAAAAATAGCACCAACAATTTAGTTCTGGGTCTATCGATTTTTGAGGGTCCTTCAGAATCTGGGGGTCCAGACCATACATGGACAGCAACAAAATTCTGAGGGAGTTAGTTGAGGGCATATTGCCAAAAATAGCACCAAAATTTAGTTCTGGGTCTATCGATTTTGAGGGTCCTTCAGAATCTAGGGGACCGGAACCACCTGATAATGCGTGATAATCACATTACGTAAATACTAGTGATGTGATGTGTGTGACGTCTATGCGCATTTTTCGCTAAGTCAGTCTGCATACAACAATGTTATCTAGACTGTTTCGTTTGTATAATTATTGAAATATTTCCGCAAACCTCCGTGCTAAAGAGTTTTCTCCTATAAATTTTTCAAAATTTCCTGAAACTTTTTCGATTTTTGCAGAATTTCGCAAACTTATGCGTAGAATAGAGGCTATTACACCATATCTAGGCGATACCTATCATATTTCGGCCAGAGCCAAAAGTTGGACGGCGCAAAACTATCGTTTTGTATAGTAAAATTCTAAAATATCACTTTTGGACCCTACAACCGAATATGGGCAGCGACTAAATTCTGGTAGGGGTCTGGTTGGTGGTTTAAAATTGGCGAAAATATGAAAAACATGCCGAAAAATTCAATTCTGAGGGTCTATCGAATTATTAAGGGGAGAGGAGCCTAAACCCACAGGCCCATGTGTGCATTGCGGTTTTTTTGAGGGGAAAAGGCTATAAGGTTCCTCCCTACCAGGACTTTCGACACGCATACCACTCAGGCCATAGGTGCACAAGGTCAGGGTCGGCAGGGGGGATGAAATGCCAAAAATCTAAAACAGTAAATTTAACGTTCACGATTTTTTTTTGTTTTAATGATCAAAATGGTCAAAATAGCCTATAAATGTGTTTTCGTGTTAATAACACATTTTAAAAGCATTTTTAGTCCATTTTGACTGCATTATATCACTTTTAACACTAAAAAAATACAAAAATTTATCAATTTTGGGCGCTCTTTGAGTAAAAAGTACTTAAAAGTACTAATCTGGCGCGAAGCGCCGGAAAATTTTTGACATTTTTACTGATTTCGATGTCAAAAATAATGCAGAACAAGACCTGTTTGCTCAAAATCGCCGGAAAGTACCGGTCTAACTGACCCCTCAGGGGGGTAATACCCCCTCACCCCCCTATGTGCATGTGTGTCTCAGGCATACATGTATATACTGCTCGAAATTTTGGCTGGGGATCCACGGCCAATTTTAGAGGGAAAGGATAAAGGACCTCAAATTTTTGCCAAAAACGAACAAAAATAACAATAAAGGGCTAAACAATTTAATTTCTCCATACATCGGGAATGGGCGTCAAAAAGTTTCTGGTTTTGAGAGGGGATGGGGGTCAACCAGCTTTGGTTGGAAGATCCCCTATTTTTCCTGTTTCATGTACGCTCTCGGGACATTTTGAGACCAAAACCTATTGCTTGAACCATAAAAAAGCGCCAAACGATGTCTAATAATATAATTTCAAGAGCATATATCTATTAATCGAGCAGTAGACTATTCAATTAAATTCATTCAGACACTTTTCTGCCCATACTTTCGCACATATGTACGAGTATGTGCTGGATGGCGTAAGTCGTTCAATCGCCCCTAGTGTTGGTTGTTTTCATGCAAACTTAGACGAATACACACGAATAGCAAAATCTAGCGAAATGAGTATCAATTTTAGAAAATTATTCTTAAAACATTGTTACAGCTTAACTTTCAGCAAGGAGAAGGGCGGGATGGGGGTAAGAAACGACAGAAAATAACAGTAAAAACAAGCTCGTTGTTAACGCACGCTATTTCAATACATTGAAATGCATATTCACTCCAAATTTTCAAGAAACGCCATTGAGAAAGATTCGATACAGTCGTTAACCATTTCAGATCTTGTTCTAAAACAGCATAACGTGTGTGATGCAATAAATATCGCTAGGACGGAAATTCGACATTAAATAGCGAAATTAGTCACGAATGAACCCACAGGAAACTCAGTTTACCACCAGACATGCACAGCATGAGAATTCTGTGGGGAGGGCAGAATAAAATTTTAAAGTAGCCTTTTCTTGGGCCCTAATATGGTGATTAGGTACCACACATTATCCAGGAGGGAGTTTGGGAGGTTTTTACCCCACCAGAAAAAATTTCACCCTCCCCCAGAAATTTTTACACCCTAAGAATTTGCGATTTTTCAAAAGTTTCCAGAAATCTCCTGAAAATTTATAGGAGAGATGCTTTTTAAGCGTTCTTTGCAATCTACATATTTGCTCAAAGTATCAAATTTTCGGCGCTTCGTGCCTATTCTCATCTTTTTACTATATTTTGTTCAATTTATTCGACTTTTTGATTTTTTTATACATTCTTTTGTTTATATGCTCTCAAGAGATAGATCATTTTGAAAAACGCCGAAAAACGATGCTTTTGATATGTACCAACCATGATTGAGCTCAAAAAGGCACTTAAAAATTTAACCCCCTCAAAATTTCCATCCTGTGCATGCCTTGGTGGGTACACGTCACAAACATCGTTTTTAGCCGTTTCCGACAATGCTGTATCTTTCTAGAGCATAGAAACAAAACATTTCGAGCAATCAAAAAAGTCGAACAACTTGAACAAAATGTAGTCAAAACATGACTACATGGCGCTAAGCCCCAAAACTTTGACACTTTTAAGCAAATAGATAGCTGAAAACGCATAAAAAAGTAGCCTTTCTACAAATGCTTAGGAAATTTTCAGAAACTTTAGAAAAATCGTGAATTCTAGGCGGAGGTGAAAATTTCTCTTGAGGGGAACCCCAAACTCCCCCAAGATCATGTATGTTTACTACCTCCCTGAAATTCTGACTGTGTACATGTATGGTAGCTAGTTCATCAAAATTACCTTTCTTAACCTGCAACTCCCTTCCAACGGACATTTTTTCTCGCCATATTTCGCCTAGCTTATCGATGTAACCAGGTCCGAATTCGATTTGCAACGCTTTCTGTTCAAAATGTGCCTCATCTTGCTGCTGAGGATCTACGCACTTCTTGTGAATATTATACCAAACGAAGCGACCGTGATCCGGCGTGGCAGTTTTAAACGTGCATTTAAGAATAGCATTGAGATTTACTGCACTCGCCTTGGGCAAATTTTTAACAGCTAGCGTTGCCATATTCGATAACGATTATGCCTAATTCACAAGCGAACAAACGGTGTTTATATCACTTTGAAACAGAACAAAATCATGAAATTCAATCGATTCTAGCAAACGGAAATTTCGCTCTGATCTACACATGGACAGAGAGCCGGTCTTCCCATTGATACCAGCTGCCAAATTTGTTGGCTGATTACGTTTTCACAAAGTGGTTGTTTGTTTCGCTCATTGGTTGCTTAATAGTCGAATGGTTAGTTGTTTGATTGACTATTGATTATTCGTCCGATAGTCACTGATTGACTTATCCTAGATTCATCTTCCTTATTTCAAATTGACTGATTATAGTTAGCTTTATAATCATTTTTTAGTGTATTCCATTATTTTTATTCGATTTGTATAGCATATTGCGAAATTTTCCATTGATAGTGGCAGATCTTCCCATTGATACCGACCCAGCATCCCCCATTGATACCAGATTGAATGAGGTTGTAGGATTTGTCCATGTACGCTCTGATCTACTTTGGAATTCCAATAACACCTGTCAAGCGTATTACGATTGAAGGCAAGGTGCAAGACACTCTTGAGAAAAATTTAGCAACCTTAAAGCGATTATATAATTAACTTTCTGAATAATAAGAAGAAACACACACCTTAGGTAAGTATAGATAAGGTACCTAGCAATAAATGTCATAAAGAAGTTCGAAACCTTTCCAAACTCTGCCAATATTCGCAACCAGACATGTACAGCATGGGAATTCTGGGGTAGTGGTGAAATTTTAAAGTGCCTCTTTTTGGGCCTAAAAATCGTAGGCGCGCGTCAAAAACATCGTTTTTCGGCTTTTTCTGACGATGCTCTATATTTATAGAGCATAAAAACACTTAGAAATTATTTTAAAAAATAAAAAAAGTCAAATAAATTGAACAAAATATAGTTACAACATGAGTACATGGCGCGAAGCGCAGAAAATTAGACACTTTTGAGCAAATAGACGGCTGAAAACGCTTGAAAAATCACCTTTTCTGCGAATTTTCAGAATATTTTAGAAAACTCTTGAAAAACCGCGAATTAACACGACCTAACGAAAATGTTTTATCATTAAAGTCATTGCAGTGTAGAATGCAACTTTTTTAATAGAATCTGTGATGTATTCGCAAATTCATAGGCGTGGCCAGGATTTTTTTCCAGAAAGGAGTCGAGAAAACATTTTTTTTAAAAGTCAAGGAAAACGTGCAAAAATGCGTCCTATTGTAAATTTAGAGTACTGCGATGAATATAACGATTAGTAATATGTTCTATCACCTAAAACTGCATTTTTACAACTTCACTACTGCACTTTAGCCGATTTCTCAAGTCTCATCGAAGAATAAAAACTCAATAATTTAATTGAAATGGCTCGAAGCGCCAGAAAATTTCGCAATTTTACTTCTCTTAAACGCATTTTTGCAATAAAATTGCTGCAATCGGCGCGGCGTGGCCCAAAGATCAATAACAAATAATTTAATTTAATTAATCCGGCGCGAAGCGCCAGCAAACTTTTTGAAATTTTTCCTCTCCTCTAAAAAGCATTTTTGCATTACAAAAATTGTCCGAAAATCCGTGCAGAAGAAAAGAATTTTCAATCATATTTAAAGTGTCTAGAACAAGCTCTTTATAAACGTGCAGTGATCGGCGCAGCACGGCCTTCACATTAATAAGAAATGTAAAACAACATCAATTTGGCGCGAAGCGCCGGAAAATATCGAAATTTTGGCTCTATAAAACGCTTTTTTGCATTACAAAAATTGGCCGAATCTGGCGCGGCCTAAGCATCAATGGCAAGTAAAGAAATTAAATCGATTCAACGCGACGCACCGGAAAATGTTGACATTTTTACCTCTCTAATAAGCATTTTTTGCATTTCTAAACATTGTCCAAAAATCCATACAGAATATGAGGATTTTCAATCTTAGTAAAGTTCTTAAACAAGTTGTCGATAAAAGCGTTGCGATCGGCATGGCGCGGCCTAAACATCAATAACAAGCAGGCCCGTATCCAGGATTTTGTTTAAGGAGCGGGCACGACTTAAATTTTCTTGAAAACACAAGGAGGGCCAACGGATGAATTTAGCTTTGCCAGTTTTGCTACCCGGATGCCTTAAATACGGTGAGAATCAAATGGAAACTATTTCTTTCAAGGCTGAGGGGGTCTTGGGAGGCGCGCTTGAGCACAAACCAGCGGGGTCTAGGGAGAGGAGCCTGGGAAAATTTTGTAAAAAGAGCATTTCAATTTTGAATCGTAACCTTGAATTTTTACAAAATCAGCCGAATCACGGCTGTGAATTCACCCTAAAAATGGTAAAATATCATCACCCAATTCATAATCGCCGAGAAATTGCTGTCATTCATGCTTTTTGAACAAATCTCATTTTCTGTATAAAACCTGTGAAAAAAAGAAGAAATATAGATGCAAATACACTTTAGATTGTATAAAGACTAAAAATGGAGTGTTTAAGCCGTGCGCTTAGGAATACATAGACTGTGATTATAATTTCGAAATTCGGCCCAGCGCACAGGTGGGCAATGCCGCGCCACGCCTGGTGGCGCCAGAAGGCACTTCGGTACCTTCAGAACGGGATGCGGACGTTTCGCCCCCGGACATTTCGCCCCCTCACAATTCGCTCCCCCCACATTTCGCCCCCGGACATTTCGCCCCCTGGACATTTCGTCTTCCCCACATCAGGCAAGCAGCTGTGGGGAAATGGGGGGTCCGGACCATACGTGGGCAGCACCGAAATTCTGGGGGTGGTGCAAGATTTTTCAAAGGTAAACCGGAAAAATGGGACTTTTTACACGTTATTTTGTGCTATTTTTGGTTTAGACCCCCCAAAATTGGTGTTGGTCTCCCAAAATAGGAGGGCCAGCTACGTGCCTGCCCCACATTTCATCCTGCAGAACATTTCACCCCGGATTTATCCGGTACACTTTTGTGCTACCCTTAACTAAGAAAACTTCAAAAAATGAAGTAATGTGAGACACCATACATTTGATGCGAAGTTAAATTTTGTTATCAAGATTTCTTCGCTTATTCAAAACAGAACATAATATGCATAAAAAATGACTAATCAATACTTTTCACAAATAAGAAAAAACAATGACTAAAATTTGAATTCATAAGAGCACGTGGGCCCAGGGGTTTTATAAAGTATACGCTTGTATGCTCAAGGACCAAATCTAATTCATTTTAAAGTTTACACCCCTATGCACAGTGAATATGGGGGAGGGCGAAATGTGTGGGGGTTAGTGACATATCTGGGGGCAAAATGTGGGGGGCGGAATGTGCGAGCGAAATGTGGGGGGCGAAATGTCCGGGGGCGAAATGTGGGGTGGGGGGCGAAATGTGGGGGGGGGGGCGAATTGTTGGTGGCGAAATGTGGGGGGCGAAATGTGGGGGGCGAAATGTGGGGGGCGAAATGTCCGTAAACCCTTCAGAACCCCAGCTGGGTGGTGCCAAAAGAACAGTTTTTGATTGGGGGGGTAGAATTTTTGACCCAAAAATAAAAAAGTTAGAAAATGATACAACCAACCAAAGCCAACCAACTAAGCGGCCAACCAACCAGCCAACTAGCCAACCAAACAAGCAACCAACCGGCCAAACAACCAACCAACTAACCAACCAACTAACCGGCCAACTAACCAGCCACCTAGCCAACCAAATAACCAACCAATGACCTACCCAACCGAACAACTATCTAAGTGGCCAAACAAGCAACCAACCAACCAACCTCAACAAAAGGGACCCCGGTACCTTCAGAACCAAAATCCATTACCCAGGTATGGCACAGCGCCGAAATTTTTTTGTGATTTTTGGCTAAAAAGGCAAAGGGGGTAAGGGAAAAAATTATTTACATATTTGACTTCTTGGAGGCACGTGCCCCTCTATCCTCCTGGATACGGGACGGGCCTGATAACAAGTATAAAATCAAATCACCGGCACCAAATGCCAAGGGCTGGCATGAGTGGGTTTTGGGGGTTTTGGGGTTGAAAAAAATCTTGGGTTTTTGGTATTTTTTGTTGTTGGTATCAATTGCGTCACGAGCAAAGCGACGTTAAAATTAGCTACAGTAGTTAGCACAATATTTTTAACTGTAATCGATATCTAGCTCGCTTATTTTAGAAAACCTCAAATTTTCACCAAAACCCCAAAGGAAACCTTAAAAATTTTCAAAAGCCTCAACAAAAATCCCAAAAAATAAAAAGCTCAAACGTAACAAAAACATCAAAATTTGAGGTAAAACCCCACGGTGTCTCTTATCAAAATACCAATTTGGCTTTTTACCGAAAAAATCATGTGAATCACAGCTACTTTGTTACACTGATTATATTATCAAAAATTTAGATAATAAAGATACAATCGATTCTATTTATTTGGACTTTCAGAAAGCTTTTGATTCCGTTTCAAGTTCAAAGTTAATTTTTTAAATTATTTAAGTATGGACTGTGTGATAATCTCATAAAATGGATTCATGATTTTTTTGACTAATCGTACTCAGAGTGTTAAGCTTGATAATACAGTCTGACTACCGGGAAATGTACTTAGTGGTGTTCCACAGGGGAGTGTCCTGGGACCTGTTTTATTCTTACTTTACATTAATACAGTATAATATACAAATATTTTATTTTCGTCGCACAAAAAAAGAACACAATAAGAAAAGAAACATTAATATACAATGAAATACAATTATAAATAAACATTCGACATGAATCATCATACAAAATCACATATTCTAAAAGCAAGAAATTATTAATTAAAGTACATTTATACGAGATTAGTGCAAAAGACGAAGGATTAATGATATTATTAAAATAAAATATATATTAAAAACAAAAGACAAAAGACAAAAATCACATTAATGATATTACAAACCTTTGCATTAGTGAAAAAACAAAAATTATGCTTTTCGCGGATGATATTAAAATATATGCTAAATCAGTGGATTTTTTTCTTTTACAAAAACTTCTTACTGATATTTTCAAACGGTCTGAGTTATGGCAATTACCCCTATCAGTATCTAAATGTCAAGTCCTTTACTTTGGTCATAATAATCCTCGCTTTGATTATTTTATAAATGATAAAAAAACTTCTTCCTACTAATATTGGGGTTCGGGATTTAGGTATTACTTTAAATGAAACTTTGAATTTTTCTCCTCATATAAAAAATATAGTCAAAAACGCTTACTTTCGATTATCACTTATTTTTCGATCATTTCAGATTAAGAATACAGAAGCATTAATTTTAGCTTTCAAGCAATTTATTCGCCCCCTTTTAGAATTTAATACAACTATTTGGAATCCATATAAGAAATGTGATACAAAAAATATAGAAAAAGTTCAAAAATATTTTACCAAACGTATTCTTAAATTTAGTGTATACCATATGAACGTCGGCTTCAGATTTTAGAATTAGACTCTCTGGAATTTCGTAGTTGTTTTTGATTTATCTATGATATATAAAATTTTCAATGGATACATACAAATTGATCGTGATGATTTTTTCACACTTACACAATCATCTATGTAAAACTCGAGCTGTTAATAGTTTAAAACTTAAAGGTGAAAAATTTCGTTTATATGTTAAAAAATACTCTTTTCCAAATAGAGTCCTATATGATCTATGGAATTCTCTCCCAGATGCGATTATTTGTTCTTCTTCGGCAAATATCTTTCAGACCAGGGTTAAAGATTACCTCAAGTCAAAAATTTCGGCTCCAACCAGTATGCTTTAATGTATCATGGAGCTATTGCAGCCAGTGAAACTAGCGATGATTATTTATTCTTCGTATTTTGCCGTGTTTATGTGTATTTTATCTGTTTCATTGACTTTGCATTTTGCAATAAAATTTGTATTTGTATTTGTACACTACTTCATATATCTACAGTTTTTATTCGATCACACATATCTGAAGCATGTATTATACTTGCTTTTTGAAAGCTTATGATCAAGCACTTCCAATATCGTAACGTTTTCTTTGTACTCACAGCGGCATTTGTAATAGGCACTGTATACAAGCATACAAATGAATCAAACGAATGAATCTGCAACTTCAAAATTTAATTTTTTTACACCTTTAAGAATGAAACTATTGTACGTTTCGTGAAACAGACTGTAGTACCCATAGTATGCATAACGTACGTTTATCTATCCATATGTACCTACCTACCTACGTATATACATACATACTTACATACGTAGGTAGTTTATTTTTTAACCTATACTCTTTCCCATTCAAAACAATCCATTCTGGGGGAAGGTGCAAGCATGTCGCTTCTGGTAACAAAAGCACGCGATTCAGCACCATGCATCCCGCGTGACAGAATGTCGTTTCTTGCCGTTTTAGTGCCGAAACGTCATTCAGTCACACTGCATAATAGGCAAAAATCTATTGTATTTACCTACGTATGGAAAGACGAATTTTCTGTCATTTAGTTAACTTTTAAAAAAATGAAAATTTTATGGGCTGACATGGTTCAGGGTAATGCCCATCTACCACTCAAACCCGCCATATGTATGAAAAATAGTCAGTTTCATTAAACTTTGAGGTTTTCGAAAAAAACCTACAAACGACAAAAGTAAACTATATAAATACGAGTATGATATTCTACACTGTCTTTATCAAGTCACATACAGAGACTTAGCCACTTTTATATCGCAATGCATCAAATTTTAGACTACCTTTGTACTACGATCCTCGCATGAAAATTCAGCAAAAAACCGGGGAAACACATTATAGTAGGTACCTACCTACAACAATCAGGTGGGCGGTATCAAAGTGTAGATAGTGTATCTACACGAGCCGTTACTTGTACGGCCTTTGCGCACATTAGTGCGCCAATTCCGACCATCCGGTCGTTTGGTTCCACTTTGGCGATCCAGCCATATTTTCAGATCGACGATATGACATGCGGAGGCATTCCGACCACGCAGTGTCAATTGGTTGGACTCTTGTCGCTAGGTGTCACGAGGGATACTATGATGCGACCTTTTTACTGTGGAACACCCCTACAAGTCCCCTATCACTTTTCACATTAAAAACATAGGCGACATGACCGCTATTCACGTTGAGCCTGTGCGGAGACCCGAAAAATCTATGTGCAAGAAGCACACAATTTTTGTCATAAACACATTATACAATATTTTTCTTCTCTTATTACTGTAGGCCAATCCCCTTAGGATTATTAGTATGTTTTGGTGGCAGTTTGGTCTTTTGCGTTTTCGGCGTGTCGCTTCCGACTTTATCAGCGCCATTTCTTGTACATTGTTTTTGATTTGGTAAAGCACGAAAATCAATTGTCTAGAGGTGCACTATACCGCAGGCAGTTGCGAATTGGGATTAGGCCGGCCATAAATTTATTTCTTGCCGGATTTCGTTGGGTAAAACCTTTATTTATCATTTTGTGCAAAATTCATAATTCCTTTTTCGAACCAAAAATCTATAAAAATTATTACATAATTTTTATAGTAGATGACAGCCCGGAATAGAGCTCTTTGTTGTTGTGTTTTAAGTACAGAGTGCTAGTGGAACCAGAATTCATAAGTAGTTTCGCCATAGGTAATCTAGTGCGAAACCTTTTCGATTCTTTTCGCGAAAAATTATTCTTTTGGTCTAAAAAGGTCCAAGGACCTAGGGCGAATACCGGGATTATCTAATTACTCCTGGTTAAGATCTGCGGTCGGCATCTCCTTCCCATTTTCTCCATAGGTACCGGACCAATTACGTCCGTGGAGATTTTAGGCAGTAGGTATTCAGGGTCATTTTGGAAGAGTGCAGGTTTTTACCGCAGCTTCTTGACCAGCGCTAGTTGTAGCATAGGTACTTAGGTAAGTCCCGAAGGTACTTACGGGGGTTCGCTGCTTTCGTAGTTGTTGTGTGTTGGGTATCTTCTCTGACGGCGTGCTGTCAGTTTAGTTATCCGTACATACTTCAAGTGCTAAATCAGCCAACTCATTTGCGCGCGCTAAGATACTCCAATAACTAGAAAGCGGGCGAAGCCCTCTAAGTTACAAAAGCTCTAGGGGGAGGGGGTGCAAGATTTTTTCAAAGGTCCAAGATGGCCTAAAAATGGTGGTATGCCATTTAAAACACCATTTTCAACGTTTCTCATCGAGCACTATCCATTGACATCAAAAATTGCGAAAAAAACAAAAAATTTTCAAAATTGAATTCCGCGGGGGGGTATTTAGGTTTCTGGGGTGCATACCCCCTCGAGCGCAGTTATGCCTACACCTACTTGCACTCATGGAATGCTCCGCTTCACTCTATTTATTATTCATTCTACCTGCATCAAAAGGTTATCCTTTAAAAGCAGTAGTCCATGCCAATAGGCCTGCGGTTTTTGACTACATGGTACCATAGGTGGGCAGCACCAAAATTCTGGAGGGGTGCAAGATTTTTCGAAGGTCAAAAAATGATCTTCAAAATGGTGTCATGCCGAAAAAAACACCATTTGTCAACGTTTCTCATCGGGCCCTATCCATTGGCATCAAAAAATTTTCAAGAATTGGATTCTGGGGGTATTTTGGTTTCTGGGGGCAGGGGTGCATAGCCCACACGCCCACGTGTGCATGGTATCTACACACACGCAGCACATGGGCGCGAAGGGTCTGCTGAGCATAGGTGGGCGGCTCCAAAGTTCTGAGGGAGGGGGTGCAAGATTTTTTCAAAGGTCAAAAAATGGCCTTAAAAAGGGGTGGTATGGCTGAAAAACACAATTTTTCAACGTTTCCCACCGAGCACTATCCATTGGCATAAAAAAGAAACAAAAAAATTCAAAAATTGATTTCTGGGGTAGTATTTTGGTTTCTCGGGGGAGGGGTTCATACCCCACGCCCAGAGCATGCTGCTGAGCTACCCTTCCATATCTAAAAACTCCCCAAAATTAATTCTTTTGCTAATTTTGGCTATTTGACCCCATCGGACCCTAAGAATTTTGTTGCTGCCCATGTACGATATAGTGTATTGAAGTGTAGCCTATCAACCACATTCCTGAAACACTAATATGTATAATTCTACCCCCCTACCGAATAGCTACTGATGCCAAAAATAGCTGTTAACTCCAGAATTTTCAATTTTTTCAAAAAATATTTTCTAAAGCATTTTAGTTACTCAAAAATCGATTATCCACCGTCGCTCAAGTAATCATTCTGGACAACGTTTAACGGATAATTTTTATTTTTGAAATTTTTTATGTTCTTGATAAAAGGAGTTCGTATCGTAGAAAGATCGAACATAGTGTTTTAAACGCGTAACTACCAACCACATGTGGGCGTACAGGTCTGGGGTTAGACACATAGGTGGGCGTCACCAAAGTTCTGAAGGGGAGTGCAAGATTTTTGCAAAGGTCGAAAAATGACCTTAAAAATGGTGGTAATGGCGATTTAATACCATTTTTTAACGTTTCTCTTTGAGCGCTATCCATTGGCATCAAAAAATTGCGAAAAAAATGAACTCTGGGGGAAAGTATTTTTTGGTTTCTCGGGGGAGGGGGTGCATACACACTTGGGCGTGAGGGGTTTGAGGAGGGTATACACCTCCCCGAGAAATCAAAATACTCCCCCCAGAATTCAGTCAGTTTTTAGTGTGCTTTCATCATACATGTAACGGCTCAAAATTCTAGACTGGGAGTACCCGGCCATTTCTAGGGTACACGAACTCCACTTTTCGACCGAACACGGTCAAACACATAACAATGGCTAAAAACGCAAACTTTTCCAAAAATCGTCCAAATTTGGATGGAGGATTTACAAACCCCTGCTACATGTATAGCTTCAACACATTATCATAATCAAACATGCGCATAGGGAGTGGTGAGGAGAGGGGTATTACCCACACGCTGAAGGGTCGAAAGTTTGGGGTTTTCGAGCAGTTTAGTCGAAAATAGTTAATTTTTAAGTGGTTTCGACGTACCAATAGCCAAAGACGTAGTTTACTGTAGTTAAAACTGAAATTTTCATCTCCCTGACCCCCGAAATCTCGATTTGACCCCTCCCTGACGAACCTGACCTTGCGTATTTATGACGGCAGGTAATACCCCTTAACCCTCCGTTTACCATCATGTTTTTGCAGTCGAAGTGCACCATCATGGCATAAACTCCTAGTGCATATTAAGCTATGCCTTCTTAACATTCTCTGATAGCTATTACTTTCATTTAGTGCAATATTTTATGCTCTTTCTGAATATGTTTCCAGGGATACATTTAAAAACACACCCATGGGATACATTTAAAGAGCGGGAAAGGAATAAACCACTATATTTTCTTATTAGAACCTTATTTTCCCATCTTGAGTTTTTGTGATATCACTGCAAATAGGCCAAAATGCCTATTTCTCACTACGCTTTAACTCCCCTTCGAGCTAAACCATTAAAAACGATGTAACTGAAGCCAAAACGAGGCTAGACAAAGTTTTGGACACATGGATAAGGTAGAACAGAAAAAAATGCCACGAAAGTGATTCATTATGCCTCCGCCATAAGACGAGGTAAACGGAGGCTTAATCCGCGGCCAGCAGCAGTGCAACTGCGATCGTTCCAAAAAATTTTACGTAGTGCAACCGACATACCCAGAAACTCCCATTTTTTGAACGAAAAAGTAACATGCTTAGTGCAACTTTTACACCTCCTTTTCATTTTAAAGAACGTGTAAGCCTAATTTACAGAACAGCAAAAACCGCAGACGTATGCAGCGGACTACGAAACAAACAGCACGTTTATGTATATACGCCATCGACGGATAAAAGTTCGTGGGCGAAAAGTATGCACCTACATAAGGTAGATAAAAAATATATACTGTATTGTTATATAAATACAAGATTCATCGATGAACGTTGCGCTGTAATGAACATAAACATCTATATACGCTGTGAACCGCCGCGTAATCGCCGAACGGTAATCTTCGGTAAAAACGAATATCGATTTTGTTCAATAGGTATGCTACACTTAAGAAAAAATATGGTGACGTCATTGAAAAAACGTGTTGTGACGTCATCAATCGGCGGGACACGCGTCGAAGTCCATAAGTTCTGTCCTACCGTCGGTCGATCGGTGGGCGTCGGCGGCGATTTTGACGCCGGCGTCGCCGCAGCTAACGCCGACGCTAGCGTCGCCGCCTAAACGCCGACGTAGCGACTCGTTCTCTAGCGTCAACTCGTCGCACCGACGTTGCAGCGACGCAGCCGTCGATTGTAAACCGTCCGTGTTCTCGTCCATTTCCAATAAAATCGCCTCAATGTCTACAAGTATTAATGCTAGTGCGTTTTTTGGCTTGTTTTGCTCACTATTCGCTATCAATTCACTTTACACTTCATCACTTTACACCACAAATCAATCAGCACCTAATAGTAGCGAGAAGAAACGACAAAAGCGTCTAAATTTTCTCTAATACGAGTGTAAAGATTGTAAAATGAATGACTGCATACACACAACAACAGAGGCCCGAGTGTGGTGATCATCGTCGAGCCCTTAAAATGTTTTCTCTGATAATTGAAGAAATGCAAAGTTTAAACAAATAAATGAGCTGTGTAAAGAATAATTAATAAAAGGACTGCGTACAGAGGCGCAGCGACCGGCTAAAATCCGATCAAATCAATCTCTGTATACCTGTTTGACTGTTTTGAAAATCGTCGCACAATTTTCGAGATAAAGATAATTCGTTTTCCAAAGTGGCTACACGACCGATGCACGTTGCCTTACCAAGTTCACTATTCTCATCAATTAGCATACGGCATTTGGCCATTAGTTTCTTGCCCGCAATGCTGAAAAAGGAAACATTTTCTCAGAAAAATACTACAGATTGTACAAATGAACATTTTGATCAATAAATTGTCTTCCGCTGACCTAAAAACTTGCATTCATTTCGATCTGCTTGAAGAAGTACTATTTAAAACGATTGTAGAATTAAGGTATTTAGAGAGGTATTCAGTTATATTCATGATCCTGTAGAGCTACAAACCGGGTTGTGATCATAACTAGCTGTGTTGCATACATATATTGCGAAATAGCAAAGCTTGTTTGAAAGAAAAACGAGGCAACAAATTGTAAAGTTTTTACCAAGTTAATCCTTATATTGCTTTTTCAATTTACACGTTTGTAAAAACGACTTTTTCGGCGAGACAACGGACAAGGTGCTAACTAGTGGTCTTTATCAGTGAATCTCTTTTTGGAACGTTAATTCTAATTTTTTCAAATTGCCATAAAAGCGTCCTTTACTTTGGGGTTTATTGTTCTTAGATTTAAAATTGTTAATTTTTATTTCTTTAGTTCGGTTTTGAAAGTGCATCATCATGTTAAATTTTAATAGCGTTTGTATTATACAAAAAAGTTTGGTTTACAAAGATTCTTTAGGTTTAACAAATTCATATATTCCAAATTTACAAATTAAGGACCGGTGTTTAAAGGTTTTTCTATCTAAGGACTTGATCCGCTGAGTCAAGCAGAGCGAAAGTTATGAAGAAGTTATTGTACCGTTTTATTGAGCCACCCTGTTTAAGAGAATTCGACGCATAGTGTAAAGTCATAAATGCCTGATTTACTATTCCCTGTTGTACTACTCTATAAAATTTATAAGCTCGCGAGTATAACGCGTCCTGTCTTGAATCGCGGTTTTTCTCATAATAACCCACTGGAATTTTCATGGGTCCTTAAAATCATGAACATGAAGCGTATGAGCATCGATGATTTTGGGTCTAGTGAATTACAAAAATAGTATAAACTAAGCAAACGTACCACATGACTACGTACATTAAGCAACAGAACTACGAAGAACTAGTAAGCAACTGCAATATTTTTGGGATGTCCTTTTGTAGAAACTCTCCTGTACAGATAGCATCGATCTTCGTGTGCAAGATTTCGGTCAACAGACAACAGAATTCAAAGTAACTCAACACAATCACTTCTGCCGACGCTATGTCTGACTACGATAAGCATATGCATACATGTGATAGGGGATCTTCTTCCAAAAGTCGATTGTCCTCTCATACCACAAAGACTGAGATTTTTAACACCCCCCATTCGGTTAAAATTGTGTTTTAGCCAAAACTTTAAGGTTGCCGTCCAACACATGCCTAAAATTGGACAACTGAGTGACTACCCCTCATACATGTAATAGGGCGATTTGGGGATCCTCTCCTTACCCCAACCCAAAGACCGTACTACCCATCCATAAAGACAAAGATTACCCATACCTGATTTTTGGCAAAAACTTAAGCTTGTAAGCGATTTCAAGGTGCTTTTTTGCCATTTTCAACACCAAATTGAATTTCATTTACCCCTTTCTCAAAAGCAATTGACTACCGCCTCCGAAAATTATGAACTTAACATGTCTAACCGCCAAGATTTTGAGCTATTCATAAAAACCTCGAAAGCCAAGAGAACAAAAGAAATGTGAACTGACATTTGATATACAACTAACTGATCTCGATGAATTTGTGTTGAAGTATATATGTATATAAGTGAATGAATCATATGTATGTTAGTAATCAAAGCGAACGAACACAGCTAATCAGGGGTTACGATTTTCTTTAAGTCCGCAGAATAACGCATTTCATAAAAAAATATCTTTCAATATTCTTATCATAAAACATTTATGGCAAGAAGTAGGACCCAGGCAGACGTGCAAGTCAGGAATTGCTAATAAGGCCCCAACAGAAGCGAAATTTGAGCCAAAAAAGGAAAAAATTAAAACTTTTTGCAAAACTGCTCGAAAACAACTATGCACAAGGCAGCTTTTACATTATATAAGCAATTATACAATTATGAAAGCCATACCTGTTAATACGGTGATACCAGGTAGCAGACCCCAGACCAAGCTGACCAGTGACCACCACACATGGGCGTGGGGGTTTGTACCCGTCCCCAGTAGTGTAAAACCCTTTAGAATTATATTTCTAGTAACATTTTTGGCATTTTACCCACCTTTATTCCACTCCCTCCAGAATTTTCTTGCTGTCTACGTATGGTGTGGTGACCATAAGTGGGCGGCACCAAAATTCTAAGGGGAAATGCAAGATTTTTTAAAGGTCAAAAAAGGCCCTAAAAATGGTGGTATGGCGAAAAAACACCATTTTTCAACGTTTCTCATCGAGCACTATCCATTGGCATCAAAAAATTGCGAAAAAAACAAAAAAATTAATTGAATTCGGGGTATTTCGGCAGGTATGATGGTGACCACAATGCCAAGGCATGCAGTGCACATATATAAACGCCATCGCATTCTTTTGCCATTAAACATCCAACTACCAAATTTTGCTGTTTTAATCTTTCAGTTTCTTTAAATACACATTCCAGCCAGACAACTTTCCAGAAATGTTCACTTAAATTATTTAACAAAGAAGGTTCTTAACTTTCTTAAATGTGTTAGCCCCGTCTCAACGCAAAATACGAGCGTGATCCTTAGTCATGCTGGGCGTTGTATAGCAAAAACCAGTTGTATGAAGAATTGGGGACAAGGCATAGGTGCACATGGTTAGGGTCGGCAGGGAGGGAGAGGGTAAAATCCCAGAAACCCAAGTAGATTTGGCGTTCACAATTTTTTGCTGTTTTAACGACCGAAATGGTCAAAATAACATATTTAAACGTTTTTCGTGGTAATATCGCATTTTTAAAGCATTTTAATCAATTTTAACTGAATTTTATAACTTTAACACTTAAAAATGCAAAAATTGATCAATTTTGGGCGCCTTCTGAGTAAAAAGTACATGAAAAGTATGAAACTTTTCAATATTTTTACTGCTTTTGACCTCAAGAATGATGCTAAAAAGCGTTACATCAAATTGAAATCACCAGACAGTATCAGCCTGGCTGACCCTTAAGCGTGGGGCTTATACCCCTCACCCCCTATGTGCATGTATGGGTCAAGCTTTATCATATTATCCTTCTTCCGCATAACAAAAGACCAAAAAATAGCGGAAGATAGATAGCAATTGAGACAGCCAGTGATGAAATTTTATTTCCAAGAATATAATAATGTAAGTCTTAATTCAATAGTGAAGCTCATGTCCTTTTTTCCCGTCCGACTTTTAGCTAAAATGGTGGTAGTCCCTCTGCCACAGAAGAAACCATTTGTTAGGGAGGATTATTTCGCTAAAATACAAAAAAAGATTTTCAATTGGTATGCACCTATCAGACGTAGCATGGGAATTCAAAGGGGGCAGGGCTGAAATTCCAAAGCGCCTTAGCGTCTCAAAAACGGCAGATACGCGTCAAAAAACATATTTTTCGACTCTTCTGACGGAGCTCTATCTTACTAGAGCATTAAAACATGGATAAATTCGAATAAATAAAACAAAACATCATCAAAAAACGAGTATATGGCGCGAAGAGCCGAAAATTTGTCTTTTTGAGCGAACAGATAACGAAAAACGCTTGAAACAGTACCTTTCCTACAAATTTTTCGAAAATGTTTATAAAATCACTAATTCTGGAAAGACGAGAGGTGGGTGGAAGGGGAGCAAAGTTTTTTGGTACAAGGTCCGTTTGTACATGTACAAAGATGGTCCCTAAAAGTCTTTGTACATTTCGTACACACAAATTTTTGGGTACTATAATATGGTACAGTAGCGATTTTAGTGTGGCGAAAACAGAGTTGTTCGACCTTTGGTTACGTATTTTAGCAATTTCTAGGTTTCTGAGGGCAAAAATCGGTAATAATCGTTCCAAAACGGCGCGAAGCGCCAAAAAACTTGGCATTTTTCCTTTCAAAATGCAATTTCTGAAATTATGAAGATATATAGAACACACAATTGCTGATTTTCGGCGCGGAGCGCCGAAATTTTTGCGAATTTCGAACCTTTTTTGCAGTTTTTGTCTTCCGAAAAATCTTTGTACATGTACAAAGACGGTCCCCAAAAAGTCTTTGTACATCGCGAAAAATCTTTGCCGAATACAAAAAAACCGTGAGGGGGAGGCGAGTGGAAGGGGGAGGTGGGTGGAAGGGGGAGGTTAGTGGAAGGGCTCGGGGCAGACATGCACAGTTTGAGAGAGGATGAAATTTTAAAATGTCTTTATGGGCTAAAAAATCGTGGATACGCGTCTAAAACATCGTTTTTGCGTTTTTTGCGACGATCTTTATCTGCGTAGAACATAAAAACATGAAAAAATTTCAAAGAAAAAATCAAAAAATTCCAATACATTGAACAAAATATGGTCAAGAAATGATTATATGACGCGAAGCGACAAAAATTCGTCACTTTTCAGCGAATAGATGACTAAAAACGCTTAACATAACACCTTTTCTACGACCTTTCTGGAAACTTTTGGAAAATCGCGAAATCAGGGGGTCCAAAATGTCTAAGGGGCATACATGATAATAGAGGGAGATTCAAGCGTAGGTGGACAGCACCAAAATTCTGGGGGAGGATGCAAGATTTTTTAAAGGTCAAAAAGGGTTTTTAAAATGGTAGTATAGCGAAAAACGCTCCAACGTTTCTCATCAAGCACTATCCATTGGCATCAAAAAATCGCGGAAAAAACAAAAAAAAATTCAAAAAATTGATTCATGGGCTATATCGGTTTTTCGGGGGAGATGGGTATTCGGCCTTCTGGAGGGTGCGCCCACGTGTGGGTTTCACCCTCACGGAAAATTTTTCACCCCTTTTCTAAAATTCACAACTTTTCAAATTTTCGAAAATTTCCTATTAACTCGAAGATTTTAAGCGTTTTGAGCCATCTATTTGCTCAAGAGTTTCAAATTTTCATATAATCATGTTTTATTTTGTTCAATTTATTCGACTAGTTTGTTTTTTTTTCTCGAAATTTTTCTGTTTTTATGCTCAAGAAAGATAGAGCATTGTCAGAAACGCCGATTTTTGACGCGTACCCGCGATTTTTAGGCCAAAAAAAGGCGCTCAAAATTTCACCCTACCCTTAGAATTTCGATGCTGTGCTTGTCTGTCAGAAAGGAAGGGTGAAAATTTTCAGGGGAGGGTGAAAAACCACCCCAAACTTCTCCCAAAATCAGATATAGCTATGGTTAAAAAATTTCTTGTCTGGAGGTGAAAAAAATCCATCCCCTAACATCATTTATAATAGGTACCTACTCATTTTGTATTGTTTTTTATGGATAATATATAGTCCGCTCTTATGTGTTCTCATGCTTCCACCCAATGAAACCTTGTCTATTCTTAAATTTTAGTAATCGCTACCGCGCTTTTTAAAATTTATAAAAATAAACAATGGTCTAAAAAAGGCATCACCCCATCACGATTTTTTTTGTATTCGGCAAAGATTTTTCCTGTTGTACAAAGACTTTTGGGAAGCGTCTTTGTACATGTACAAAGATTTTTGGGAAGACAAAAACTACAAAAAGGTTTGAAATTTGCAGAAATTTTAGGCGGTTCGCGCCGAAACGAGTAATTGTGTGTTTTATATATCTTCTTAATGTCAAAAATTTGCGTTTCGAAATGAAAAATTTCAAATTTTTCGGCACTTTCTCCGTTTTGAGACGATTATCAGTGTTTTTTGCCCTCAGAAACCCAGAAATTAGCTAAAATACAATACCAAAGGTCACATAACTCTGTTTTTGCCACACTAAAATCGCTACTGTATCATATCATAGTACCCAAAAATTTGTGTACAAAATGTACAAAGACTCTTAGGGACCATCTTTGTACATGTACAAACGGACCTTGTACAAAAAAAACTGCACCCCTACATATATGCTGGCCCGTATCCAGGAATCGGCCAAGGCTGGGGGCGGAGCATTCTCCGACGTTTTACAAAGATGGACTCCGAAAATCGCTGTACGTTTTTATACACGCTTAATTTTAGGGTGATAATCGCTCTCTGTATAGTAAAAAATGGTTTTCCGACGTTTGGTTGTGTAGTTAATTGAATTTCTGGGGTTAGCATGACAAAATAATACTGAAAATTTCACAAAACGGCGCAGAGCGCCATTTGATAGTTCTGCACTGAGTTTATTGAGTTTACAAGCTTGAATCAGCCAACATATTCCCGCACAAATTCTACTTCTAGACGGAAAAGATACGAGCAAAATCAATTTTCGCATTTTTTGTTGTCAGAAACCCATAAATTCGCTAAGCTACACTAACAAGTTCAAAACACAGTTATACCAAATAAAAAAATAGTTACGGAACATTGTATTAAAACTAAAATTTACGTTCAAAATGTTCACTTTTGGGAGCCGTCTGTGTATCTGTACAAATGGACCTCACACAAAAGCACTGCTGCCCATTTGGCCTTGAGCTGAACTTAGAAAACGGTTGATTTCAGCACCAAGATGCGCTCTTATTTTCTATACAGCGAATAGCAATCAGACATTTTTTCATGAAAAATGTTGCCAAGCGTGCAGTTTATGAGATCGATATTTAAAAAATTGATTATCAATATTATTGATAATATAACTAAATATAAAATGGCGTAAACCAATGACGAAACATTGTGCAAAAAGCAACAAAAGGCGTGAACTAAGGTGCAAGAAAAAAGGTAAGCGGATAAAATAAATAAACGTTTTAGGAGTTCTCTCACCGTCTGTATTCTGCAAGCATTTTTACCTAAGTACAAATACTATTTGAGAGTCGGGATTAAAGGTGGGCAGCACCAAAATTCTGGGGGAGGAGGAAGCAAGA
Source organism: Mermis nigrescens (assembly GCA_036768485.1). Taxonomy (NCBI): domain Eukaryota; kingdom Metazoa; phylum Nematoda; class Enoplea; order Mermithida; family Mermithidae; genus Mermis; species Mermis nigrescens. The sequence continues at coordinate 559,247 of JAVLUZ010000768.1, read as the reverse complement.
TTTTTTAAAAATCAAGAAATGAGTCTTAAAGATTGTGGTATGGCGAAATAACGTCATTTTCAAACGTTTCTCATCAAGCACTATCCATTGGCCACAAAAAATCGCGAAAAAAACAAAAGAATTTTCAAAAATGTAATTCTGAGGGTTATTCCGGTTTTTTGGAGGGAATATTCGGCCTTTTGGGAGTGCATTCCCCCACGCCAACGTGTGGTCGGCAGGACCGTCTTTGTGCATGTACAAAGATTTTTGAGTAAGCAAAAACTATAAAAACGTCTAAAATTCCTCGAAATTTCCGGCGCATTCCCAAAAATTTTAGGCGCATGCCGAAATGAATTCCTATTTGCAGTGGCGTAGCCGTGGAGGCAGGGATGAGCCCAAAAATTTTGAAAGTATGAATAATTCTTACAAGGGTACCCCAATGGATAAAACTGGAGATTCTTAACCATTCACCCGCCACCATGCGTGGGGGAGGTTTAGGGGTATACAACTCCCAGAATTCAATTTTTTGAAACTTTTGTTGTTTTTTCCGCAATTTTCTGATGCTAATGGATAGTGCTCAATGTGAAACGTTGAAAAATGGTGTTCTTTCGCCATACCACGATTTTAGGGCAATTTTTTGACATTTGAAAAATCTTGTACCCCCAGAATTTTGGTGCCGCCCACCTATGCCCGCCACTCTATCAAGCAGTGCGTTCCTTGATTTCAAATTTTGTCTGTGATCTAGACTTATAGTCATTAAATTACGTGCAAGATTTCAGGTCAAAATCTGTGATAGGTAGAAAATTACAGCATGTTCCATTTTTGGAACGTCGGCGTGTCTAATATTTTTGGAAATCGATTGTGTTACGGAAAAATTTCAAAAATTGAATTCTGAAGGTATTTTGGTCTCTGAGGGGTATTCGGCCTTCTAGGGGGTGCATGGGCGGCAACAAAACTTCTGAGATGCAAGATTTTTTCAAAGGTCAAATAATGACCTTAAAAAATGGTGGTATGGCCAAGAAACACCATTTTTCAAGTTTCTCATCGAGACTATCCATTGGCATCAAAAATTGCGAAAAATCAAAAAAAATTTCAAAAGCTTGAATTCTGGGGATATTTTGTTCCGGGGGTGCATGCCCCTAGCTCAGCCACGTCCAGGTATCGCATACCCCCAAGCCCCCCGCCCACGTGTGCCGGCTACGCCTTCGCTAAATTTCTAGCCGTAACATGTCTGACTACTCTGAAAAACTGTAAGGTTTACTCAATCGCGGATCCAGGATTTTCGCACGGGGAGAGGACGGTCGGTCTGAAAAGTTTATATTTATACAACGTGTTGTAGAAAAATGGCATGGCCTGCGCTGTTGACCAGTCGACCCCACTTGCGCATATAAACGTACAATCTTAGCAGATATATGCGATTTTACCGATCCACTGACGGCTCCTCGAATCGAAAATCTACAATCTCTCCATTCTCCATTCACACACTTGTCATCGGGAGGACGAGGAAGGTTTACCCCTACCCTAGGGTTCAAGATCAGTGGCGAATCCAGGGTTTTCTGACGGGGGCAGACGCACATGTGAGCATGGGAGAGTTTGGAGATATGCACCGCCCAGAAGGTCGAACCCCCCAGAATTCAATTTTTGAATTTTTTCCACAATTTTCTGACGATAAGAGTGCTCTCGATGAGATTTTTTCGCCGTACCACCTCACACATGGGCGTGGTTTGGGGGGTATGCACCCCCCCCAGAAGTTGAGATACCCCCCCCCAGAAGTTGAGGAATACCCCTCCCCCAGAAATCAAAATACCCCCTCAGAAAATTTTTTTTGCTTTTTAGCAATTTTGATGCCATTGGGTAGTGCTTGATGAGAAACGTCGAAAAATGGTGTTTTTGTCGCCATACAACCACTTTTAAGACCATTTTTTGACCTTTGAAAATTTTTTCACCCCCCCCCAGAATTTTAGTGCTGCCCACCTCATGCCTACCACCATTTTTAATACTATTTTTTGAACCTTTGAAAAATCTTGCGCAACCCCTTGAATTTTTGTGCTGTTCGCGCACCTACGGGCGGACGGATCCCAAAATTTTCCTAAAAATGCCAAACATTGTCCTAAAATTCTTATAATATGCTTGAAGTACCGGTTGTCTGCACTATTTTGATAGGCAGAATTATTTCAGACTACACATTCCCATAGGGGGTGAGATTATTACCCCCACCTCAGGGTCCGAGACTTTGAATCACTGTCAGACGATTTTTGAGCTATCAAACGTTTTCTGCAATGATTTTTTGGGTACAAAAGCATGGCGCAGGTCTTAAAATTTTTTTCGGCGCTTCGTGCCGACTAGTACATTTCTGTTTTCATAATTACCTCGCGAAAATACCTAGAATGAAGTTAAAATGATCTGAAAAAGTCAAAATTTTCGATATATTCTTATATTTTTTACTTACAAGAGTGACGAAAGTAGTCAAAATTCACATTAAAATATGCTACATAGGATGTTTTAAGCGTTTTGCATAATCGACCTGCAAAAAAGGCTAGAATTCAAATTAAGTGGTCTCAAATTTTGTGGTTGCGCCCCCCTCTGAACTTTCGACCTTTGGGAAACTATGATTTCTGATGTGCGGCGTAAAAAAATGTCCAAGAGATTTTCATTTTTTATGATAAAAACTCGCTAAAGTAGTGCACAAGTCGCCGAAAAAAAGCTCGAGAAATATTTGTAAGACCTACTAAAATCTTTATACCCTGCACAAAAACTTCTCTTCAGGCGGAAGTTTTGAAGTCTTTTGGGGCCCCAAGAGGTGCAAGTAAATGCTTGATACGTAGTACCACACCTGGGCGTGGGGGTTTAAGAGGGATATGTACCCCCTCCCGAGAGGCTCCCAAAATCCCCCAGAATTCAATTTTTGAAAAAATTTTTCTCCCGCAATTTTTTGATGCCAATGGATGGATTCTCGATGAGAAACGTTGAAAGGTGGAGTTTTTTTCGTCATACTATCGTTTTTGAGGCCATTTTCGACCTTTCGAAAAATTTTGCACTTCCCAGAATTTTGGTGCCGCCCATCTATGATGAGTACTATCCATACATGCACAGCATAAGAATTCTACGGGGAGGGCGGGTGAAAACCCCTAAAGTGCCGTTTTTGGGCCTAAAAATGGCCGGTACGTTAAGAAAACATCGTTTTTTGGCGTTTCTGACGATACTCTATCCTTCTAGAGCATAAAATCATGAAAAAATTTCGAAGAAAGCAGAATAAAATTGACCAATATGTCGGCTTAAAGAACGATGAGGAGATGGCGCAAAGCGCCGAAAATTCGGCGATTTTGAGCAAATAGATGGCCAAAACCCTTAAAAACACTTTTTCATACCAATTTTCGAGGTAAAGTTTGGGAAACTTTTGAAAAATCGCCAATTCTGGGGGAGGAGGTGAAAAGATTTTGCGGGGGGTGAAAGCCACACCTGGGCGTGGGGGGGGGGTTTGGGGAGGTAGGCACGCCCCAGAAACCAAATACCCCCCCCAGAATTCAATTTTTTGAAAATTTTTTTCGTTAATTTCGCAATTTTTTGATGCCAATGGATAGTGCTTGATGAGAAACGTCGAAAAATGGTGTTTTTATCGCCATACCACCATTTTCAAGGCCATTTTTCGACCTTCAAGAAAATCTTGCACCCCCCCCCAGAATTTTCTTGCTGCCCACGTATGGGTAGAAAACCCCTCCAAGATCAGTGTATGGTACTTATCCCGGCAAAAAAAGCGCCAGAAAAAGTTTAAAAATCATGATAAAATAGCTAAAATCATCAAAGGATACACATCTATTATTCATTGCGCCCAAATATTTTTTGACAACAGGGATGACGGCCGTCTTCCCTAAATCCGCCAGTGTTCAACATCCGATTCAATGTCAGACAATTTTTGGTGTAAACTCTTTTCCACCTAAATTTCAGAAATTCCAAAAATTTGCGAAATTGTCGGAAGACGCTATAAAATGGCGGAAATAACGTCATTTCACACGGGAAAAACACAATTCCGGGAAATTTTGATTGTCAAATAAAATGTTACGCGGTACCACATAACCACACGTAAGCGTGGAGCACGGTTTTTTTCTACTCCGGCAAAAGATTTTTCCCGATGTACAAAGACTTTTCGGGACCGTCTTGTACATGTACAAAGATTTTTGGGAAGACAAAAATTGCAAAAAAGGTCTAAAAATTCGAAAAAATTGGCGGCGCTCCGCGCCGAAATGAGTAATTGTGTGTTCTATATATCTTTATAATGGCAGAAATGGCATTTCAAAAGTAAAAATGTCAAATTTTTTCGCGCTTCGCGCCGTTTTAAGACGATTCTTAGTGATTTTTGCCCTTAGAGACCCAGAAATTAGCTAAAACACACTACGAAAAGTCGAAGAACCCTGTTTTTACTACACTAAAATCGCTGCTGTACCATATTATAGTACCCAAAAATTTTGTGTGTACAAAATGTACAACGATTTTTAGAAAGACAAAAACCGTAAAAAGGTGTAAAAAACCCAAAATTGTTATTTCGCGCCGAGCTGATAAATTATATTGTCCTACATATCTTTAAAATGACAGAATTTGCATTTAGAATGGAAAAAATGTCGATCATTTTTTTCAGGCGCTTCGCGCCGTTTTCAGATAATGTTTAGTAATTTTTAGGCGTCAGAAACCCAGAAATTAGCTAAAATACACTACCTACCAAAGATCGAAGACCCCGCTGTACCACACTAAAATCGCTACTGTACTATAATATAGTACACAAAAAATTTGCATGTACAAAATGTACAAAGACTTTTGGGGACCATCTTTGTACATGTACAAACGGACCTTGTACAAAAAACACTTGGCGGATACAAGTATGCACCCAGAAGGCCGAAGATCTCTAGAATACAATAATTTTTTTTGTTTTCTTCCGCAATTTTTCGATGCCGATTAGTGCTCGCGATTAGAATTGAAAAACCGGTATTTTTTCGCTATCCTTCCATTTTAAGACAGTTTTTCGACCTTTAAAGAATCACAACCCTGTGAATTATGGTGCTGCCCACCTCTGCATATCACCCGCTCCCCAACGAAAATTCAGTACTTGTCCCTCCACTATGGATCTGGAATTCATGCATCCATTATTGTGATAGGTACAGTTCTCGCCACGAATTTCTCACACTCAGTAGGAACGATAAAGTTATGCAATGGATTGCCATGCCACGCCTACGTTAACATTGACGGGCAATGCAGAACGTACCATTATAAAACAGACCGAGCAACCATAATGGCCACGGCAGCTCTGGAAGAAGGATAAATCGAGTTTCAAGGGGTTGGGGCCTGGGGGTGATTGAGTAATTTTTTTACGTATTTAACGTCAAATTTTCCCACTTAATTAGTCGTATTTGATTGTTCTTGAAGGTTTATGAATAAATTAGCGTAAAAACGATTACAATAAGGGCAATGGGATGCCGTAACGTCAAAATACAATGAACTCTGGCTATAAGACACCCTGATATAAGACTTTCTTTGCTTATAAAACGCAAAAACCTCCGATTCCTTTCATCTATAATCCATCTAGATATATTAGAAACTTGCGTATTAGACATTCGGCTATTAGATCATAAGACACAGCTGACCTGGGCCCTGTTGCACCAAAACTAAGTGAGTGTAACAGTTAGGAGTAAAGGTGTAAATTTCGGTTGCATCATCTAGGAGCTAGGAGTTTCCTAAACGGGGAGTGTAGGAGTAACATTAGGAGCAAAGAGGACGTTTTAGGAGCAAGTTTAGGCGTAATTTTTCAGGCGGGTTGCACCACGCTTAGTAGTGTTTTTTTAGGAGTAAATTCTACTCCTTTATCTTTGCGCAAAAATGTTAGGAGTGACCGTTCTCTCCTAAAGCTATCGGTTGTATTGAATTAGTCTTTTCTTTGACTGCGATGAATAGTACTTGCAGTGTTGGTGATGATGAAATGGTTGAAAAAATACGCCAAAAAAGAGTCCGCGAGAAGTGTATCAATTTTTGATGTTGATAATGTCGAAGAATGTTCTGGAATGCGCAAGCAACGGAACGTGTTTGGTAGGCAATTGGACAGTTTTTACAGCCAAAGAGTAACACAGGGCACTTTCTCTAAAGCAACAGATTTTATCAGCTCTAAGATTCTAAGCTACTAAAAAATTTTAGGATATTGTTTATGATGCTCTTGGTTAGCATAAGTCTACTGTTTGTCGGAAAATTCGATCCGTTATTCAGCTAATTAATGAACCTTTATTTGGGTATGCAGTCGCAGATTTTGTAAATAGCTTGGCTGAGTTTACTGAAAATCTTCGAAAATTTATTGAAATTGTAAAAACCTCGTCTAAGAAACTCTAGAAACACTCCTAAAATTACTCCTACTTAGGAGTCTAGGAGTAAAGAGAGTTTACTCCTAGAAACAATGAAAAAATTACTCTTTGGTCAGGAGTAAGTGTCGCAACCATACGTGGGCAGCAAGAAAATTTGGGGGGGGGGTGCAAGATTTTTTTGAAGGTCAAAAAATGGCCCTAAAAATGGTGGTATGGCGATAAAAACACCATTTTTCGACGTTTCTCATCAAGCACTATCCATTGGCATCAAAAAATTACGAAAAAGACGAAAAAATTTTTTCAAAAAATTGAATTCTGGGGGGGGTATTTTGATTTCTGGGGGGTATTTTGGTTTCTGGGGGGTGCATACCCCCCAAACCCCCCCCACGCTCCAGGTGTGGGTGCAACCCGATTTAGGAGACTCCCGAGCCAGGAGTAAATTTGCTCCTAACTCCTACACTCCTAGTTTGGCGCAACGGGCCCCTGCTCCCATTGCATATACTCGATACACATAAAGCAATGTCTAGAATACGCATGGCTATAAGACGTGGTTAGGTATCTTTGGCTATGAGACGCGACAACTTCAACTAATCAATAAATGCCTGAGAACAAGGTGAAACTGGGTACAATTCTTGCTGCAAATAAAATTTTTTAACTGAAGTATCGAAGTGTAATGTGCAAATGTTCAGGAAATACAACATGTCACGAGCACGACGGTCGAGAGTCTGATGGGAAGCATTTTATGGCTTTGAACAGAGTGAAAGAGTTGTGTTATGCATATCATGAAAAATCATTGAAACAAGCTTCGATAACAGATTATTTTCTATTGAACTCCTTACTAAGTAGGTTTTTCAAGTAAAATATAACCTTGCTTATATGACACACTCGGCTAAAAAGACGCATTTAAACCTGGTCCAAAAGGGATGTCTTATATCCAAGTTTGACTGTATATACAAAATAATAAAGAAAAATTATCTGGGGATGGATGAATTGAACAGTCTACTGCTCGAAAAATAAGTACATGGACTCAAAATTACACTGTTAGGCGTCATAACGCTTTTTCTCATGGTTCAAGCAATCGGTTTTGGTCCAAAATGACCCAAGCGGGGGTGTGCCATACCCCCATTATGCATGTGTGCGAGCAAGCCTGGGCGAAAATTAAGCATTTGTGGCGAAAACTGCACGTCCACTAAAAATCGAACAAAACTATTGGCCTATGAGGAATAAAGACAACATAACACCTTTTACGCCTCCAATGTCACGCGTAAAAATGCATTGAGTACCAGAATCCCATGCAATATATAGAAATGAGCGTAAATTTGGAGTGTGCCATGTGTGAGCGAGATAAGCGTGTAATGATGGAAGCGCTGGCCGATATCACAGTGTGCTAACGATGCAACGGGACGACACAAAGTGCACTTTACAAACGACTGAAGGCGTCAACAAATTAATGACCTGTCGGGTGTAAACTTCCAGGCCTCGAATTCTTGTTGGCTTTGTCTTAAGTTGACCTTAGTTTCCTCCAACTCGCTCTTCATACGTTGAAACATAGCGTTTACGGCCGGATCTAATAACGTATGTTTAATGTGACCGGTCGACGTCACGGCTGTCCTAAGTTCCTCCAACTGGGCCTTAAAACCAGCAGCGTCGTTAAAAAATACGCATGTGTAGTACGTATATACGTTTTGCCATATAGTGTAAAATAAGTGATCAATTAGAAATAGCTACAGTATGCCTTCCGACAAAATTTCCGCCTACGCATCATCATCATCACGTGATCGAAAATAACGAATGCGTGTCGTTTTTGTTGTGACGAGCAGCTTCTCACCAAATAATCTTGCACTTCCTGTTCTTTGGTCGTCAATCGCATCACCAGCACGTTTTCGCGCCTCGACGCCTCCAATTGTTGTTGCCGAAATTTCTCCTCTTGCTGGGCCAGCAGGGCCAAAGCGTTTTTAATGCCCACACCGTCAGTGGAGTCCAAAAGCGACGAATTAATTAGCTGATGAGTCGCTTCCGGTTTTTCAATTTCGTTTCCGATGGCCGTTCCGTTGGTGAGCAATGGAATGGACGACGGCTGATGAGGCGATTCAGACGATTTTTTGGAACAATTTAACGTTTTCTCTTGCTTGGCCAATTTTCGTTCCAAATCATCAACCCAGATGCACAGTGGCTGGATTCTGTAAAGGCAAATTGAAAATTAGATACTGTCTTTCCAGCCTTACGTTCTGCTGAAGCATGCAGTTCTAACGAATCAATCGATTACTACTGTGCTACCGCGCAACATGCGGTACTTCAGTATCAAAACAAATATATTCTAACATAAAAAATCCTCTCATTTCAATTTCTAGTCGCTTGAATCTTCATCGCATTTTCTGAACTTACTTAGCTAAAAAGCTAGTGTAATGCGATTTGATTATTTGATTCATGCAAATATTAGACTTACTTTGAAACGAGTTCCTCGCGGGGCAGTTTCATCAGTTCTTCTTTCGACTTTGACCGACCGTGAGTCTAAAAGTCGATAGTTATATAAAACATTGTTTTGCAATACATACCTTTATTCAGGGCACGACCGGAACACCGGCCTCGGCCGAACCTGGAGTGTTTTCCACACATGGGCGTGGGGTCTGGGGGTATGCACCCCAGAAGTTGAAATACCCCCCCCCAGAAAAAAATTTTTTTTGCTTTTTTAACAATTATTTGATGCCATTGGATAATACTCGATGAGAAACGTCGGAAAATGGTGTTTTTCGCCATACAACCACTTTCAAGACAATTTTTTTGACCTTTAAAAATTTTTTCACCCCCCCCCCCCAGAATTTCGGTGCTGCCCACCTATGGTGTTTTCTGCTTCTGCCGAAGCATGGCTTGAAAAAGGTCGAAGCTTTTTTCGTGGCCACAAGTTTTTATTTGCATTAGAATTTAGACAATGTGCAATCTCTTAAGTCCTACCTTATGTCCTTTTATAACCACATATGCGCCTACAATCAATGTTTTTTCGTATGAGCTTCTTTATACAGGTGAAAAAATCTACGGAAAAGTCTTTGTGACGAGCGAAAAATTTTTGTGCATATAATATATAGATGTACTATTAAATATACACATTTATACATGCTACTAAATTGTTATCCGTGACCCGCAGCTTCACAAAAAAGTGTTACTTTGTCCTAAATTCAGCTGGTTATATCTAGTTCGGCGCGAAGCGCCGAAATTTTCATAAGTCTTGGGTTAAACTTACAAATAAAATTCGACTTGTGAAAGCTAAAATAACTTGTGTTACACAACCAGAGATAATACAGCGATTGCAATATGCTGACTGAATCTCATAATAGACACCAATTTGCTTATGAATTTAATGCAACGCAAAGATAAAAAGTCAATTTTATCTTCAAACAGCAGAAAACAGCGCAAAGTTGTTTAATGGTTCTTTTTTCTGCATAAAATCTTTATAAAACTGTAGATAGATGTAAAAGATGCTTAAATCAGTACAAAGATGCTTAGAAATAGATTTTGGATTGTTTAATGGCCGCGCTTGGAGCTAAATAGAATGTGATTGTGATATTAAGCGCGAAGCGCGCCGAGAATTTCTTGAAATTTTGCTAGAAAATACTTCAAAAAGATTCATCTGACAGTGCGCATCGGACAAAATTATTGAGATAAAAGTAAATTATGAACTTCAATTAATCCTCAAGATACTTTGAACAATTTAAAATTCTGGAGTTCAAACAAAACAAATTTCGGATTCAGTGGATTTCTAGCCGAAGCTTCGGCTACGGCCGAAGCAGGATTCTACAAATTCGGTCGTTCCCTGCCTGTATCAAAATTTTCTAATCTCACACTCAGAGCTCGCATTCAGGATCCGGATACGGAAGGCGGAGCCAAAGTTAATTGACTAATATATCGGAAATTTCATAAGCTTGTAAAAACCGCATTTTTTTCGAACGTTTTTTAACATGCTCCATCTGCTAAGCCCATAACATTCGGACTAATTCCTTTCCTTTAGATATACACTGGAAACTGTCATTTTTGGTTGCGCTTGAGGTAAAATAATAGAAAATACTTCACATACGGCGTAAAGCGCCGAAAATTTGACGATTTTCGGGCAAAGATAGGCAATTTTCTTATCTTTCCCTACATTATTTTTCCGCCAGAACTTTTTGCGGCTAAGAGGAGAGGCGCCCCCCGCCTCCAAATACGGCTTTCCTCCTACTAAATTTCTGCAATAAATTAGACTTCAAAGGAAGTTGACTCAATTTGAAAAATAATTAAATTAAATCAATCTTTTGAAATTAATTTAATTAGATACATCAAATTTCAAGCTTAAGGATGCAACCAGGCCTGTATTCCGGGGAGATAGGGGGCATGTGCCCCTCCCATAAACAAAATGTGAGGACGATTTTAAACAAAAAATCGTGAAAAATTTTGGCGCTTCGCACCGATTTTCGAAATTACAATTAGAGTACATTAAGTCCCAAGCTTGATTTAAACACTCCATTTTTAGTCTTTACACAACCTAAAGCGTATTTTGCATCAATGTCTTCCTTTTTACACAGGTTTTATATAGAAAATGAGATTTGTTCAAGAGGGTGTCCATTGGATTCTCACCACATTTAAAGCATTTTACTAGCAAAATTTACAAAGTTTACAGCTCTAGTAGTCAAAACGTCATTTCTAATTCATCCTTCGATCCCCATATCTTTTAAAAAATTTGGTCGTGCTCCCCAAAACAAAATCCTGGATTCGGGCCTAGATGCAACTGACACGTTGAAAAAATTAGTTTTAAAGTATGTATCTATTCAAGTAACTGCCCCTTGTCTAGCAAGCCTGCTTGAAAATAAAGTGCAGCAAGGACCAGTGTCAAGTCATTTTTCATAAAAACACATCTTCGAAAAATTCTGTACATGGGGATTCCGGGATTCCTGGGTTTGAGTGGGTTCAACTTTGATCTTCAGATTAGGTAAAAAGGTAGTAAGTATTGGGAGCTGCTTACCTTCTTTCCATTTGAGCTTGAACTCATCGATTTCCTTGTCCGTACCGGATTATCAACGGGAAATATTGCACTCCTGTCCTTCTACGCTACTGGTTTTGAACGTTAATGCATCAGGTAGGTAAAGATTTCCAAAATGGGTATAAAATTTCCGTAAAATTGAAACAATGTTCAAAAATTGATTAATTGCTTCTATAATTGGTAGTCACAGAGCCTGTCAAATGAAGCCTCACCGAACGCAAAATTTAGAACTAAAAGGGCAACGATTGCAGCAAAGAACTCAACATAACGTGTGCGAAATTATATTCACTTTGAAATTTATTTCATTTTCAATACTACAGTAAAACATTTGACTACACATATCAACAATTTGCTAATTACTGAGCCTGCATTCCACTCTATATAAGCAAATATTTCCAACATACTTTACCAAACAGTATACATGCGCGCTTTTTCCAATTCCATTGTAGTTGATCTCCCGAACGAGTTGATGCACCAGATTAAAAATAGTAACAGTAAGATTTGGTGAAATGAGTATAAAAGCATGTAGTCTGTTTTTTAGTCTAATGTGTGAAATCGCTCATTTCGGATGTGCTCGTTACTGTAACTAAAATTTTTCATTGCTCGACAAATGATTCGGTCGTTCTCTACCGAAGATGCCAGTTGTGCAGTGAAAATCCATTACAGTAATAAGACTTTAGCAAAAATGGGCCATTTGGAATGAAACAGACTATTATAATACATGAGTAACTATCGTAAAGATTCGCACGGTTCGAATACTTCCAATGCCACAAAAACGAATAAAATTCCGCCCATCGGTACATAGGTCTTGGCGCCAGATGAACAACCGTAAAACAAACTTTTCAAAAATGCTCCTGGGCTTTTACAGCCAGCATCAAACTTCCGGACTTTTTAATTTCCGCAAGAAAATAACTGTTTCCGAATCTTTTTAATAACTCAATCAATATTTGTTCATTTTTCATGAAATCCTGATTACTTTATAGATAAGTAAACATTCTAGATGGAATTTATTCCGTATTAGTAGTCATTGTTATATGTGACAAGTACGCTTATTCGATATTTTTTGTCAATGCTAATTTATTGAATGAGTCGAAAACGAAGCGCTTTGTATGTATGTACATACATATATACATATATTATAAAGTTTTGCAGTGACAAATCCTTGCAAAAAGACAGTCAGAAGGACACAAACGAGGAAAGTGTAAGCTATTTTCAACAAATATTGGGCAAAAAATGTTGAAGCGGTCGAATAAATTAATGTGCAAGCATCAGTCCACCTTAGGCTTACCCTGACTCTGAATGCAAGTGTTCTTTGCCTTTAAGAACCATTTTGACTCAGCCTACCGAACCTATAGTCTGTTTTACACAACTTGAGTCATGAATTTTAAAACTATGTCCGACAATAAGCTGACAGATTGCGATTATAGCATTGATCTGATATATAATTAACGTAATCCCTGACTTACTGTCGATGAAAATCCTTGAAATTCATGCGCCAAGTTATGTGAAACAGACTATAGTAGAAGTGCCTAGTGCTAAGTCTGCAAATGCAGGATCAAAGAATGAGCAGATCAATGATAACAGAGGATTGGTCAAGAAAACACCACCAGACATGGACGTAGGTTGGGGGGGTCTAGATTGCCCCAGGAATGGAAAAATGGAAAAAGGAAAATGAGACAAATGCTTGAAAAACTGAATATTTCTTCAAAGGTACTTTAGATTGGCCAGAAACTTCATTTGTGATAACGTAGTTCTACCGCTATTTTAGCGCTTATGGCAGTTTTTGAGCACATTTTGGCCCAAAAACTCAATTTTTGACACCGCCAAAACCGGCTGACCCTCTCCCATATCGACCATGCCGTGCATCTAAGGACACCACACACACCACACTACCCAAGATGATCCAGAAGTGTTCAGTCGAGCTGAGAGCCAGCAGATGCCCTCTTAATAACTATATTAAAATAATAAATTTATAAATATATATAAATATAATAATTAAGTAATAAATGTAGAGTAAAAAATATTAAATATAATAATAATAATAAAAATAAAATAATAATAAAAAAATAATGATTAATAATAAAAATAATAAATATATATCAATAATAAATATATATATATATATATATATATATATATATATATATATATATATATATATATATATATATATATATATATATATATATATATATATATATATATATATATATATATATATATATATATATATATATATATATATATATATATATATATATATATATATATATATATATATATATATATATATATATATATATATATATATATATATATATATATATATATATATATATATATATATATATATATATATATATATATATATATATATATATATACATACATACATAATATATATAGATATATACATACATACATATATATATATATATATATATATATATATATATATATATATATATATATATATATATATATATATATATATATATATATATATACAAATATATTATCTCATAATAAATATATTGAACTTTCAAATACACTCACTCAATGCACTCATACACAGAGAAAAGTATCAAAAAATCGATTCTGGGGGTCTACCGGAAATTATCGATTCAGGGATTCTAGCAGACCTCCACTCCCATGGTTGTCTGGAAGGCATCGTCTCCAACTGACATGAATATGAGGTTCTAAAAAACTGAATCGCGCATCATTATTTTGAAATACCATTATTTTCCCCACCGCCTTTGTTATCGTATGGGTTGAGGGTGTTCAAGCCGATTTCCGTTGTACCTATACTATTTATTTTTTTGACCATTTTGATCGTACTTATTGCGGTATGTATGTATGTATGTAAGCGCTGCTGGCTGGATTATTTTTTAATTTATGATCGAAGCAAAAAATGAAAGCGAACTGCAGGTATGTTGCACCCCCAGAATTCAATTTCCGCAATTTTATGATGCCACTGGATAGTGCTCGATGAGAAACGTTAAAAATGGCGTTCTTTTTGCCATACCACCATGTTTAAAGCCATTGTTTGACATTTGAAAAAATCTTGCACACCCCCAGAACTTTGGTGCCGCTCACCTGTGCATGTAGGTACCTACATTACACCCTGCAATCCATTAAATAAGATTTATCAACCATTAAGCGAAATATGAAAAGCACATGCAGTTAGGATTTGCTAATGAAAATCATTAATTCGCCGACACGATTTCAAGTAGGTATATGTAGTTGGACGGAGATGGATTGAAACGAGGGGTGCGTTCAGTAAACGAGCATCTTTTATTCATAAATATTTGATTTAAATTCTTCCGAATTTCTGATTTAAATAAATGTTAATATCAGTCTTAAATTTCTTAAGCGAACGAAAATTTTGCTGGGATGCCAAAATACCTAACAGCCTACTGCATCTGCATATATGTAAGCATGCATATTGTAGCTATTTGCAAGCGTTTCTAAATTCGCTGGTCTTCTGCTGCTAGTATAATACATACATATGCATATGATAATAAGATTGAAAACATAATTATAATCGCCGAAAATCGATCAAAATTAAACGCATGTTTCGGAACGCAGCTGTTGAAAGAAACTTCTGAATACAAATCACAGACGAACAAGAAAACATTTTCGAAAGTGCGGCGTTGCGTTGATTGCAGTATCGTTTTTTCATGCACAAAATGCGACTGAAACCTGTTTAAAACGATGCGTTGTTGAAACTAAATGATTGACGACAAGCGGAATAGGGCTAAAACACACGACGACGAATATATAGCGAATTTTGAATATACTGTAATCATTAATCTAGCAGGGAGACAAGGAGCATACATTTAACGGGGGGATTCCCCACCATGCATGATCGGGTCGGGGGAGAATTTCATCCTTACTTGAATTTTCATCTCCCCCACACATTTTTTCACCCCCCAGAATTCGCAATTCTTCAAGTTTCCAAAACTTAAAAAAAAATTCGTAGAAAATGTATTAGTTTTAAGCGTTTTAATCATCTATTTGCTCAAAAGTGTCAAATTTTCGCATATACTCATGCTTGTTCAATTTGTTAGATTTATTTCCGAAATTTGTTGTTCTTATGCTCGTCAGAACGCCAAAAATGACGGTTTTGACGCGCATCCACTTTTTTAAGCCTGAAAAGGCATTTCCAAAATTCACCCCCCCAGAATTCCCAACCTGTGCATGTCTGCCCCCCCCCACAAAAGTCAGCCACACCCTCCCATCCCGCAATGCCAGAAATTCTGGACACCATCCGCAATTTATGAAAAGACTTACATTTTTTGGCCTAAAATTAACGGTGATTTGCCCTCCCTCTAAACACGGCCGACTACCTCTCCCAAAATTATGGGCTGTTACATGTCTGGCAAAGAGAATCGCCCACCCCAAAGTCGGTCGTCCTCCTCTTATCCCAACAAAGACTAATTTTAACTCCCCTTATTTTTGACCAAAACTTGCGTATTTAGGTGATTCTTGCCATTTCCGGCCAAAAAATTGAAGGTCACTTAGCCCTACCCCCATAAAATGGCCGACTACACCCGCTCGGAATTTCCAACTGTTTCACGTCTAATGGCACCAACCCGATTTGATGCAAAATGAAACAAGCCGGCGGGGCTAGCGCATCGATCGTTCAAAAGCTCTTTAAACTGATACTTGCTTTACACCAGTCGAAAAATTACTTTACACAAACGATTAAATCGCTTTTACGCATGTACGCGAAAAACTATCAAGTGTTCCCGATTCTGAAATCTGACGAAAAATTATTAAAAAAACTAACGCTTATATTTCAGCGAAGAAACCAGCACAACGGTAATTTTTCCGAGAAAATCAGGAATAGCGCAATTCAACGTATCAGGCCCTTTTTGAAAATGGGCGAAATCCGGAATTTGGGCCGTTACAGTACTACGATCGATCAATTTTTTATTACTGTATTTCATATTCCATTGCGTATACTTACTGTATTGCTACTCTTTTTTACTAATGTATTCAAAATCCGTATTGGCTTAGAAAACCCATTTATCCCCACACAGCGATGTTCCGGCGCAAGGTGTAAAATTTCGGCCAAAATGTAGGAAGCGTCACGGCGAAAAAACGAGCCATTACATAACGACCGCGACAAGTTGATGAAATGTATATGTGACGTAAATAAATATAATATGCACAGTACGAATACTCTATATCGAAAATAGTGACGTAAGACGAATGAGAAAAATTTTTTTGGCAATCGCTCGCGTTACAACGTCCCGAACGGATCGGCGGGCGTCGCGCCGCCGGCGTTCAACGCCGCTGTCGTTTTATGCTGCGACGCGGGCATACTGTAGCCGCTACCCGTCGCCCCCAACTGGCCGGCAAACATGGACATGGGCTCAAAATAATAAACACGTTCAAAAATGGGTGACAATAGACAGGAGTATAAACAGCCCCACAGACAATAAATACGGGTGTAAAGTGGTAAAGAGCATAGCTGCACAAGGTCAGGGTCGGCGGGGAAGGGGAGTATATCTCAGAAATCCAAAACAGTAAATGTAGTGTTCACGATTTTTTTGCTATTTATGCGACGAAAATGGTCAAAATAGCCTATAAAGCGCTTTTTCGTGGTAATACCGCATTTTAAAAACATTCTTAGTCAATTTTTACTAAATTATATCGCTTTTAAAACTAAAAATACAAAAATGTTACTAAAAATAGAATTCTGGGAGGTCTAAAGCAATTTTCGGGGGTTTTCAACTTTTTTTTGGGGTGTATACCCCAGACCTCCCATGCCCATGTGTGATGGTTAATGATCGAGTACCTAAATGGCGTAAGACGAATAATAACGCTTAAATACGACAATATTCAGTAAAATTATATAGTTATGCATCATAAAGTCACACGTACAAAGTCACATCCCGTAACACTGTGCACAACGATAACCACAAGAGGAGCAAAAAACCCCAGTTGCTAAAATGCCTCCAACGGCCTCGAAAAAGCCTCAAAGTAGTTGGATCATAAAACGTGCAAACAGTTAAGCATTATAAACACAAGTGTAAACTGCTGCGTTGCTTAATTATACGGGAAACCGAGAACGACGGTTAGGCAGCGAAAAAGAACAGTTTGCACGAATGAGTTTAAAATGTTACTTTAGAGCCTATGTAGTAGTTCAAAGTGAAAAACCTGTAGGAAAAACTATTTTTAGAAGCACAATTAGTAAAACTAGTGTTATAGAATAACAACGATAGGTATTAAACCATTCAGTGCAACCAAACACATGAAAATTCTAACAAGTTAGAGGCAAGGCGCGATGGTTTCTTTACGAATATAGCTCAAACATTGAAAAATCGTAATTTTTGTGTATCAATCGTCTTTTAAATTTTTTTTTACATTCGAAAATTTTAGACCCCTATAACTTAGATGCTGTTCATATAAGATTCACACCCATTCCAAGAGAGTCAAACCCTAAATACCCAAAAATAGACATAGTCGTACACATGATTCTGGGAGGGATTCCAGGAAAAAATTTCACCCCAGAAATTTTTTCACCCCTCCCCCAGAAATTTTTTCACCCCCCCCCCAGAAATTTTTTCACCTTCCCCAGAAATTTTTCACTCCATCCAGAATTCGCGATTTTTCAAAAATTTCCAAAATTCTTGAAAATTCGCAGAAGAAGCTTTTAAGCTACACATCTATTTGCTCAAAAGTATCAAATTTTCAGCGCTTCACGCCATCTACTCATGTTTTAACTAAATTTTGTTCAATTCGTTTGACCTTTTTGATTTTTTCTGGGATTTCTTCATATTTGTATGCAATAGAAATATTGAGCATCGTCAGAAACGCCGAAAAACGATGTTTTTGACGTGTGACCCACCATTTTTTGGGCCCAAAAAGGGTACTTTAAAATCCCCCCGCAATTCTCGCTGTGGATATCTGGCCATAGCCCTACCTGATTATAGTATTGCATGCTAGGCGGGTTGGTTGGCATTGTGCCAACAGGCGCCTGCTGTCCCCAAGAAGGGGCAGCCATTGGCTGTTGATAACCGTATCCCAAATTAGATCCGTAGGAAGCTTGAAACTGCT
This sequence comes from Mermis nigrescens, assembly GCA_036768485.1. NCBI lineage: Eukaryota > Metazoa > Nematoda > Enoplea > Mermithida > Mermithidae > Mermis > Mermis nigrescens. Next base: position 540,854 of record JAVLUZ010000768.1, on the reverse strand, counting down.
GTTGCTGATATTGGATACCCGGCTGTTTCTGTTGACTCCATTGAACGGGCTTACTCAAATTGAATAAATACTAACAACAACAATGATAATAAAATTAATAATATTAATAACCATAATAATTATAAGTAAAAATAAGTCAAAGTCATCGTCGACATAAAAGAAAAGAAAAGAAGGAGAAAAGAGAAAACGAAAAAGGCAAAGAGGAAAATATGTAGAGCACAAAATTTTGAGACCAATTGCCTTGAAATTAGATAAAAATAACTTTTTAAATAGTCTAAAAAATATAGGCTCGTTTTGGGCCCCATGACAACATTAAAGTTTTCATGAATTAAGTAAAAAATTATTTCCATTTTTTTAAATAATTTTCATTTTTCGTTTTTTGAAATTTTCCCCTAATTTTTTACAATTTATGAAGGAGAACTGGCGTGAGGAATACGTACAATATACAGAAGAGCAAAAACGGTATAAAGAAGCAGCCAACTTTTTGAGAGCGTCTTGACTCTTAGAAATGTTCAAATTTTCGGCCAAACTGGCCAAACTGCTGTCCAAATCGCCCTTGATAACTTTTCCTGTGTTGACCGATTTGACCTGTTGCTTTTGCTGGGTTGTCGTCATGGAAGGTCCGTCCAAGCCTATAAAGTATGAATTTATGTAAAATAAGAATCTGATTATTTTCGAGTCTTAATCTTAAATTGAACCATAACTTTGAGTTGTGTAAACAGTATAAAAAATTAACAAGAAAATTAACTAAAAAATAAAAATAGTCCGACTGAGAAATCCACTCACCGACTTACCGCATACCGATATAAAAACGATTGTTTACACCAGCATACTGTACCTTCCAAATCGGCCATAAAGCCGCCAGAAAATGGCTGCGGCGCTGGCTGCTGATAACTAGGAAACGGTGCTTGCTGCGGCTGAGAAAACATATTGAACGCGTCTGGAAATAAAATGAATAAAAAATAAGAAAATAAACAAAAAAAAATAAATAAACAATAAAAAATATGAACAGTTTCAGATATCTCGGCCGTAGGCTGATTTGTACGTAATTACTGTGATTGAGAGTAAGGCAGTCGGGGCATAAAGATGTAAAACGAGCTACTGTCTAATCAATGACGTCATCCGGGAAATTGAAAAAAATTATAAAAATTTAAGATTAAAACACCTAAAAATGGCTAAAAAAATCAGATCATCGCCCAGGCGACCAAAAATTAGAATATTGTATGCCTAGAAATCATAAAACATTCTAGCATATTTAAAACTAATAGCTGGCTAATGTAAGTTCAAAAACCATTACTCAGAAGTACTAGAAAAATTTATTATGTAGGTATATTTAATTATTTATTATTTATTATTGTTTGTTTCTATTTTTGTATATCAATTTTTTAGTTAAGGTCTATTACGCCCAAAATACAAGGAAAGCGATTATTTATTATTTCATGAAAGACGATAAAATGCTGAAAACGCGAGAACCGGAAGATTTGCCAGAGCCAGTCCAATCAACAGCTGGCTCGGCGAACTGGTCGACAAACTTTTGCTTCGGCTGTTGGACCAATTGTGGGGTCATTCGGTTTAAATTCACATCCGGCGAGCCACCGAAACCGACTTCACGCTGACCTTCACAAATAATTACATAGTAATCGAATCGAGGCTTTCAAATTTATGATAATCATCCGAATTAAAGTTTTACAGATCAATTCAAAATGTGTAAAGTGCCTACGAAATAGTATATAATGTGTATAATGTTTTTGCATTGTTTGCAGGTACATATGTATAGCTGTAAAGGATACGGGGCAAGCCCTTAAAATTTTGGGAATGCGAATATGTTTTACAAGGATACCTATATGAAAAAGTTGAGAATTCATGGAGCGCATTTAAAAGACTGTCAAAATAGATTCTAGCATGGTTTTTTTGTGCCAGACAAAGATTTTGAGGTTCGTTCGGAGATTTTCGGAACCATCTTTTGTGCAATGAACCAGGACTTTTTGGGGCAAAGTGATAACAATTTTAAAGCTTGAGTATTTTTGAGCGAATTTCCAAAAAATTTTAATATCGTAATTACAACCTATTTAGCCCCAAGCGAGGGCATTAAACACGCCAAAATTTCTTTGTGTAATTTTGAGCATTTTTGTCAGACCTAAACATCGTTTACATCCATCTCTACTATTTCATAAAGATTTTATACAGAAAATAAGAACTGTTTGACGACTTTACACCGTTTTTCTGCCATTTGAAGATAAAATTGACTTTTTATCTTCATGTTGCATTAAATTCATAAGCGAATCGGTGTCCATCATGAGATTCAGTCAGCATATTGCGATCGCTGTACTAGTTTTGATCGTTTAACACAAGTTATTTCAGCTTTCTGGGTCGAGTTTTAAATTCAACCGAAAACTCATGAAAATTTGCCAATATAATCGGCTAAATTTGGCACAAAGTAACACTTTTTGTGAAGCATGCAAGTCGCGGATACAGACTAGTAGTGTGTACAAATCTGTATGCTGAGGAACTCGGATAATGCAAACCCCGGATAATGCACACCTGCTGAAAAGTCCGTTGCTTACATATTAATACGAAAATGCGCATGGTTAATGCACACGCTTTATGCACACACTCGGATAGTGCACATCCAATGGCATTGTAAACTTTCAAGTTTCATTATAATTGGACCATCCAGCTTTTACAATAACAATTTTTAAGATTAATACTTTTTTAATAAATTTTTGTTCTCCTGCTTTTTTAGTCACTAATTTTTTCAAATTTTGTTTCATCCAATTTATTTACTTCTCTAGGTGCTAAATTATGTAGCTTGTCTTTATTAGTCACTAAGTTAATACTGCCATTTAATTTCGCTTGGAAAGTAAAAAAAATCAGATAAAACAAAATCTGAAAAATTTAAAGACTTAAAAAAAATTTAGAAAGCAAGAACTGATTAGAAAGTACCAGTTACAAGAATTGTTATTGTAATAGCTGTAATGGTCCAATTTTAATGAAACTTGAAAATTTATTATGCTCTTAGACGTGTAATACGCACAAAATTTTCGGGCACTCCGCGCCAAATTTGTTGTGTATAAAACAAGTTAACCGATATTTCAGCGGGGTCGAATGTCCAGAAATCGTTTGCGTGACCACTTTATACAACATATCTTTTGAATATGATTTTAATCATGTAAAATCTTCCGAATTTTTCAAAATTTTTTTCCTGTGCGTAGAGCTCGCTGAGAAACGATCAACAACACGATTATTTTGGCCTGTCTCAAGGTAAATAATAAGTCATCTAACTTCAAAATTTAAGCCACCTCAAATTCAGAAGTGCAGCTACGTGCCTGATTGTTTGTCATCAGAAAAGGGGTACAAAATTAAGCTCAAAAGAGTAAAAATCGCAAGATTTCTTGATGAATCCCTTAATTATTTTATGTTCTATCGCCACAAACCGTAGAAATGAAACAAAAATGCAAAACAGGTCAAAACATGTCATTCTATCCAGTAGCGTACCTGGCCTCTTTGATTAGGGGACGAAGACTTTGAAGTTGTATACCTCAGCAACAACTATAGAGAAGCAAAAATAATGCTGTTTTTGAGCTTTTCTCAGCGAGACCAACACATTGAAGTAGAGAAAATTTTAGAAAATTGAACTCGATTTCGATCATATTGAACAAATATGCTGTTTTGGGCTTACTAAGTGAAAGAGTGTGCTAAAATCTATTCTTTCGGTCTATCAGATAATCTTTAGAAATTTTAATTTTATAAAACCAGTTTAATTTAAAATTCAAACCTGAGCTACATTAATGTTAAACTTTTAAACAGCAGCTTCGACGCTGTGAATATGAGGAAACTCTAGGGAGTCAGCTATGAAAAATTGTTTGAAGTATCTTTTTAAGTTAGTGTCTCTAAAAAAAGTTTTCCTCAACATTTCGGATGATTCTCGTCCTTTGTAGAACATCACAACATAAAAAATTCGGAAAAATTTCAAGAAAAATTTGAGTAAATTGAACAAAACATGGTCCAAAGATGAACATCTGGCGCTAAACGCCGAAAGTTTGAAACTTATGAGCCAAAATCTAGCCAAAAAGCTTAAAATGGCCCACTTCCTACGATTTTTTTTGTTATTGAAAATCTACAACTATGAGGACGGACGGTCGCTCGTAGCCATTTAGTGGGGGTCAGTAGACATTCTTGGGGGAAGGCACACATGTAACAACTCGAAATGGGTGTCCCGGTCATTTTTAGGGGGAGGGGTGAATGACCTCCATTTTTTGGCCAAGAACGGCCAAAAAATTCAATTCGGGGGGGGCTCAAAACTTTTCTGGCTTTGGGGGATGGGGAAGTCCGACTTGAGTGGGGATCCGCCACCCCCTGTTACATATATGGGGAAAGGGGTCAAGACGACCCCTCAGGAACACGTGTGGTTGCGACGGTTTCGTAAATAAATTTGAAACGGAACGATGCCTTTTATGCGACAAGAAATGAGATAAAGCTGAAAAATTAATTAAATCAATCAATTAAGTAAGCACGCCATGGCTGTTGCAAATTATATTATAAAGTACTTACAAAATGATAAAAAGAAATAAGTGAATAATGAGCCGATAATATAAATAATAAAATAATAAACAAAAATAATAAAAAATAAGTAAAATAATAAAAAATAATGAAATATAGTAATTTAATGTGCAAAATAACTGCGGTTTAATAGGAAAACTGAATAACAAAAAATAACGAATGGGATTACTGATCGGCAAAGCTTTGATGCACCTAAAAACAAAAAAATTACCTTGAAACTTGGCTGAAATGCCATGAAGCTGACCAGTCAACCCTGCTTGTTTATGGTCAGAAATGATGGCTGATTGTTCCGCACCTTGCATTGCAGCAAAACGATCATCGGAAAAACCTAGATACATTTTCAAAAAGATACAAGTGAAAAGCAAGAAAAACGAGGTAAATTTAAAAACAAAACAAAGGCCAGGGGCGTACCTGGCCTTCTGAATTGAGGGGAGACTAAAATTTCATAGTCAAATATCTTAATGACTATGTACTTGTAGATGGGCGAAAATAATGATGTTTTTAAACTTTTTCACAACGAGATCTGTGAATTAACGCACTGAAAAACTTAAAAAAATATAATTTCATTATAATTCTATTAAAAAATATGCTGTGTGCAAATAAATGGGCGCGAAGCGCCAAAAATATCGGGCTTATCACTTCAAAAGTGTACTAGAATCTAATCAGACGATCCTTCAGATGCCTTTAAGAATTTCCATTTTTTTAGGATACCCTTGTAAAAAAATAATCGTATTTCCAAAATTGTGGGGAAAGCTACACCACTGACAAGGATTATGTAGACAATTGACTCAATTTACCGGATTACTTATTAAAATTGGAGCATATCAGATCACGACCGTAAAAAACATAAAATGATGCAGTAAACAACAGTTAATTATATTGTAAACAAAAATTGACTATTTACAGTGGAGTAAGTTAAATCCGTTAATCCCATTCCGATTTGCTCCCGAAGCCGGTCGCCCCACATCTCAGACACTGAGATTCTCTATTCTCCCCTGAAAATTGCTGACTAAACCCACTTAAAATTTTGAACGCTTACACGTATGTATAGTGTAAAGTTTGGGCCTTATATGGTCATGGACGAGGGAGTTACAGCATTTTTTGTACAAGGTCCCTTTAAAGATGTACAGAGATGGTTCCCAAAAGGTTTGTACATTTTGTACGCACAAATTTTTGGGTACTATAAAATAATACAGTGGGACGTAAAACGTAAAACAAGGGTTTTCGAACTTCGTTAGTGTATTTTAGCCAATTTCTGGGTTTCTGATTACAAAAAGTACTAAAAATTGACTCAAAACGGCGTGAAGCGCCTAAAAATTTGACATTTTTTCTTTCTAAGTGCAATTTGTGTCGTGATAAAGCTACATATATAGTACGTACAATAACATATTTCGGCGCGAAGCTCCGAAAAATTTTGGGAATTCTGGACCTTTTTACAGTTTCTGTCTTCCCAAAATTCGTTGTACATTCACAAAGACGGTCCAGGAAACTCTTTGTACACCAAGAAAAATCTTAGCAGAATACAAAAAAAAACCGTAGGGGTTGAGGGTTTTTACCACATACATGGGCGTGGGGGTCTGGGGAAGGAACGACCGGGCGCCCGGTCCGGTCCCGGCCGGAACTAGTGGGTCCGGTCCCGGTCCCGGCCAAAAAGGGCCGGGCTTCGGCCGGCCTTTTAAAGGCAGAATAAAGAAGCATGTTGAGTTAATATTTGTATTGTCAATAATATTAGTGACTATTTTGGAAATACTCATGAATTTACTTCTCTGCAGCTTTAAACCAGATTAATTGAGCTTTTATGAAATTAGCGCCGGGCATATCTTATTCGTCTTTTTGTTGTATTACATCTGACATGCTTCAAGAAATACGTTAACAAAAATTGAATGATATTAAACGTAGATCAGCGTAAAGTCAAGAACTGCACCAATTCCGATCTAGCTTTTTACATATGTATAAATCAGCAATGAATGCAGAAGCGACATAATAATTAAAATGTGAAAAAAGTAATACTTAAATGGAATCCTCAACAAGGATTACATTTTGGACAAAAAGTATTCCAGGAAAGTATTCTTTTGAGAAATGAGCCTGCTAGGCGAGAGTAGTAAACTAAGAGGAGCTTAAAGTTTAAACCTTGTTTCATTATAGCAATTATTCCAGCATTTTCGGGAAATATCTCGCAAGGAATACACTTTTTCGAAAACACCTTCTGTTGCATACTTCAGCAATTACAGGGTTATTCTCTCAGAAAATCCAAAAGAAGAGGCCTATTCCATCATTTTGCTTAAAGATCATAAATTTATGAATAAACTAAAATTAATTAAGGAAAAATAATAGTAAAACAGAATAGTAGGTTTTCGAACGAGACTAAGCTTGTGAAGTTCAGAGTCTAGGAAGATTCCTGACATCGCTTTTGTGCTTTTGACAACGGTTTAGTGACAAAATCAAAAGTTTTATCAACGCATATAGGCAAATAAAGCAAAAATTGAAAAAAAAACATTTTGCGTTATATGTTGTAGAAACTGTCAACTAGCTTCGTGAATAATACAAAAGTTCTGATTATTCTCAGATCTCGCCGATTTGTTAAACATGCTTTATATCAGTCCGCCTCATCGCTTTTCTGTACTTCATCTAAAGTATCTACTTTATGTGACATATGTATAAGGAATCTAATAAAGTGAATATAAAAATATTCGAGAAAATGGCACTGCCTGTTTTATTTGAAAATTAAGCAGGCAGCTCTAGCAGCAAAAATTCACCAAAATTCACACGCCTCTGCATCAGACTATAATTGAATAGATTGAGAACGGGGTCAATAAAGAAAATGGATGCAAACTGAACATTAAAATAATGTTTAATATTTCCATTAGCCGTTTACTAGATCAGTGTAAATTATTAATAAGCATATAAAGACCTACTTTATTGCTATAAAAGACTTGCTTAATCAAAATATTATCGTCTTCCACGATTGAGAAAAGTAGCTACATGTGTATAAGTAACTTATTAAAATAAATGTTACATTAAAACACAGATAAGTAATGCACCAGAAACGTCGCGGGCGGGGCAATATGGTAAAAAAACAATGTTTCTGGACAGCAACATGAAAAATCCGTTGTATTTCAAGCTGCGTAGAACTATTTTGCTATTAATTTACAAATTTGAAAGTACCTATATGTATAAAACTATTTTGATTGTAAAGGGATCTTTTATGTATTTACTATTTCGCTATTCAAATCAGCAATTAATTAATAGGCTAGTAGGTAAATTGTAAATACATATATACATTATGTACACACACACTTAACATATGACGTACAAACGCATATCTATACCTACACAGTATAACATCCACTGAGGCCCGGTCCAAGCCCCTGCCAAATTTCGGGCCCAGTAGTTCAGTGGTCTGAGGAGTATACAACCCCGCAGAAGTTGTAACCCTCCGCAGACTACTGTAGACCCCATAATTATATTTTTAGTAACATTTTTGGCGATTTCAGCCGCCCTCTCAGAAATTTCTTGCTGTCCACGTATGCTATTCACCCCCAAGAATACGCGATTTCCTAAATTTCCGAAAAAGTCGTCGTAGAAAAGCTCCCGCTTAAAGCGTTTTTCTCTATCTATTTGCTCAGAAGTGCCAAACTTTCGAACTCCTTGCCATATAATCACTTTGACTATATTTTGTTCAATTTTCGAAATTTTTTAGTTGTTGTTACGCTCTAGAAAGTACGAGTATCCTCAGAAAGGCCAGAATATGTATATATGTATGATGTTTTTGACGCATACCATCGTTATAGCCCAAAAAGGCACTGTAAAATTTCAACCCTCCCCAGAATTCCCATACTGTGCATGCCTGCTTCTGACTATAACACGATGCGAAATAATGAAGCGTGGCAAAAAGGATCATGAAACTGTCACTAATGTATAGCGAGATTAGATCTGTTAACGTAGGCCAACGCAATCCAAGATGAAATAAAATTGAAACTTCAAGTATCTACGAGCTATCGAGTGTAAATAACGAACAAATTAAATTAATCATTCATAATTATCTAATTAATTAATCAAAATTGATTAATTAATCAAAAATTATTTCATTAAATAATTAATAAACGAACTTACTGCTGCTTTCAAACGTGGGTACCGGACTCAAGCCTCCGTACGGAGGTTGAGGACTTGGACTTTCGGTTGAAAAGTCGCCAACGACCTCGAGATGAGACGATTCGGCGGTTAGGCACGCTAAAGTTAAATTTATAAAAATACACAAAAATGCATAAAAATGCATTCAATTGAACTGATATAATACATAAATAGACTAAAAAGTTGTACTTAAGTGCTAATTCTAGAAATTTATTCACATTTAATTAAGTACTTTTCGAACAATAATTCCATAAATAGTAATTGAGAATGAACTACGCAAGAGGAAAACAAAAAATTCGTTTTTCAATTTATTAGTAAATGAACGAATATAAAACAAAATGACGTAAAAAGTATTTCCAAGCGAATCTACAACCCATTTAAAAATGTTTTGTTTTTCTTTATAATTCACAGTTTGACAGTGTGCGGACCACATATACCTGTATCTGTGAGCGCTTAAAAGCAGTAGACGTGGACGTTAAGCTATTTTTTTTAGAATTTTGAATTTTTGAAACTCTTCCGGACATTAATGAATAAATAATGAAGAACATTAAAGGCATTAAAAACAGACACTATTGAACAATTACTAGATTAGGGCAAAAGCTTCGTACCCGTTATTAAATGTAAACTTCCTCGATTTTGTAAATCCCATTACATTAAATACATAGATAGCACTATTGTATAAAGCATTCTTGAAAATATGCTTTTCGTTTTAATGCAAAACACTTGGGCAATGAAAAATACACATAAATGAAACAGAATGAAAAAAAGAAAAATGGATATAGTACACAGCAAGGGCGAACGCAGGGGTAGCCGCCCCCTTAACTCCAAGAATAATTTTGGAAAGATAAGATAATGTATATGAATAATGAAAATTTTTATCTTTTCACGTAAAATATCAAAGCTTGGCGCTTCGCGCCGTAGGATAATTATTTTCCATGATTTGACCTCAAGCGCGACCAAAAAACGTCAATTTCCATAGCATATTAGGTGAAAATAAAGTTTTTTTCCGAACAGTTTGAATTTCACGAGCTTAACTAATAGAGCATTTAAAGGAAACGTCAGAAAATGCACTTTTTTGTGCCCCATAGGTCACCAATTTTGGACCGCCCCCCATAAAAAATCTTGCGTACGCCCCTGTACATATAGATATATGGTTGCGTTTTAAATGTCATAGGAGCCAATCTGCAACCAGAAATTCGCATATTTGAAAAACGACATCAAGTAATATTGAAACTGTTATTAAAAACCGAAGTATAATAAGTTTTTACATTTAAATTAACGAAATATTTTAGGACATTTGCTGCCCGCAAGCAGGGCAGTGTAAACTTACCTTGCGCGTTTTGCTTAAACGCCTCGAATGGATTAAGCGTTGACGTTTGACCCGCTTGCGCTAAGCTTTGCGCACCGATCTGATAAGCTGTAACGATTTAGAATCGTAAAGAACGGAAAACGCCGGATAGATTTTAAAAATATAAACAACGTATGAAACACAACGATAAGGGTTAAAGGCAAAAAAGCCACACCTGGTTGAATTGCGCGAGCAACGGGAGCTGCAGTTTCTTCGTCCGAAGTTGGAGGCGAAGGAGGTTCCGCGTCGGTCAAGAAAGGATTAAACGACGATGCCAGCGGTGGGAATACTTGTGCTTTACACAAGTACAAGACAGTAAGCCACAGGATCGATCGATCCACAAATTTAGCATATTAAAACAACACATGGAAAAATAAGCCAAACTAAGTCTAAAAATTTCTCAATTCGCTAATTTAACAATAGCTCAATCTTCTTTTCAACCAACATGCTTAAATTCGCTCAAATCGACGACGTTCTAAACCGACGACTTCACATTTTCGAGAGGTTTATGCCCTTACAAGCATAGCGTGATATTTCTGAGGGGGAGGGTGAAACCAAAAATTTTTCTTCAGTGCTTTTTTGGGATCAAACAGGAGGGATACGCGTTGGAGAAATTTTACATGCGTTTCTAATTATGACGATAAAGACATAAAAATTTCAAGAAAAACTAAAAAATTCAATGAAATAGAGTCAAAAACGACTATTTTGCTCGAAGCGCCGAAAAATTCTTACTTTAAACCGAGTGTGCGCTAAAAACGCTTAAACCAGAACGTTTTCTACGATTATGGTAGAAAATTGAGAGATCAAGGCGGAGGGGGGGGTTGAAATATTTTTGTGGGGGGAAGAGAAGATTGAAAATATTTGTATGGTGATGGGGTGGAAAACATTTTGCGGGGGTCGTGTCCCAAGATCAAGTACGATTATGTTTCAAGCGAGAGCCACTTTAAGTTCAGATGCTACCTTGTGAAAGGCTCATTATTTCTTGCATATTAAGTTGTCGTTTACGTTTTTTAAATGCCTTTGTTGATCTTCGAAAAATATAAAAAGTATAGAAACGTGCTTAAATATGAAAAATTATTCACTCAATATATCAAATTGTCTTGAATGCGATATATAAAAGCTTTGGTTCTAGCATTCGACGATTTTGTCTAATGAGGACTCGGAGAATTTAGAGAATCTTGCTCTGATACAAAACAGTTATATAAAATTAGGGAAATCGCACGCGTCATGAAGACAATAGGAAAAATTAATCTTATTAACTCATTGTCTGGGATAATTTTGACGAAATGGACAAATTGGCATGATTATAATGTTTTTACATTGGAGTAAATTGTTATTCCAGTATGTCAAATGTTGAAGATAAAGGAGTATGGGCATACATGTAACAGGGGAGACGAGAGGATCCCCCACTCAAAGTTTGTCGTATCCCATCCCCAAAGCCAGAAAATTTTTAACCCCTACCCTCGATTATTGGAAAAAATTGAATTTTTCGGCCGTTTTTAGGCGCTTTTTTGATAGTTTTTGGACAAAAAAATTGGAGATCATCCTCCCCCCAATCCTAAAAATAGCCGGGACCCCCAACCGAAATTTCTAGCCGTTACATGTACGCGTGGGTCAGACTTATACATGATCTTAGGGAAAGGCTTGGGGGATTTCACCCCCCCCCTTCAGAAAAAATTTCAACCCCAGGATTGGCGATTTTTCGAACGTTCCCAAAAAATTTTCAAAAAAATTGTAAAAAGGTGCTTTTTAAGCGTTTTTAGCTATCTATTTGCCCAAACGTGCCAAATTTTCGGCGTTTCGCGCCATTATACTCATGCTTTGACCATGTTTTGTTCAATTAGTTCGATTTTTTTCAAAATTTTTTCGTTTTTATGCTCTAGAAAGATAGAGCATTGTCAGAGACGCTGAAAAACGATGTTTGTGACGCGTACCTACCATTTTTGGGCCAAAAAAGGCACTTCATAATTTCACCCCCAGAATTTCCATGCTGTGCATGTATGGTCAGACTTATCACAAAAACATTATTGTAATAGTTTTTGTTAAATGTCATCCTTATTGCTACATGATTAATGATTGCTACGAACGAATGTTGTGATAGGATAAATTTTATATAAAGAGGTTTATTTTTTAAATTTCGACTTTTTCTTGCTTACATAGTCATTCAAGCGAAGTTGAATTATTCTCTATAGCGTATTGAGGACAGTCCAAAATATTCTATCTCACGAGATTATAGTCGAGAAAAGGAACGAATTATTTTTCTTTTAGCGAAATAAAATTTTTGACATCTTTCGCCCATCTTCGTGCCAATTTACCGACTTAAAAAGAGTAATTTTCAACAATAATTGGATGAAAAGCTAAAACTTTGACAAAAATCTTGACAAAAACTGGAGAACTAAAAACGTATACCTGACAAAAAATAGAATATGAAATAGTTTTTCAAATTTTAAATTAAACAAAACGAGTTAATCAATTAGAAATTACCTAAAAAGTAAACCTATTGCCGATGCACCAAAAAATTGGACTGCTTACGCCTTGTTAAGGCTCTATACGTACCTACAGTATTAAGTACCTTTAGATGAATCACCGGTGGCAAAATCTTGCTTGTCAAATGCCGTTAGTTCGTATTGCTGTTTATTGTCTAAGGTTAACACGAAACAATCAAGAATAGCAATAATAAAAAAATAAATACAGAAGAATAAAAAATAGCAATAATAATAAGAAAATAAATATCAAAAAAAATAAAAATTTAAATACGTAAATAGGCTCGCATGCGATAGGAAAAAGCACGTACACCAAAGCTCTCATGTATACAAATGAATGAATACCGTACCCCGAAATTCCGTGGCTCCGAATCCTGAGCAAGCAGCATAATAAGAAAAAAGTAGTCGTTAGAGCTGGAAAACTCGGAAGAATAGATTTTAAATGTGATGACGTCAAACAGTAAAGGTAAAATAAATAAATAAATAAACAATAAATAAATAGTTAAAAATAAAGAATTAGATGCAATACGAATGAAAAAATTGAAACTAAAAACAATTTAGTAAGAGGACGTGAATAACGATCGGATTATATTGATCGGAATAAAAAACAGAAAAGATTTATATATATCGCGTTAAAATGATTTTACATATGTTTACATCACATGCAAAATATTTTGACAAGTATTTATCTTGAATCATACATCTTTCATCTTATTCAATTATGTAAGTCTTATACATTCATCTATACGTTTTAGTTAGCGCTCTTTATTACATAAACAATATTTAACGCTGAAGAAGATAAAAGATAAGAAAATAAAAAGAAAAGAGATAAAAAGCAGATAACGAAAATTATAATAATAATTTTAATAATTTTGATGTTGATACTTTCGATTTAATTTCGATAATCATTAATAAAATTAAATTTTAATAATATTTCAAATTTCTGATAATATAAATTCAATTAATTTTAGTTTTAATAAACATCTTGTAATAACGAGAAGATAAGCGTTAAATAGCTAATATGCAGCTTAATCGATACAAGTTTGTTAAAAAACGATGTAAAGTCAGATTCAAATATTGAGTTTACACATAACGAATAAAACTGGTCAGCAATATTCTGTTTCACATTTTAATTTACTGACTGCGCAAAAGTTGGCAATTAAATGTTACACAAAGTATGCAGGTACGATATTTTACGGTAAGACGAGTAATGCAACCTTTTCTACTACAGTATAACATTACTGTATCAAAGATATGTATATCAAGCACTCATAAGTTTTCAAGTTTGCAAACGTTTAAATAAGCTAGGACGGTTTCCATATGCTACAAATGGAATTAGCTAAACACAAAAATAGAAAGTTTCATAGTCAAAGTATTCTACTTCTAAAATACAAAGTAGAAATCAAAATTCATAAAAAACAATGCAAACAATAAATAATGATAATACACCAGGAACAACTCAAAGTTATAGCCACATAGAAAAAATACATAAGTGGAAAAACATATTATGATACGATAAGATTGAACAATTTAGACGTTTACATGTCATTCTTACAATATATATAAACGCACTATACATACATGCCTGTATTCCACAGCGGATGGAAGCATATATACATGTAACGGCTCGAAATTTGGGAGGGGGTCCCGGCCATTTTAGGGGAGGGGTTAAATTAACACTTTTTGGCCAAAAAACGGCCTAAAAACGGCCATCGATTTTTTTGAAAAATCGGAGGGGGAAGAAGCATCAATTTTCTGACTTTGGGAGGGGGTGGGGGAACGTCCGACTTTGGGTGGGGGAACTCTCCCATCTTCCTGTTACATGCATGGATGGAAGCATATGCCCAAGTAAACGGGGATGGGGACCCCACCATAGGTGGGCAGCACAAAAATTCTGGGGGGAATGTGCAAGATTTTTCAAAGGTTAAAAAATGGTAGTATGGCAAAAAACACAAGTTTTCAACGTTTCTCATCGAGCACTATCTAATGGCATCAAAAAATTGCGAAAAAAACAAAAAAAAAATTTCAAAAATTGAATTCCGGGGGGCGGGGGTATTTTTGGTTTCTGGGGGTTATTTTGGTTTCAAGGGGGTACAGTTTCTCGGGGAGGTTCAAAATTGGAAGTCATTCACCCTTCCAACAAAAATGGCCGGCGGGGATTCAATCCTAAAATTTCGAGCCCTTACATGTATGGATGAATGGATCCCATAGAACCAAAGGTCGACCGTCTACCACTGCGCAAGGCTGATATTTTTTACCTCCTTAATTTTTGTCAAAAATTGCATTTTTAGATAATATTTCTACACGTTTTTGCCTCTTTTAGCAAAATACATAAGTCATTTCCTAAAAACGTTCGGCAACCATACATGATCTTGGGGGTTTGGAGGAGGGGTTTCACCCCCGCAGAATCATTTTTCACCCCCGCAAAAATTTTTTCACCCCCCCTAGAATTGGCGATTTTTCAAAAGTTTCCTAAACTTACCTGAAAATTGGTAAAAAAAAGTGTCTTTTTAAGGGTTTTTGGCTATCTATTTGCTCAAAATCGCCAAAATTTCGGCGCTTCCCGCCATATATTCATGTTTTAAGCGATATATTGGTCAATTTATTTGACTTTTTTTTCATGATTTCATGCTCTAGAAGGATAGAGTATCGCAGAAACGCCAAAAACGATGTTTTTTAACGCGTACCATCCATTTTTGGGTCCAAAAAGGCACTTAAGGTTTTCACCCCCCAGAATTTCCATACTGTGCATGTATGTCGGCAACCCCTTCTTAAAATGTTGTTCCTTCAAATCTACGAGTACATATATGAGCATATACACATAATTATTAATTAGTTGTTAAGCTAAATGTGATTAAGCATACAGTATGCCCAATAAAAACGTATACACTTTACGTAATCATTATTGTAATTAATTATTTTAATAATAATTATTTATTAATTGTAATTACCGCCAGAATGCATAGCGTCGCTGGACGTAAAAGCTCTCGAAAATGCGTCATCGCTAGCAAACGAGGATCCGGTATGATTTATTGTATGCCCGTTGGCGTATGCTTGAGAAATACAACAATGCATGCATACATAGTTCAGATTACATATGTGAATAATTAATTACAAAAAATTAATAATTAAACAAATAATTTAGTAAATTAATAAATAAGTAAACAAATAACGATCTTGGGGGTTTGGAGGTTTTCAAGCCCGGCCAGAAAATTTTTCATTTCTTTTGGGCAAATTTTTGACTTTCCGAAAAAATCATGTAAAAGGGTGCTAAATTAAGCCTTTTTTAGCGATCTTCTGGCTCAAAAGCCTCAAATTGATTTTTTCGAATTTTTTCAGGTTGAGTATTTAAGAAAGGAAAAACATCGACAGAAACGCAAAAAAGTTTTTCGACGCATACTCATCGTTTTTTAACCCGAAAAACACTATAGAAAAAAGACTTGTTAAATTTTATCGAGGAAATAGTCAAAAAAATTAATTTTAAAAATTTTAATAACCATTATCGCAATTACTGTAAATCGTTGAATTGTGTTTGAGAAACTGCAGTAAAAATATCTATGAAGAAACGTTATAAAATAAAATTGGAAAAATCGCAGATATAAATGTAAACAACATCAAATCTTAGTTTTTATCCAAAATAACAAGAAAATCAATATACATAATTGGGGCAATACACATCATTCTAAATTTAAATTAAATTCAATTAAAAAGTCGAGTTTTAAATTTAAAAAATTTAAGCATCAAGTTTACAGGCGGTCGAAACGAATGGCGAAGAAACGGCTGGCGGCTGGCCAAAAGGACCCGACTGAAAAGGATTTGTAGATGTCGAAATTTGATTGGTCGAAGTAGAAATCTGATTGGTCGCCGCGGGCGCCGAAAAATCCAGCGACAATAGATCGTCGATCGAACTGACTGAAAATATGAACCGAGTTCAAGAGAAGTTCTATCAAAATATTAGTGGGAAATTCGACCAAATTCAAAAAAAAATTGACCAAAGTTTTCGAAATAATTTGATTAAAATTTAAAAAATTGACCGAAATTTTCGAATTTGACCTTCTAAAAAAGCGAGATAATACATATAGAAAAAAGCGAGATAATACATACAGAAAAATACTAGGAAAATTGCGACCCTTTATCAGAAAATTTCGACATTATTCGGCACAAATTCGCTGTTTTTCTACAATTATATTTTACATTCGAGTTTTTTCAAACTTTCTTATTTGTTTTTTATTTGCTATTTTTTCTTTTTTATTTTATGTTTATTTTTTAAAACTTTTCTACTCCTTTTTAAAACTTATTTTTACTTGAAAAATATTTGATTTCTATTACACTGACGATAGCTAACCCCTTACTAACAAGATACAGCTAAGAGCTAGCTTTTGACTCAAATGACTCATACTTCGTGTGAAAATTATCAAAAATGAGAAATTCTTCAATTTTTTGACATTTTTACACGAGTTTTCAAATTTAGCTAAAACTTTTGGAATTTCTCAATCGGAAACTGATTTGTGTGACCCAAACGTCAAAAAAATTCAAAAATATATTGCACAACAATTTTAATATATCTCCTAAATAAATTTGGGCTATTTTACGAATATGTCTTCAACATGAAGCTATTCGAATCCCTAAAATCTTCGGCAAATCTTACTTTCAGTTAGAAATGCTACAAAAACTGAGAGCCGCAGAAAACTGGAAGACTCTATTGCTTTGTTGATTTTTAGCGAGAATTTTACAGAAAATTCAAGCAGCTTCCTTGTCAGGCATTCATTTAGAATAAACGGCAAATTTCTTCACACAATCAGATTTGGTGGTTTACATATAATAATATCATTTTCGTAACATTACACAAAATAGTGTAAAGCCCGAATAAATAGATATTGCAAGTTACGATCTGACTGGATTACACAATTCATATTTAAGTATGAACATAAAATTTTGGCTAAATTTTTGAAAAAAATGAGAACCTTAACAAAGCTTCATACAAGATGCATGAGCGATGGACGAATCATAATAATACATATGTAACTAAGAAGAAAATATCGATAAAATTACCATCAATAAGCAACGTTAGTCTGAAATGGGGAAATTTGGAGTTCGAATCATGAATAATATTTTATTGATTATTTTTATTGTTTATAATAATATTTTATTATTTATTCATTGAAAGTATTTTGCTAATTTTTACTAATTTTTCCATTTGAAGATTTTATTAATAACATTTTCAAAAATCAAACCTTGGCCGATGACTCGGCTACAGAGGCCTGCAAGAATGGATTCGTTTTAGGACCAACCAACTGTCCTTGAGATGCTAAACCTTGAGCCAGTGGCCTCTTTTGTTGATCTTGCTGCATAAATTGCAATTCTCTTAGGCGTTGTTCCTAAAATCGGAATTTAGACAAGCGTTATAAGAGTTGCCCGGCGTGCTTTAGTGTATTTTTATCTTATATTTTATATTATATTTATATAATTTTTACTTTATTTTATATTTTAATATATGATTATTTTACTAAAATATATTTCGATTTTATTTGACTGAACTCAGCAGCGTTTTTAATTTAAAAAAAAAACCCAAAGCTATGTACTCGTGCATACTTGAATGTTTTAAGCATTTTTCGCGACTTTTCAGCTCAGAAGTATCAAATTTTCATAACATTTTTATTCAATTCTATTATATCTTTGGAAAATTTATTTAAAGTTTCATGTTTCGAAAAGAAAAATCATCCTTACAAACGCCGAAAAATTTCGTTTATGCTGCTTAGCCAAAGGCTTTAAACCAAAAACGAGCAATTATTAAGAATTTTTTGCGCTTAACCCCAGCTCATTTGGTAGCCATTTCGATTCTTATAAAGCATAGAAACGACAAAAGCGAGTATAATACATGAAAGTATCACAGAAAATTTTTTTATGTATTTTCTAACGCTTAAAACGCCAGATCCTCTCAAAATACCATTGTAAGCGCCGAAAAGGGATCATTGTCTATTATGAATTGCATCTGATCGAACAAATTGTCCAATTCAAACTTTTGTTTCAGTGCAGGTACAACGTCAGCAGGGGCGGATTTAGGGGGGCCGCACCCCCATGGGCCCAAAATAGTGCGCGAAATTATTGATTTGTGAGCGATTTTTAGCGATTTTTGGCTTAAAATGGCTAATTTTTCCGCCCAAGTCAGGGTTCCGCCCCCCCCCCTTAGGGGTACCGCCCCTTAGGAAAATCCTGGATCCGTCACTGGTTAGAAAGGTTTGAGGACACTTGAATAATAAAATCAACACTAATTAAATTTCTATATATAAAAAAACTGACAGAATTTGC
Source organism: Mermis nigrescens (assembly GCA_036768485.1). Classification (NCBI taxonomy): domain Eukaryota; kingdom Metazoa; phylum Nematoda; class Enoplea; order Mermithida; family Mermithidae; genus Mermis; species Mermis nigrescens. The sequence continues at coordinate 522,023 of JAVLUZ010000768.1, read as the reverse complement.
CGAAATTTTGAACAATTAGATTGGGTTTTCTAAAATTACCTGAAAAATTTCCCTGCTTTTTCTCAATAAGACACGATATCAACTGATTTCTGGACGATAACGAGCGAGCGAATAGTTTAACAATGGGAAATACCCCGCCTAAAGTTTGTAATCCCCATAACTACACATGCGACAGGGGATGGGGAGAGACTACTCACCCACCCAAAGTTGGTCGCCCCATCCCCCACCAAAGTCAGAAAACTTTTGACCCCCACCCCGATTTTTGGCACAAACTTGCGTTATTAAGCCATTTTTAGCTGTTTTTCGCCATTTTTGGCCAAAAATACATAGGAAGACATTTCACCCCGCCCCATCTGAAAATGGCAGAAAAGGAGAACTCTCACTGGATATTTCGAGTTGTTATATGTACAGTTCAGTTCTCGCCACAAAATATGAACAATAAATGACCGATTGAGTTAACTTAGGAACGCTTTTTCACGACCTAATCGCCGGAGACCTAAAGAGTGTGCTGACATGCTTCACAGGCACGTATAGATGGCCGTCCTATTGTATGAGGGACCAACACCAATTTTGGGGGGACTAAGCCCAGAAAGGCCAAAAATAGAACAAAATAACGTTTAAAAAGTCCTATTTTTCCGATTGTTTTGAATTGGAGGGGGTCCGGACCGCCCATTCCCCCAGAGCTACGTGCCTGATGATTTACTTCAAGAAAACGCGACCCAAACAGTGCGAAGCGCTCTTTAGTTTTAAGAAAATGCAACCTAGACGACTAGGTCGAACACTCTACGACTCAGCGCGCTTGAAGCACTGTATGTGCATGATATTGTGTATATAATGCGCACATACGCGCTATCATCACGTGTCTATTTAAGAACGTACTCTGAGTCGTAAATGGAACGCCCTAGGCGTTTAGGTCGCTTCTTCTTGAAGTAAAGCATGTCAGGATGCTCATAAGGTCTCCGGCGATTAAGTCGTTAGAAAGCGTTCCTAAATAAACTCAATAAGTTCTTTATTGTTCATTTTTCGTGGCGAGAACTGTATGCCCATACCCAAAGGCTTAGAATTTAAAAGCCCTCATTTTTGATAAAAGGATTGAGTTCCAGGTCATTTTAGGCGTTTTTTGCCATTTAGGTCAAAAATGGAAGGTAATTTATTCCCCTCTAAAATAATCGACTAGCCCCTATGCTCCATAGGATGATAGAGCTTGTTAAGGCTTATATGTTTAACACGTCGGTCGTGCGTGGGCGAAAATAGGACCGATGTGTTAAAGATATAACCCTAACAAGCTCTAGAAGCTTATGAAAGCGTAAACATACATGGCGAGTAGTGTGTGTGACTGTATGAGCGTAGGATATAACCACACCAATAACGAAATGACACATATATATGTACGGATAAGAAAATCTTTCCATCGTGGATTAATCGTGAAGTGTCGAATCAAATTACTGATTTAAACTCGGGCTGACTTCACTCTGTCAAAAATTTTAAATTGGGCTCTTTTAATAAAATAAATATTTCACCTTTGAAAAACAAACGAACTAAACAGTACAAAAAATTTGAAAGCTATTTAAAAAATAAAAATTAAAAATTAAACCTTTAAAGTTTGGAAAATTTGTTAGAAATAAAAGTTACTCTAAATAAATACTTTAATATCATTACCTACCGTACTCTTACTTTACATCACTTTACATATTTACTTTTAGCATATTCAAACGCTGCTCTTCTTCCTGCAATATTTTCATCCTCGCTTGTTCGTCCAACACAGTTGGATCGACTACTGGAGACGCGAAACCGCCGGCCGAACTCAGTTTCTGAATAGTGCTTTGCGTCGCCAAGCTTGGACTAAATAAAATTATTCATAAAATTAATTATTAATTAATTAGTTATCAATTATTAATTGATTATAGACGAAATCGGACAAAATTTAACACGAAGTGTTATATTTTACTAGAATTTGGACTTAATCGACTTTTTAATAAAACCAGAACAAGCTAGACTTATCATAATTATGTATGAACGAATAAGCCAGGTAAAAGTGACATAACAGCGAAGCAATAAGTACAATAAAGCAATTACGAAATAAAGAAAATTGACATGTATAAAAAGTAATCTAAAAAATCAAAAAACAAAAAATGATAAAAAATAATATAGCTATGAAATCGGTAAAACTAATATGCATAAAAGTCAATCGAACTTAAATTAATCAGTAAAGCGATTCATCCAAGTTCATCTTTTTTTGAGGAAATTCGGCGGTTCCCAAGACTTTGAAAAATGATAATTCAATAACGCTACACCTTACTTTACACTTTGCGCACTTTTACACTACTCATAAACAATGTGTTTTAAGTCTTGAATAAAGAAAATAAAATAAATATATAAACAAATAGATGTAAAATAAATAAGTAAAATAAATAATATGTATACTTAATTTTCTTTACACTAGTCTCTCCTTTACACTTAGACTCTGCTCTAAATAGATAACTAGTTTTACACTACCCAGAGGTCGGTGAGGTGACTCTACTGCCGGGTCCAGCCGAAGGAGCCTTTTGCCCTTCGAGCGAAGCCAGGTGTTGCTCCAGAGCCTCGATTAAGCTACTAGGAGCCCTGGCCAAGTCGGGAATTTCGCATTTGTCAATGCCGACTGACTGAAAATAAAAAATAAAGATAAAAAACATATAAAAAACAAATTAGCAAATAAAAACAATGCTGACAGCGAAATCTCACGACTGAATGAACAGGATAAAAGAAATGCGTACAAAAATTTTCTATAAAGTTTTAGAAAGAAATGGATAAAGGGATTAGACGTAATAGAGGCTAAAAATTTTATTTAGGACCCATGCCTGGCTTACTGTAGCTGATTTTAATGTTTGACGAATTTAAGTTATGGCTCTAGCGTCTTAGCAGACATTGATTTCAGTTTTAAGCTGTATACTCCAGATTCCAAAGTGTAATATCGAAACAACGCTAAAGAAATAAAAATTCAAAAAACACTTGAAAGAAGTCGATTTAAGTACATTGATTTTTTTCTTATTTCACAAGATTTTCTTTATTGTTTGATTTAAGTATGAATATTTTTTATTTCATCCGATTTTTACATTAAAGGACATCTGCACTGCAATGCAAAATGTAGATAAAGATAGCCAAAAAAATAATGGATTTTTGGGCTGAAAATCAGGATTTTTTTGGTTGGAGGACTCAAGTCAATTTAAAAGAATCGGTGATCGGAGTTGTGAGTTTTGATTAATTTTATTGAAAGTACATTAACTCCAGTAAATAATCGTGTGCTAAATTTTTTCACTATAAACAATAAAACACTAGTTAAAAGGAAAGTTTGCGGTCCTCGAAAACTTTAAAAAGCTGCAAGTGTATCTGCAAGTGTATGATATTGTGACATCATCATATCAGAAACCCACATTTTCTGGCCTTTATGCCAAATTGTCTAGCTTCATTCCTTTTGCCTATAAAGTTGGTTTAATAAAGACACTTGTGAGTCGTATTCACATGATTTGTAACTCATATCAGACTTTTGTCTCTGATATTGACAAGCTGAAGCAGACTCTACTGCAAAATGAGTATCCGCTTAGCTTGATTGATAAGGTCATATCAGACTTTATGACAAAGGTTTATAATAAGAGTGATGACATAAAAGTCGGGTGTGATAAACTATGCTATTCTCTAGTTTTGCCTTACACTGGTGTGCATGGCTACAATGTACGCAGCAGAATTCTAAAGCTTATATCTGCATTTTATCCTCAAATTAGAGTGAGATTTGTTTACAAACCTGTCATGTGTATTAGCCGGTTTTTCAAGAACAAGGATGGTGTACCTGCTAAGCTACTCTCAAATCTAGTATATAAGTATACGTGTTCTAGCTGTATGGTTAGTCACATTGGCGAATGTCGCCGACATTTTGGGAGTAGAATTGCAGAGCATACTGGCATCTCATTTGCTACAAGAAAGCCAATTCAGGGTGATAGCTTATCTGCTATTCACAAACATATCTCAAAAAGCAATCATTCAATTACATCAGATTGCTTAAAGGTTATTAGTCGAGCATCCAACTCTTTTGATCTTTCAATCAAGGAGTCATTATACATAGCACGTGATCGTCCTATTCTCAACAACAATGTTTCATCATATCCTCTAAATTTGTTTTAATTTACCAACTTTCCACCTTTTTCATTTTCTCAAAGTTTAAAATCTTTTATTATTCTCTTCATAATTTAATGGAAGGTTTTAAACTTTAAGTTTCGCTTGGTTTACAACTCTCGCTTAGCAAGCTCATTTTTCAAAACTATTCCATACAGATCAGTCGCTTGTATCAGACTTCATTTCGATACTGTAGAGAATAATAGCAAACTGCTTCATTACGAATTAGCACTAATGTGTCAAGCCCTCATCCAAATTACAATATAGCAGCATTTTTATTTTCTCTCGTTCTTTAATTTTTAAATTTTTGATTTCATTTTGTTTCATTCTATTTCATTAGCAATTCAATTTATATTAATGTTTTTGTACGGGACTCCAACATATACGTAGTCTACTAGCTTTCGTAGGTTAATTTTGTGGACAAGCACTAATGTGTACGAATAATTATAGGTTTAAATTGAAATTTTCCAGTCTTAAACATACCTGGGCAATGCCCCATAACGGCCCATCATAGGACGGGCCGAACTAAAAGTTGGATGGGGTGAAGGGGTAACTTGGACGGGGCTATGTTTTGTACAAGGAGAAAATTTTTGGATATAATTTAAGGAAATGCTAGATACAGTATATCATGATCAGTTTGCAAAACATGCACAGGAACCATCTTATTACACTGTTCGACACCTTTTCAATGGATGGACCCACCTTTTTTCAGTGACTGACCCACTGATTAAGCTGAACGACCCACCTTTTTCAGGCACGAACCCACCTTTTTTCAGGGACAGACCCACCTTTTTCAGTGTCTAGGGACCCACCCACCCTTTCGGCTAGAAGTTGGACGGGGCGAAGCGTCAGCCATTGCCCAGGTATGGTCTTAGAATGCATTATGAGAAAAAAATGGGGCTGATGCACTGAACAAGGCGGAGGACCATTTAATTTCTGAACAATCATTGAAAATGCCGAAATTTTTGTCAGAATCGAATTAAGAGGGCTATATACATACATGTATAAAAAAATTTTTCTTTGGAAAGGTAAGATAATGCAAATTTGCATCTTTTTGCCGGAGAATCCCGGAATTCTCGGCGCTTTGCGCCGTTGGCTCTTTATAGTAATCTTTATAGTCACTCCTCAGACATGAAAATGTTAATCCAAAAAATGATAAAAAATCCGAAAAAATTGAGAAAGTGTGACTCAATTTTTTTAAAATTTGATTCAAGAGTCGTATAGACACAGGGGAATACATGTAACGGCTCGAAACTGGGGGTCCCGGCTATTTTTAGGGAAGGAAGGGGCAAATGACCTCCAATTTTTTTCCAAAAATGGGAGGTGGGTCAAAAATTTTCTTTTCTTCGGGGAATGGGGGACGTCCGACTTTATGTGGGGGGATCCCCATCCCTCCTTGTAAAATGTATGCTCTAGGGGGTTAGACCCCATGCCCTGCGTGTAGCATGGATTGATGGCCTGCTTCGAATCCGCTCTGCCCATCTACCCGTACTTGTATTGGGTCAAAAATTTTCAGTTAGCCGTTCCAAAAATATTCAGATAACCGTAAAAAACTGGCGTCAATACGAGGTAAAAATTCATTACTGGTATGTATTTGTGTATATGTGTATGACTCACTTCAGCGACTTTCAAGAATTCGGCAACCTTATCCATACGGGTTAAGAAATTTTTGTATAATTCTAACGCGTCCCGACATTGTTTCTTGTTCATATCGAAATATTTTTCTAAAAAAAAGTAGTGAAGGACAGAGAGAATTTTCCAATAATACAAGCATTCGTTCTTATACCCAACAAATTTATGACACCATCGTTGTAGCATGCAAAAAGTCGGATTAAATCTCGGAAAAGCAGAATGAAGCAGCTATTGATTACACCATTCGTCAGATCTGACGAAGATACCTGAGCGCAAATTGAACTTCATTACGGTAAGCTTTGACATTGAAATGAAAAAGATTAAAAAATTATTGAAAAATAAAAAAATAGAATATAAAAAATATGTTGAATAAACAAAGAAAAATAAGACATCCTTGAAAAATACATACAAAAATAACTTGAGAATAGTTTTATGATTGGTATACAGACATGCACAGTATGGGAATTCTGAAGGGGGGCGTGAAATTATTAAGTGCTTTTTCGCGCCCAAAAAGTGGTAGGAACGCGTCAAAAACATCGATTTTCGGCGTTTCTGACGATCCTCTATCTTTCTAGAGCATAAAAACACAAGAAAATTTCAAAATAAATAAAAAAACGTCGAACAAAGAGAACCAAAACTTAGTCAAAATATGAGTATAATGGTGCGAAGCGCCGAAAATTTGACACTTTTGAGCAAATTATTAGCTAAAAACGCTTAGAAAAGCACGTTTTCTACAAATTTTTAGAAAATTTTCGGGAAAAACTCGCAAATTCTGGGGCAATTTTTCGATTTTTTCAATATTTCCTGGCTTTGGGGGATGGGGAACGTCCGACTTTGGTAGGGGGATCCCCCATCCCCCTCTCACATGTATGGTAAAGAATTATAAACGTAAATTGCACCGGGCTTAAAATTTAGCAGTGATAAAACGCTTACTGTAGCTTACTTTACACTTTTGTAGTTTTGCTTCAAGAATGAATAAAAATATCTTCAAATTAAAATGAGCACAGTCCATGCATGAATACTTAGGTTTTAAGGACGATTCAGCTACAACAAATCAAAAAAATTAAAATAAATGAATCATATCCCGCTATTCATTTGTTATAGATTATTTCAGAAAAACGAAGAAAAACAAAATTGTATTGACACTTCGTGGCCAAATTTTTGGCGCTTCGCGCCATTATACTCATGTTTTGACTATATTTTGTTCAATTTGCCCCGATTTCTTTTGATTTTTGAAAAATCTTTTGTTTTTATGCTCTAGAAAGATAGAGCATCGTCAGAAACGCTGAAAAACGACGTTTTTGACGCGTACCTACCATTTTCGGACCCAAAAAAGGCACCTTATAATTTCAGCCTCCCCCAGAATTCTCATGCTGTGCATGTATGTATGGACATAGCCTATTTTCATATTTGTCCAAATTAGCTAACTGAATTTCTCATTGTGATTTACATAATGTATAATCTTCATTTTATCCAATGACAACTACAGTACGCCATTTTAATTAAACTTTGATACGTCTGCTGCTTATTTCACAATTTGAACTAAATTAGATTTAAAATAATGGCACATTTTAAAATCTGTTGCGTAAGCAAATTATAAAAAGGTTTCCCATATCTTCAGTAAGACGAAAAATAATGCCTATCGTAGAGGAACGGAAATGATAACGTCCCGGGACGATTCTAATTATTACTAAATGAGGAAAAAAGAAATTAAAAGTAAAATTTAGAAAATTGAAAAAAATATTAAAAATGGCGTGAAGCGAAAGAATTTGTATGTAACGCATAACCCTACATTATTTTTTTAATATTTTTTATCGAAGATTCGTAAAATTCGATCATTTCCATTTTTTGAATGCTAATTTGTCATAATTTCCCTTATGTGTTTGCTCTTTCTTGTTTTTGTCAAACAATTTACATTCCTAACCTGTTTTTAACTTGATTTTGTTGATTTGCTTATTTGTTCTACGTCTCTGTTTGTCTAATAATTTATATGTTCTCTTTAATCCTGTGTGCTGGTTTCAGCATAAATTTTTAATTTTAATTTTTTATTTAAATTTCGATTTTTAATTTTTTACCCAATGCTTTACACAATTTTTTGTACTTGGAATTCAAGCAACGAGTCGATTTGACCTTGAAGCAAGGGTAAAGTTTTGAGAAGCCTTTCGGTGGGCATCGTTCTTAGCAGACCGTCTTCTCTCCTTCAACGAAATATACAAAAGGGACAGTTAACAGCACACTCCACATAATACATAAATATAAAATCATACAAAATTTGGCATATTTAGGCGATTTTAAATTTTTAAATTCAATATAAATTTTGTTTGTAATTTTAATGTTTTTAAAATTTAAAAATTTGAGCAGCAGGTTAATCAGTAAGGGCGGATTCCTACTTTTGATTAAAATTGACACCCCCGTCAACCCTTTCGTCAAGATATAAGAAAAATGCAGTGAAGTGTCAAAGAATGAGAATTCAAAATGCAACGAAAATGTAAACTAGAAAATATAATCCAAAATCATAAGAGGTCAATTATCCAACAATATAAATTCTTATTTATCAGGCTTAATTAATTTAATTACTGTTAGTTTTTATAAGCTGAATAATAAATAAATACCATAATGACGGAATATTTAAAAAATACATAACCAATTATTTTTAACTCTTACACGAAGCTAAAGATGAAAGTATCCTTCTCAAATCAGTGGAAAGTGGGTCAAAACTTCATTCTTGTTTACGTGGAAAATGACAATATTTGATCGTTTAACTCGCATTTTAGGGAGGAAAAGAGTCAGCCATTTTCAGTGATATTTACCAAACGAGCCATATAATTTTGATAAAAATGGCAAAAAATGTCTGAACAAAAGACAAAAGACGTTAAAAAACCATTTTTACCTATAAAAAACAAATGGAGGGATGCATACATGTAATAGGGGGAATGGGAGGGATCCCCAACCAAAGTTGAACGTCCCCTATCCCCCCAGAGCCAGAAAATTTTTGACCCCCCCAATTTTTGGAAAAAATTGTGGATGTTTTTAGGCGTTTTTTGGCCGAAAATTGGAAGTCATCTACACCCCCCCCCCTAAAATTGGCCGGGACCCCCCAAAATTACGAGCTCTTAAATGTATGGGGGATGGGATCTAGAAAGTAAACTTTGGGATGGAAATGGATGGAAACAAAAAAAGATGGATGGAACCCCCATTCTGCTGTCACATTAACCAACTTTTTTATCCAAAAAATCGACACTTTATTACAATGACACTTGAGTGTAGTGTAAACTAGCAACTCTGGTAGTGATCGACCGGAGCGGCCAAAATGGCCGGAGCCGGAGATCCGGCCGGAGCCGGATTGAACCATGTTGCTCCGGCCGGAGCCGGAGCCGGAGGCCGGAGCCGGAGAAATATAATTTTACACATGTGGATAGATAAGACATCTTTGTGACCAAGACCTAGACCATAGTGCACATGCATCTTAACTGCATATCAGCTAGTTAGTTATATGAAATACAGGGTCGGATTTGAGGGGACAGCGGTGGGGGGGGGCTCGGCCGCCCCCTCATTGGCCAAAGATATTTGGCGAGATAAAGAATGCAGGGGCGGATTTAAGGAGAGGGCGGCGGGTGGCCGTCCTCAGCTTGGCCAAAAATATTTGGCGAGAGAAAGAATGCAGGGGCGGATTTAAGGGGAGGGCGAATGTGGCCGCCCCCAGCTTGGCCAAACATATTTGGCGAGATAAAGAATGGATATGCAATTTGCAATGATTTTTGGCCGCAGTGATCATAACTTCTCAAAATTTTTCTGGCGCTATGCGTCGGATGATATATACCCATTAATGAGATTTATTTACTTTCTTGGCGACCTGAAAGCCATTATCTGTTCATGTAGGTTTCAAAACAATTTTTACAGCAGAAACAGCTATTTTTGCGTAGTTTTAGTCGATTTTCGATTAAAAATTTCGATGTTTCGCATCAAATGCTATAAATGCAAGACATCTAGGAGTAAATCATGCTTCTAGACACGATTTTTTTCGTATTCGGGAAAAATTTTTCCCGATGAACAAAAATTTTTGGGACCGTCTCTGTACATGTACAAAGATTTTTGGGAAGACAGAAATTGCAAAAAAGGTCTGTAATTCGAAGAAAATTTTCGGCGCTTCGCGCCGAAAATGAGTGATTGTGTGTTCTACATATCTTTTGAATGACAGAAATTGCATTTCAAAAGGAAAAATGTCAAATTTTTAGGCGCTTCGCGCCGTTTTACTATTCTTGGTGATTTTTGCCCTAAGAGACCCAGAAATTACCTAAAACACACTACCAAAATTCGAAGAACTCCGTTTTTTACCACACTAAAATCGCTACTGTACCATATAATAGTACCTAAAAATTTGTGTGTGCAAAATGTACAAAGACTTTTGGGGACGATCTTTGTACATGTACAAACGGACCTTGTACAAAAAACACTGACTGCTTCTAGACGTCTATCCGCCTTGATTTCACAAGTTTTCCGGCGCTTCGCGCCGGATTTTTATAAAGTCAAAGAAAGTTAATGATTTTCTCGCACAAATTTGTCAAAAAATTTTCATAATTTTCATTTTCAGAAAAAAATATTGCATTAAAAGTGATTTTATGCAAAAGTACACGATGAAGAACACCGAAAAAACGCTATTTCGCGCGTTAAGGGCAAATTTTTGTACCTATTTTTGACTGTTTTTGGAAAAGTTGGGATACCGCCCCCCTTAGGAAAATCCTAAAGAATGGATATGCAATTTGCAATGATTTTTGGCCGTCAGTGACCATAATTTCTAAAATTTTTCCGGCGCTACGCGTCGGATGATACCTATTAATGACATTTATTTACTTTTTCGGCGACCTAGAAGCACGGTTTTTTTATGTTCGGCAAAGATTTTTCCCGATGTACAAAGATTTTTTGGGGCCGTCTTTGTACATGTACAAAAATTTTTGGGAGGACAAAAACTGCTAAAAAGGTCTAAAATTCGCATCAAGCATACATCATGTTTCTTGACATCTATCCACTTTAATTTCACAATTTTCCGGCGCTTCGCGTCAGGTTTTTGTTGGAGTCAAAGAAATTTAATGATTTTTTCACACAAAATTGTCTAAGATTTTAAAATTTTTAGAAAAAATATTGCGTCAAAAGTGATTTTATGTGGAAGTATACAATGTAAAACATTGAAAAAACGCTATGTCGCGCTTTGAGGGGAAATTTTTGGACCTATTTTTGGCTGTTTTTGGAAAAGTAGGTATACCGCCCCCTTAGGAAAATTCTTGATCCGCAACTGGTAAAATAGACTACATTCAACAAAATTTTATTCAATGCTCTTATTAAGAAAAAAGCTGTCGTCTCCTTAGCCTGCCCTAATTAAAGCGTCAATAGGCAATATTTGATGTTAAAGCATGATTGTGTGTGACCGTATATACATAGGTACGTTACATACTATATTATGCTCAGTGAACCGCGAATATGACGTACAGAATGGATAGCAACATTATCTGGAATATCAGTATAGCATGTGCAGTGCAGGCCAGACTGCATCTTATGCTGCCTAAGACTTCCAGTGTTAACAGGAATTTACTGCAGCGATTTTCACAATTTTTGTTTCATTTTCATTTTCGTTTTTCCTAAAAATAAATATTTTACGACTGTGGTGGTGAGGGGCGGATTTAGGGGGGGGGGGGCGGCCGCCCCCCCAGTTGGCCCAAAATAGTGCGAAAAATTAAGCATTTTTGAGCGATTTTCAGCGATTTTCGGGTCAAAACGGCTAATTTTTCCGCCCAAGTCAGGGTTCCGCCACCCCCCTTAGGTAAATCCTTGATCCGCCACTGGTGGTGGTGATTGACACTTTATTTGGTGATATTTCCTTTTACTGCTATTATATTGTGCTCTGACTAAATTTAATACGCATAATGTTAGCAATTAGTACGTTCGGTTATCATGCAAAAAACGAAAAAATTTCTCCGGCCTCCGGCCGATTTTCGGATGTCCTCCGGCCGGAGCACCGGAGTGGAAAAAATGGCCGGATTTGCCGGAGGCCGGAGCCGGATCTCCGGTCGATCACTCTGGTTCAGATTTTTAAAAAATGGAGTAACTAATATACAAAATCTCAAAGGTTAGCGTTATTTCCCCACCAAAAAGGTTTTCACCATACATGGACAGCAAAAAACTTCTGGGGAAGGGGTGAAATCGCAAAAATATTACTAAAAATAGTATTATGGGGGTCTTTAACTATTTGCTTGCTCAAAAGTATCAAATTAATTATACTCATTTTTTGTCTATATTTTGGCAAATTTATTCGAATTTTCCTGATATTTTTTCGAAATTGTTTTGTTTTTAAATTGGATCCCCATCCAAAGTCAGACGACCCCTCCATCCCCGAAGCCAGAAAATTTTTGACTCCCCCCACCGATTTTTAAACAAAATCGAAGTTTTTGACCGTTTTCAGGCGTTTTTGGCCCTTTTTGACCAAAAATTAGAGGTCATTTACCCCCCCCCCAATTTCGAGCCGTTACATGTATGATACCATGCAATGCATGTCTGGTAATAAGCATACCCTCTTTTGACTTTGCAGAAATCAAAAGCCATCATACGGTAGGTGAATATTTTTTCGCCGATATACTTGGCGTACCGACGCACGTGCGTCGACATATCGTAGCCCTGGACGCTCGTTTTGTCCAAAAAACTGACCAAATTAAAATTGGCGTTGGACGACGCCAAATATTGCGAAAATCTCTGCAACCATTTTCAGTAAAATACAGTCAAATTTTCGATCAAGTAGTATAATTATGGAGCAAAAATTGACTTCTTCAAAGGGCAACATTTTTCCAATCGATTTTTCTAAAATCAGCCGCACCAATGCAACATTTTTTGCATTATGGAAAGTCGATTTTTGTTTGTCTAATTCCCGGACTCAAAATTATGGATATAGAAATTCGGCGGTAAATTTATCGAAGTACGCGCTCTTTACGCTTTATAAACTCACCCTTACATAATCACAAATGTTATCACTAAAATTTTGGGTCGGGTAGGCAGCCATTATTTAAGAAGGGGTTACACACGATTTTTAGGGTTTGGAGAAAATGGAGTTCCCCCACCCCGCAGAAATTTTTTCACCCCCCCCCAGAAGTGGCGATTTTTTAAGTTTCCAAAATTTTCTGGAAAGCCGTAAAAAGAGTGCTTTTTTGAGCGTGTTTAGCTATCGCTTGAAAGCGTCAAATTATTGGCGCTTCGCGCCGCATACTCATGCTTTGACAATATACTGTTCAATGTGTCCGACTTTTTTCGATGTATTTCAAAATTTTTTGTTTCTATGCTCTAGAAACATAGAGCATCAGAAATGTAAACAAACGATGTTTTCGACGCGTATCCATCCACCATTTTTGGGTCCGAGAAAGGGCGAATGGGTCCAGAAGAGTAAATAATTCAATTTCAGTCAAAAACGTCAAAAAATATCTACGATAGGCAAAAACAATTATTGTCTGAAAATTGAGAAAAACGGAGAAAAAACTTCATTTTTATGGCTGTGGAGAGCTAGCCGTCTTTACTTAGTAATTATGAAAAGCCCTCTCTGACACCTATTCATGCGGCAACAATATCACTTAATTCCTTAATACGAGTAACTGTGATAAATCAATACATGAATAAGAATTTGGACTGAATAGCGATGATTACAACAGGTTTACCTCATTGCCATAGCACATCAAATTATGAATGGAAATAAGCGATTTGTAAACTGTACACCAATTAGAGCTAGTCGTTCGTTCGATAAGTAGATTGGCTAACTGGGGTATGCTAACATTGGGTTCGTTTGTACAATGAATTAAATCTAAATAATAAAGTGTTATCCAATATACAAGAATCGTAAAAACCGCGGAGCAAAGGATACATATAATTCATTCGCCATGCAATCGTGTTTTATAAATTTCAATTTATTTAAAATCTCTTTATATAATTCCAATTTTCTACAGTAATCCGATTTCACAGATTAAAACTTAAGTTTCTTTTTGCTGATTGTAGCTTTCAGCTTAAGCCGCATTTGCAACCGATTTGAATCGATTCAGTTTTGCCTTCCATTCGCAAGGTTTCGCGAAATAGATTACAGAGAACCATACATAATTTGGGGCTGAGGGGGTAGGAGGGTTTCACCCACCAGAAACGTTTTCAGCTCTCCCAAGCTTTTTCACCCCTCCAAAAATTTTTCACCCCTTCAAAAATTTTTCGCCCCTCCAGAAATTTTTCGACCATCCAAAAATTTTTCACTCCTCCCAGAATTCGCGATTTTCCTAAAAATCCAGAAATTTCCTTGAAAAGGTGCATATTGTAGCGTTTTTAGCCATCTGTTTGCTCAAAAGTGTTATATTTCTGGCCATAGACTCATCTTTTGACTATAATTTGTTCAATTTAATTGATGTTTTCTGATTTTTTTCGAAATTTTTTGTTTTTGTGCTCTGGAAAGATGGAGTATCGTCAGAAACGCCTAAAAATGATTTTTCGATGCTTATCCAACTTTATCGAGCCCAAAAAAGCACTTTCAAATTTCACCTTTCCTTAGAATTCCCATGCTGTGTATGTCTGCAGTGAACCGATTGGTCAATGCACATTAGCCCGGCTAGATCCAAAGCGAGCAAGTTGATTCAACAACATTAGAAAACGAAAGTATAACGTTACAGAATAAAAACGACCAGACACAGCAACAATATCGAAATAAAGGTTTCGAATTTCGTCCATTTATTTATTTATGTAAGCGTAGGATAGGATGATTGTAGTGTAAATGATCCAAGAATTACTGCTAAAATAAGGAGAGCCAGTGTTCGCACCTTATTTTGAAATTTGATATAAATCGATCAATTCTTGTAAACATTTAAGCGTCATCAGGTTTTCATCCTTTCTCCTTTCTGTCAGCGGTGAAATCCAAAGTTTTACCCCCAGAATTCGCGATATTTCAAAAATTCCCAAAAATTCGTAAAAAAGGTGCATCTTTCATCGTTTTTAGCCATTTCTTTGCTAAAAAGTGTTAAATTTTCGGCCGCGGAGCGCTATATGTTAATTTTTTAAATATGCTTTGTTCGACTTATCAAATTTTTGATTATTTTTCTAATTTTCTCTTTGTATGCTCTAGAAAGATACAACATCGTCAGAAATGTCGAAAAACGTTGCTTTTGACGCGTACAAACGGATTATTCAGCTCAAACGGTGATCCTACTATTAAAAGCAATTCAGTTGGTATAACGGTATTTAGTTTTTTCACCAAAAATTGATTGTTCCATTTATCAAATGGCTTAGAGTTGTCAGCCCCATCGACTTTTAAGCAAAAAACGTTTTGATGCCGTTTTTATAATTTCTGTCATTTCTGACCAAAATGAAAGGCCATTCTACTCAGAATTTGGAGCCTTCACATGTGTGTACGTTTCAACGCTTAACCTATCAGATTATGGGCATGGATGATGTCAATTTAATGACAAATCATTTGTGACATATGTGTGATATGTTGAAAAGATTTTATGCCGCATGTCTCCACAGACTTATTCTTCAAACGTTGCCTAACATTTGAATCTTAAAAATATCCTTTAAATAATATTTATTGAAGCAATACAAGTACACTTGCTTAGAGAGTCCATGATCAGCCTCTTGTTTAGGCCAGGGGCTGACCTAAACAAGAAATCTGCTAAATTTTCCTGCAATCCTGCTAAGCCAGATTTTGTTATATTTTTACAAAAGAATGTTAATATTTGCTTTACTTAAACATCAAGTTTTAGCATTATACATTTCTAAATAGCGCTGAAAATAACATCTTGCACGTCTTCTGATCAGCCAAAACAAGATTTCTAAAAAAATTTTCGGAAAGCTTTTTAAGCTATATTAAATAAACATATGTATGTATATATGTACGTACTGTTTGAAAATTGAATAAATTAAAACGGCAGAAGCTGCATAAAAAATTTCCAATTTCCCTTATAGATCAAAGACTTTTGCGTATCTATTCTGTAATCTTAAGGAACACTCGATTTATTTTGCCATTTTTGATTCAAATTATGAATTTGCCATCAGCGATGTCTATAATAGCGTAAAACAAAGCCAACATAATCCAAGGTAAAGGACTCTCGGAAGAAAAAGCACCATTATATGCTGCTTTGTCTAAATCGATTTTTTAAGCTAACTAGGTACCTAAGCTGAAAAACACGCGCGTGTGCCTCTCGAAGCTTTTAGCCCCTTGCTCTTTTTTCGATGCGGTTCCAGCATACAATTTTGACATTTATGTATTGCATGCAGTTGAACAAGATCGAAGCGTGATAACGCCATATGAGGCTTTACCTCTCCTCACAAAACTACGCGCACCTACTAAGCCAGGAGCCAATTTAATAAAAACCATGGAAAAGCGACTATTGAGCGGAAAATATAACCGCAGAAACTCTTAATTCCTCGCACGTAGCGTCACGTGATAAAGAAGAGCTTCTTGGGCTTTTGTGAATCAATAAATTGATTCGGAGAAAGCCCTGTTAAAAATCTATGATGCTTGAGCTGAGAAAGGGACGAGAAGAATTACGACAGAATAAAATACTCGTAAATCACGCGGTCGTCGAAAACTTTTTCAATGAAAAATAAACGCAGGGAAATATGGAAATTTTGGAAATTTAAGAAAAAACACACCAAATTTCGGCACTTGGCGCCTTATTATTTTCCATCAGTTTGCCTCGGGTGCGATAGAAACAAATATAACTTCGAAATTCTAAAAAATATGAAAACACGCATTTTTCCATTTATGGATTTAAATAAAAATAACTTCATTTGCGGTAAAGGGTTACTATACATAAAACGAGTGGTTCATTATATGGTTAATAGTATCAAAGATTTCGAAGCTTGCGTCTTGCAGTTATTATTTAGCACTATTAGGTTAAAGGTGAAAATTCTAATTTTTCTGATTTCAATGAATAGAACAAGTTAAACAACGTCAAAAAATTCACTTTGTTTTGGAAAATTCGAAATCATTGTTTGCAAGTGGCAACATACACTAACACACATAAGTAGTACATTCACTGTTATACTCATTTCTAAATTAAGACAACAGCTAATATGCATAGATTTTGGAAAAAATAAATACAAATTAATTCATTGTGGTACGTACATTTGTGACACACATAATTAAACATTATATACCTAATGAGCATACATGCACACTGGTGGGTATGGGGTATCTCCTTACCATACATGTGCATAGGGTCAAGTGGGGGTCAAGTGACTTGAGGCTGGGGAGTCGACCAACCACGGACCACGCAAAGCAAAATAAGGCCAACCACGCAAACATTTTGGAAGAACCACGTAAAAATTCGAAAATAAAGACAAAAATGTTCAAAATTTGTAAAATGAACATTGGTCTAATGCTAAGTTTACGAGGTTGGTAGCCAACTACGATGTTTTCCTGTTGGCTAGTCCATTTTCTTCAGTTTCACGTGCCCAACCACACAACTGACCATATGATTTTTTTAGTCAACAACATTTTTAACATTGTTGGCTTGCCAATTACACGCTAGCCACTTTGCTTAATTGAGCCGTTTTTTGAAAAGCATGACCAACCCCGCAAGCCTGTGAAGGTCACTTGAACCTGGGAAAAATGAGTGTGCACATGTATGCCCCTACCGCAACTTTTAAAAAGCATACTACCTACAGGCCATTTGCTGACCGAAATCTATTGTTGGAATTATAAAAGAGCGCCAAACGATGTCCAACAGTATAAATCGAGGTATTTTCCGAGTAGTACTCTGTCCACTCATTCATTCAGACACTTTTTGTTCATGATTGTGCATGTTTGATAGTCCAAGTCAATCCATCATCGTTATTATCATTTGTTTTCATGCAAACTTAATCAAGAATATTCAGGAAGACTAAAATAAGACGAATTAAAGCATTTTTACGGGTTTTGACGATCGAAGGGGTAAGGAACGACAAAAATATTTAAAAAATCAATGTAAACTCATCACTTTAGCGCCATAAATAGCCGTAAAAATTAATCGTTTATCCCCCAGCCCCAACGAAACTCGATTTACTTCCTCCTTAGAACTTTTGACTATGTGCATCTATGCTGATGAGCATATATGCGCACAGTCAAAAGCTCTAGAAGGGGTGAACCGAATTTCCTTTGGGGATGCGGGGAATAAAATGACTTATCTTTTTTTACCTACTTAAAGTCGAGTTTTTATACTTGATTCGTCGCATTTCCATGAATATTTATGGTTAAATCTACATGAAAACATTACCCATAAGGGCAATGAAATGGTTGTGTCCCAACAGTCCCATCATCCCAACACTTCCACCGTCCCAACATTCACACCGTCTCAACATTCCCACCGTGAAGTCCCAACATTCCCAACGCGAGTCCCAGCATTCCCACCGTCCTAACATATCCACCGTTCATAGGTGCGCAAGGTCAAACTTTCAGGGGGGAGGAATTGAAACCAAAAAATTGCTAGATAGCTATGTGCTCCGTAAAAACGGCTCTATAGTCCTATTGGGGGTCAGAAAATCAGCTATATAGCCTTTTTGGTCTCAGAAAACTAGCTAAATAGCCTTTTTGGATTCACAAACATAGCTATGTACCCTTTTCAGACTAAAAATAGCTATTAATCTCTTTTTGGAGTCGAGAAAATAGCTATATATCCTTTTGAAAATCAGAAAAGACACAACTAGATAGCATTTCCGAGCTCAAAAAAGACTACATATCAAGTTTTCTAAGCCTAAAAAGGATGTATAGCTAATTTTCTGAGCCCAAAAAACGCTATACAGCAATAGCTTTCCGGCCAAAATCGCTGTATAGCTATTAGTATTTTCAAAGCTCAGGGAGGGGTAATACCCCCATCCCTCACCCCCACGCTCATGTAAGCCACCCTCCCAACATTTCCGCCATCCCAACATTCCCACCGCGGGTCCCAACATTCTCACCGTGAGTCCCAACATTTCCAATATCCCAACATCCCCACCGTCCCATCACTCCCACCATCCCAACATTCCCACCGTCTCAACATTCCCACCACGAGTCCTAACCAGACATGCGCGTAGGAGAGGAAAATTAAGAATGTAGACCCAGAATTGAAGAATAACAAATTTTCCAAGAGAAAACAAGTAAAATAAAGGCTAAAAAGGACGAAAATCAAAAAATTTATCTAGAAATGATTTAAATTGACCAAAAACTGTAGATTAGCGTAGTTCTTATGCTGTTTCAGCTTATAAACCAATTCTTAGGGTCAATTTGGCCCAAGAAAAGCTCAATTTATGACCCCCAGACCGGTCATGCTGTGCGTGCATCTATGGTCCCAACATGCCCACCGTCAAAACCTTCCCACACGAGTCTCAACAGTTCCACCGCAAATCCCAACTTTACCACTGTTTCAGCATTGCCACCGTCCCAACATTCTCACACAACGGGTATTGGTAAGCGGGAGATTAGATCCCTTCACATGCACACTCTCTAGAATTAAGCAGATCCCAAGATTGTATTTGTGGCATTTTTCGCGATTTCAGCCCCATCGGATCCCTTCTCAGAATAAATTTGCTGCCTGGGAGTGTTGGGACGGTGGGAATGTTGGAATGAAAAGTCAAAATTTGCGGCGAATTCTAATATTTTTAATTTTTAAAGCGACAAAACGAATCTGAATTGAATAAAAATGACTAAAAAATGCAGTTTTCCACAAAACATTTTATTTAGGATGTTTTAACCATTTTTCATATTTGGTCCACAAAAAGGCTGGAACTATAGATTTGGTATTCCCAAATTTTGGAGTTTCAGCCCCTGAACTTCCGACCTTGGGAAACTATCTTTCATGGGTAATCCTATCCTTTTAAGAGCGAGCTTTTACTGCAGAATGCTCAAGATAAAGAATAACGTTGCAATATTCATAGCGAAATATTGGCGAAAATAGGCAATTTATGTAGAACAGATCACAGATAAATAATTAATAATAACATGCAAATAATAACTTAGTAAATTAACATTGAACACAATTTATTAATAACGTAGCGCAAGACAAAACGGACAAAGACTTGTATATATTATAAGAGCTGAAGATGTAGTTAGTAGCTAGAGAATATGTACTAACGACTACTTCGCTGTATCTATAAAGTTAAGTTCTTGTTAAGCAAGTTCTATAAAAGTTAAAAGTCAAGCACTTAAAAGAATATCAATGCTTTAATTTATTATTTGCTATTCTTTATTGTCTTATTTATTCATTCAATGTTTACATGATTCCTAAAAAATTTCGATAGACTCACAAACAAATGCAGACAATGTCGCAAAAGCATAAAAAACTTTGAAAATATACCCAACTGATTTTTGCATATACGTTTCTTTGCTATTTACTCCAGGTAGAAAATAGATAATTTTTTGCTAAAAATCAGGATGCTAATGATACTAGATTCTTAATTTGTCAAAATACCAAGGTGGCCAAGTGAGGGGCGAGGTGGGGGGCATTCTCAGCATCTTTTCACGAATGCAGCATGAAAATTCCTTGCGAACTTTACACTAAAAGGGAAACGCAATACCTATCTAAGTTACAAAGAAAAAAGCCCAATGGCAAGACTGAATTGTAGGGGTATATATTAGAGAAATGTCGATGGTCAAATAAGCTAAAAAAGATTACTAAGTAAAAAAACGATAAAACGTAAAAAATTCTTGACTAAAAGCAAATTCCGACGTTTCTCGTTAAAGATTTATTGAAATCGAACATAGATTAGCATGGTTAGAGAGGCAATGGAAGGAAGGGTAAAATCTAGAATCTGTGGTCAGGAAGAAGTAAAATCTAGAATCTTGACAAAACAAATCGATTATGTCGAAATCGCTTGGAACTACATTATTTTAGACCTGAATCGTTAGACTAGTGCAAAAGTTCTATATCCTTCAGCGAAGCATTACACCGCCACTCACCCCTCATTCTGCATGCGCGACATACGTCTGCTACGGAAACACGGAAACGATTTGGTTTAAAATAGGCTTAAAGAGGTTTAAAACAAAGTTACATTCTGTCTTTGACTAAATGCGATGAAAAAGAAAAGAAAAACTAACTAAAAGCATTTAGCTAAGGAATCGAAATACCGATGATTAACTAAAGGATGGCTACCTTTCCCTTAGTCAATGCAGTGATGAACCTACTAGGTATATTAGATCCTTTCGATTAAGTTTTGTTACAGTATTTTAACGAATTCAGTGCTATTGATAAATAAAGGCGCATATTTCCAACTTCACACTAGTCGAAAACCTTACGAATTGCTAAATTGCGTGAAAAACGAAGAAGGAAAGAAAGTGCAAATTAAGATCATAGTATTTACATAATTTGATCAAAAAAGGCAGGCGAACGTATAAGTATTTTACTACAAGACGACACAATGCAGGAACGTATGTACATGATGAACAAACTTCGGGTGAAAAGAGGCGACGAAGTCGTGCTACAGAATCGACTGAACATACTTATGATATACAAGGGGTGGTAAGCAGACGTGCACAGCATGGGGATTCGAGGGGCATAGGTGTGCAAGGTCAAACTTTCAGGGAGGGGTGAAAATAAAAAACTTGGAGGTAGCTAGGTAGCATGTAAAAATACTGTGAACAGCGAAAAACGATAGTATCGCTTAAAACCATCGTTTCCGAGCATTTGTGACACATATTAGCCTTTTGAAACTTACTAACATAGCTAAATAGCCTTCACGGACAAAAAGAGCTACATTTAGCCCACACATGCACATAGGGGTGGGGGTGAGGGGGGTATTACCCCCTGAGGGGTCAGCTAGACCGGTACTGTCCGGCGATTTTGAGCAAACAGGTCTTGTTCTGCATCATTTTTGACATTAAAATCAGTAAAAATGTCAAAATTTTTCCGGCGCTTCGCGCCAGAGTAGTATTTTAAGTACTTTTTACTCAAAAAGCGCCCAAAATTTATAAATTTTTGCATTCTTTAGTGTTAAAAGTGATATAATGCAGTCAAAATAGACTAAAAATGCTTTTAAAATGTGTCATAATACGAAAAACGTTTTATAGGCTATTTTAACCATTTTATCATTAAAACAGCAAAAAAATCGTGAACGTTAAATTTACTGTTTTAGATTTTTGGCATTTCACCCCCCCCTGCCGACCCTGACCTTGTGCACCTATGATTTAGCCCTTTATAAAGTCGGAAAATAGTTATTAACCCTTCTGAGAACCCTATAAAAAGCAGTCGGAAAATAGTTATAAATTCTTTCGAAACCCATAAGAAGCAACTATATAGCACTTCTGAATTCATACGGCATGTTTCTGATTCCAAAAAGTCTATACAGCTAGTTTTCTGAGCCCAGAAAAGGCAATATAGCAATGCTTTTCGGCCAAAATGACTATATAGTTATCACGTTTATAGAACTCAGGGGAAGGGAGTATTGCCCTTCTTACCCCAACCCATGCCCATGTGTCGGGGGGGTGAGCATAGATGCAAATAGAAAGGTGAGGGGGTAGTACTCCCATTGAAGGGCCAGCTAGACAGATACTGTCCGGCGATTTTGAGCTGACGGAACGTTTTTTGCATCATTTCTGAGGTCAAAAACAGTAAGATTGTCAAAAATTTTCCGGCGCTTCGCAGCGAATTAGTACTTGAATCTACTTTTCACTTGAAAAAACGCCTAAAATAGATCAATTCCTGTATTTCTTAGTGTTAAAAGTAGGGATGGACCGGTTCCAAAATTTTCAAAATTTCGAGATTGGGTTCAACCTGATTTATATGTACAAGTCATAGTTATAAATACTTACGTTAAACATGAATAAGATTCTAATTGGCAGTACGATCGCTAAGCACGTTGTAATTATTGTATAAGTTAGCATAAGATGAATCGAGGCTTATACAAGTGCTATCATGCTAAGCTACCATTCTCGAACTTGTAATTACATTTTATTTTTATTCAGAAAGAGTAGGTTTATTCATCCAAAGACATTAAAGTCATATGAAGAGGCAGCCCGTTTTCTGAAGTTTGGAGGAATCACCAAAATTAAAAAATTTATATGCGTTCTTTAGCGATTTTACGTGATGAAAAGACAAATTTCGACATATTTTGCGTTCTTAGATAATTTGTGTAGCTTGCGGTAATGTGATAAACCAACAAAAAGTAAATGCTTCGGTAATTTTGAAAATTAATTTTAATTTTAAAAATTTCTCAAAATATTAATGAAAATGAGCGAAATAAAAAGACTAGAAGAACATTTAAGAAATTTTAAAAAGTACAAAAGTTTAAACCTCTTTTCATTCGAAAAACTGTTCAGAAGACAAGAGTAAAGATGAAAAAGATTGATTATTTGAGTAATAAATCGAGCGAAATTCTTGAAAATTCTCTGAATTTCCAATAAGTCGGTCTTATATACGTCCAAATGTACTTATACGCATAGATGATCATAAATGCACTAAATAAGGGGCAAAATCGAAAAATTACAGACAAGAAGCAAATTAAAACGCTCGTATTTTAGCAACAGAGGGTATGGAGGGGTTGCCCCACCGAAAGTTTTCGGATTTTCTTAGAATTCACTATTATTCCACGAAATACATATATGACATCATCGATAATGACAAAAATAGCAATTCCAACGTGTTTTTGCATTTTTTTAAATTAATTTTTCCAGGAACTCGATTTTCATTTATATACAAAAGCTCATTACAAGGAAATCTACCCGGATAATCCACTAAAGATCTTCTTTGCTTTAGTACTCCAAATTAAATACATTTTTGAAATAGGATGAAGAATGGGAGAAATCGGACTTACAATCCAAATGTTTTTTCTTTGGACCGATTTCCTCCTCTGTCGTTGCTTTACAAACAGTTTTTCCAAGCTGAGAACCGGCTAAACTGTGATAAGCGGCCGTTAATCTATCATTTATAGTTTGTTTGCCAGTGGTAAAGGGCATTTGGGCGTGTAACACCTTGTCCACCATTTTTTTTGCGTTCGAATAACAAATTTAACCTGATAAATTAAGATAACTAGTAGCAATGTGATGGGGAATATAGAAGAGCTCTTGGCAAACTTCTTATTAAGTAACGAAGTGAGTTAGTTAGGCTCTTGCATAACAAAGCAAGCAATAAATAACGTAAGAAAGAATAAGTACATATATACTGAATGAAATGAGCAACAAAATCTATGCACGAATAAGTATTTAAGTATGTTAATGCGTTGTCCCATGACATAAAAGGCACTTTATCTCTCCATCAGAATAAAATTTAAGGGTAATTTTCAATAATAATAATTTTTTAATAATAATTTTTTTAAATTCTTTTTTAGTAATTTTTAATAATTTTTCTCTGCTTTTAGCGAAAAAAACATTTACTACTTTATTTCATTTTGTCTATTTTTTGATCTGGCCGAATTGAACTGAAAAAGTAGTATAATTGTTGAGCAACTATTTTTGCGGGACCCAATGGCGAACCAGGCCATCAGCTAGCTTAAACAATATTCTATTGGATGGAGATTCATCTTTTTGGGTCGACGTTTTTCGATCGAATAAAATTCCAGTCCTTGGGGCTAAAAACTAGCTCAAATAGCTAAGTGAGCTGACACTTGACCTTTTGCATATATGCTTAGGTGCCAAAATGATGCTGACCCAGAAAAATCAAGTCAGTAGCTCTAGAAAAAGCCTAATTTTTTGAACATGAAAATCCTACTCCTAAATTTTAGGAAAAAAGTTAAAATAAGACACAACTTACCGGAGAATCATACTGAATTTTCTAGAGGAATTAGAAGAAACATTGTGAAACAATTTCCAGACAACCATTTGATTATTTTCCGCAGATATTTTTGGCTGTCACTAGCGCAGCCCCTAGTGAACATTCCGAAAAAAATTTTTCACTGCTCAAGTAAATAGCGCAGGACGATGTTAAAAAATAAAAAACACGTTATTTAACTGCCCCCGCCCGTTTTTGTTTTTCAGATGAAAAATTTCTTCGGATTCCCTCCCTGGCAAAAATCCTGGTTAAGCCTACGTTCGCGATCCAAAATAATCGAAGTCTCTCGAAATTTCCCGCTATCAAAGGTGCCACACCTTGTAACTAATGTTTTTGAATTTTTTGTTTTCGAAACGGCTTTGTCGAATAACCTAGGTCCTTATACCTAGGTATTTAATTTTATTGTCATGCCATTATGTCACAGGACACCAGTACCGTATCCAGGACTTTGCATCGGGAGAAGGGGGGCACGAACAAAATTTTTTTAAAACCTAAGGGTGGGCCAAAGGACGAATTTTCGTTTGCAAATTTTGCTATCCGGATACCTTAGATACGATGAGAATCCAATGGAAATCATCTCCTTTAGGGCTGGAATCTGGAGGTGGTGAGCTCAAGCGCCCCCCAGCGGGGTCCGAGGCAGAGCCCTAAAAATTATGTAAAAGAGCACATCAACTTTAAATCGTAACCAGGCCCGTATCCACGATTATGTTTTAGGAGGGGGGCACAACCACAATTTTTTTAAAACATAATGGGGACCAAAGGATGAATTTTAGTTTGCGAATTTTGCTACCTGGATAACTAGATACGGTGAGAATCCAATAGAAACCATCTCTTGTAGGGCTGGGGTGGCGCGCTCAAGCGTCCCTGAGTGGGTCCAGGGCAGAGCCCCGGAAGCTTTTGTAAAAAAGTACTTCAATTTTGAGTCGTAATGTTAAAAATTTTACAAAATCAGCCGAATCACAGCTCTGAATTCGTCTAAAAAGTGGTCACATTTCAACCACAAACACATAATCATTGCCAAAAAATTGCTGTCATTCTTGCTTCATCAAAAAATCTCATTTCCTGCAAAAAACATGAAGAACAGAAGACATGTATATATAGATGCAAAATACGCTTTAGATTGTCTAAAGACTAAAAATGAGGTATTTAAACCGCGCACTTGAAACTAAACAGATTTTACTTATTATCAGGCCCGTATTCAGAGGGGAGAGGGGGCACGTGTCCCCCATCCACCGAAATGAAACGCGAGAATAATTTTTCCTTTCCACCCTCCGTCGCCCTTCTAGCCAAAAATGGCAAAAGAATTTGAGCGCTACACGCCGTATTTTTAAATCATAATTACAGTTTATTTAGTCCCAAGCGCGTGGTTTAAACACTCTGTTTTTAGTCTTTATTCAATCTAAAGCGTGTTTTGCACCTAAATCTACTGTTCTGCACAGATTTATGCAGAAAATGAAATTTTTCCAAAATGTCCATTTGAATTCCCAGTCACCATATTTAAGGCATCTAGGCAGCTAAATTCACAAAGTGTACAATTCCAGTAGGCTTAAAACGTCTTTTTTAAATCATCCTTTGTTCCTCCTTGTGCTTTGAAAAAAATGTTGGTCGTGCCCATAGGTGGGTAGCACCAAAATTCTGAGACGGTGCATGATTTTTCAAAGATCAAAAAATGGTCCTAAAAATGGTAATATGGCGGAAAAACACTATTTTTCAATGTTTCTCATCGAGCACTATCTATTGGCATAAAAAAATTGCGAAAAATTCATAAATTGAATTTCGGAGGGGGTATCTTGGTTTCTGGAGGGAAAGTGCGGGTGCATACCCCCAATCCCCCCACGCCCACGTGTGTTCGCGACCTCCAACCCCCCTCCGAAACAAAATCCTGGATACGGACTTGCTTATAATTAAAAAATTCGGCGCGAAACGCCGAAAATTTTTTGCGATTTTCGGCTAAGAAAGTAATGGTAGAGGGTAATAAAGAAAAAATCATTCTCACATTTCATTTCAGGAAAGGCACGTGACCATACGTGGGCACTGGGCAGCACCAAAATTCTGGGGGAGGGGCTGCAAGATTTTTCAAATGGCTTTCAAATGGTGGTATGGCGAAAAAATACCATTTTTCGATGTTTCTCACCGAGCACTATCCAATGGCATCAAAAAAATGCGAAAAAAAAACAAAAAATTTCAAAAATTAAATTCTGGAGGGTCATTTTGGTTTCTGGTGGATATTTTGATTTCACGGGGGTGCATACCCCCCAAACCCCCCACGCCCAGGTGTGCACGTGACCCCCACACTCCTGGAAACAAGCCTGGTCGCTGTTAAAATTTTTACAAAATCAACCAAATCACCGATCTGAATCCACCCTAAGAATGGTCAGAGTTCATCAGCACATTCATATCCATCGAAAAAAAATTGCTGTCATTCTTGTTTCTCGAGCAAATCTCATTTTCTGCATAAAAGGTGAGAAGAATAGAAAACTTAAATGCAAAATACGCTTAAGGTTAGACTGAAAATGGAATGTTTAAACCACGCGCTTGAGACTAAATAAATTCTAATTGTAAGTGTGAAATTCGGCGCGAAACGCAAGGTGTACGCAAGATTATCTGAAGCGGGAACGGTCCGAAATTTGTGACCCTATTTTCGAGATACGTTTGCCATGGCCCAAAATGAAGTGCATTTTCTGACGTTTCCGAGTATACTCTATGCATTGAACTCATTATATATATATATATATATATATATATATATATATATATATATATATATATATATATGTATATATATATATTATATATAAAGTTTTCGGAAAAAATTTCATTTTCTCAAATACTTATGCTATGAAAAAAGACGATAGATATTGTAATATTATTTAAGCCATAGTACTATTATAATTTATACTTTAACTTTATCATCGAGCGTCGTAATAGTTAATGCGTATTTTTAAAGATATTTTCTTGGGCAATTAAATGTCTTTTCTGTAATGCACCATTCATAAGTAATTTGTTTTTGTTCATTTTCATAGATGCATATTTTGCCACTATTTGTTTAATTGATTTATTCGTTCATTTCATTTATTTGTTCAATTTCATTGATGACGAATAGATTTTGATTTGATTGATTCGATTCGATTCGATCATGGACTGAACCAAACGTTGTAGCCAGCGTTTAAAGTAAGCCTGAGAAATGGGATGCGACGAGAGGAGCGAGAAATGCGAGTTGCATCCATACGTGGGCAGCACCAAAATTCTTGGGGGGGGGTGCAAGATTTTTCAAAGGTAAAAAATAGCCTTAAAAATTGTGGTATGGCGGAAAAACACCATTTTTCAACATTTCTCTTCGAGCACTATCCATTAGCATCAAAAATTGCGAAAAAACAAAGTAAAATTTCAAAAACTGAATTCTGGTGGGTATTTTGGTTTCTGGGGAGGAGTATTTTGGTTTCTCGGGGAGGAGTTGCATACCCCGAACTTCCCACGCCCAGGTGTGGTTTATCCCATTACTTAGACTTGTCTCAAACGCTGGCACCAACATTTTCGGTCAGTCACATGAATCCAGGGCTGTCAAACTTTAGTTTTTGTGGTTTTTTGGAAAATCCGAAAAAACAAAATTCCATGGTTTTTGGCATTTTTTGAAAGAATTTTCTCCTAAATAAATCGGATTCACATGTGAGTACTCTGTGGGCATATTCTACAATCGCTCATAAATACTGTAGCAAAAGTCTCGCATCACGAGGGAGTTGATAACTACACCTTCAGACTTCAGTAAAGTGAGTGACCAGGCAATTTTCGGCAAATATGTGTACCAAAGCAAACTTAACAAATGACACACCTTTTGGTAGAACTCGATGAGATGATCATTTCAAAAAAATTTTGATTGGGTCTCATCCCAGTCAAGAGTTACCGCCATTTGAACTGTCAACGTTACTATAACATGCTTGCGGATTCACATAGGTGCCAGTGGATGGTTTAAGCCTAGATCAAAAGTGGGGCTAAAATTGCGGAGCGAGCGAAGCGAGCGGAGCAATTTTTGGTCCCATTTTGAAGTAGGCTTAAACCATCCACTGGCACTATGTGAATGCACATATCTAAGCCTAAGCCTGAGCATTTAGTAACAAAAAAAAGTTTATCATCTCGTACAATTTTACCAAGTTATGATACATAATTTTTTTACTTAAATCAGCTCTAGAATCTCTATCGATTGATGTACTGCTTGCAACTTACGTTTTTTTCGATTTCCCGATGTTTTTTCATGTAGTACCCCTTGGTAATATGATATCTTTGAACGACAGTAACTCCATCAATAATGCCGACCCACTCATATTTTTTTACTGAAATCAGCTCCAGAAACTCTATCGATTGATGTACTGCTTGCAGCTCTTTCGTTTGGTACACATATTCGCCAGTTTAGCCGTGACCAGTCGCAGTCCAGACTAGGCACCTCAATTTTGCGGTGATGGATACTAGCTTATGAGTCAAGTCAAGGCCTGTTTGTTAGTCCAATAGATGAGCTATTGTTTGCAAATTTTCTGTGACCGTTTTTACTCGGCCCCTACCTTACTGCCAGTCATTTTAAGTTGACAAGAACAAGACAGGAAAAAAGTTGGTGGCTGGGGGAAGATTCAGTTGGCTTGGGTGGAAGTCTGACTGGGGTTTTGTTATATTTGGTCAATTAAGTTTAATCATTCATTTTCATTTATTCCATAAATTTCTCCTTTTGCTCTTTAATAAATTGCACAATGAACCAGAAAACGGTCGGCAGCAGACTGGCTTAGAAATCGGATGATAACTGACTGCGTTGTTCCAGATGTTTTTATTGACTTAATGTTTGAATTATGTGCTCCGAATAAAAAGAATTGTGCTTAATTCCTTTTTTGTGCAAACAGATCATACTATTGTGCCTTGACGTCATTTAATAAGCTTGTAATTAACACTTTAAAAGTAAAATTCGCATTTGTCAACTGAACATTTTGGTTGAAATAATCAAAAACCACCAAAAGCACCAAAAATCAAAGCAAAAACCAAAAACCAAAAAATTAAAATTTTGAAATCCTGGTTTTTGCCACCCCTGCATGAATCTACAGAAGCAATCAGAGCAGTGCTTTATTTGTTTTCGACTTGACTCAAATCAAACCAGTTAGGTGGCAGCTTTCACCAAATACTACTTACTGTATACGTACTTATGACGTGGCTATGTTAATACATGTGTGAACCAGCTACACCAATGCCGGCGCGGCCTAAAATCAATAACAAGTACAAGATTGAATCATTCCGGCGCGAAGCGCGAAAATTTTACATTTGGGCTTTCTTAAACGCATTTTGCAGTACAAACACTAGCCAAATCCGTTAAGTAGATATAAATTTTCAATTATAATGAATTTCCAGAGCAATTTGTCGATAAAGAAGCTGCAATCGGCGCGGCGAGCTAGGAATATCAATAAAAAAACATTTACAAATAAATCAGTCCGGCGCGAAACGCCGGAAAATTTTGAAATTTTACCCTCCTAGAACGCATTTGTGCATTACAAAAATTTTGCATTAATTTTAATCACGCCCAAATTGTTTTCAACATGTCGAAGGTTTGGTTCATTAGACCCCTAAATGTGGAAAAACGGTGCCCTGCAGCTGCAGCCAGCACGACATCACGACGATGTCAGAGCAGACACAGTAAAACATTTGATCGACGTATAAGTCATGCACATAAGATCCTGCGTGCTCATCGTACATGTTACCTTTCATTATTTATCCGAAAACCAAAGCCTTCTGATAAACCTCAAGAGCCAAATCCAGGGAGCAGCACGCTAAGCAATGCTTGAGCAAGTTGTAAAATCTCTAAGCCCCAGGATATTGATAAGGTATGTTTTGGCACCTGTAAATCAATCAAATCATCGAATTTTCTTGAAATTCTACGATAAGGTCAGACGGGGACTTCAACAAAGAATTTTCGAGATTTAACCAAATTATAGTCTCTATGATTCAAGATATTTAGACAAATGTACTGATATATTTTCCTTACCGTTTAAAGTTGTTTACATATAGCGCACAAAGGGTAGGTTGTACATTGCGGCATAATTGATTCGCCTAGCAGCAAATAAGTTGCATACCTATGTACATGTGCGTACGATAGGTTTCGGGGGTTCGATCGGGTCATTTAAATAAAGGATCCGTATGTAGGAGCCGATGCCTATAAGAGGTAGGTGTAATAATTGAGCCAAATCTACGACCCTATTATTCAGAAAAATTATTTTCCACACACACAGAAAGTAGGTAGTATTGTAGAGCATAACCTTACCTACCTAAATACTTACGTATTTGAATCGATTCAATTACACGATGGCTTGACTAATGCAGCACTACGACACAAGAGTTGGAGTCTGGCTGGACCTAGAGTATTTCGACAAGCCCCATAGACAAGTTCACACAAGTTCGGGCATAAATTTTAAAAACTATGTCCGACAGTTAGCCGACAGATTGCGATTATAGCATTGATTTGATATATAATTATCGTAAATCGTCGGCTTACGTTAGAAAAATTGCTAAAATTGATGAAAAAACTTAAGTGAGACAGAATGTAATTTTATCAAAACACATTCCATTTTTTGCGGCTTTCTGTTGCCGATGGATCGAGCTCGATGAGAAGCGTCTTAATTTTTATCCATTGATTTTTCTGCAATCTTTGAAGACTGGAAATTTCTGATCCCCCCTCTCTGATTCGGTCGCTACCACACTTAGGCGTGGAAGGGGGGTTCGAGGAATATGCACCCCCTAGAAACCAAAATACCCCCAGAATTCAATTTTTAAATTTTTTTGTTCTTTTCGCAATTTTTTGATGCCAATGGATAGTGCTTGATGAGAAACGTCGAAAAATAGTGTTTTCCGCCATACCCCATTTTTAAGGCAATTTTTTGACCTTCAAAAAATCTTGCACCCCCTCCCAGAATTTTCTTGCTGCCCACGTATGGTCGCTACCACACCTGGGCGTGGGGGAGGGGTTTGGGGGGGTAATAATCACCCCCGAAACCAAAATACCCCCCAGAAATCAAAATACCCCCCCCCAGAATTCAATCTTTGAAAATTTTTTATCGGTTTTTTCGCAATTTTTTGATGCCAATGGATAGTGCTTGATGAGAAACGTCGAAAAATGGTGTTTTTATCGCCCTACCACCATTTTTAAGGCCATTTTTTGACCTTCAAAAAAATCTTGCACCCCCCCCCCAGAATTTTCTTGCTGCCCACGTATGGTCGCTACCCATCATGGGTGGGTGGCACCAAAGTTCTGAGCAGGTGAAAGGTTTTTTCAAAGATCGAAAAATTGCTTTAAAAATGGTGGTAAGGCGAAAAAAACAAAGAAATTAAGAAATTTCAAAACTTGAATTCTGGGGAGGGGTATTTTGGTTCCTGGGGATATTTTAATTTCTGGGAGATGCATACCCCACGCCCAGGTATGCTGCCCATCACACCTGGGCGTGGGGGTTTGGGGGGTATGCACTCCCCCAGAAACCAAAATACCCCCCAGAATTCAATTTTTGAAATTTTTTTCGGTTTTTTCGCAATTTTTTGATGCCAATGGATAGTGCTTGATGGGAAACAACGAAAAATGATGTTTTTATCGCCCTACCACCATTTTTAAGGCCATTTTTTTGACCTTCAAAAAATTTTGCACCCCCCCAGAATTTTCTTGCTGCACACGCATGCTGCCCATCCTAATAATCATGTATCTGTAATATGAGCATATCTAATGCTTGCTATTCAAGCTGAGAAGCTGCATAACGTAATGAAAAATCACAATTTTAACCAAATTGCGGCATTGCGAACAGATGAATAATTCCAATAATACGCATAAGAATAAATATCAAAATATAAATGAAAAATAATGCGTGTATTGCTGGCACATCGGCTGCGATTACGACTTCGAGACGAACTCGAAACGCAAGCGAGGACGGAAAACATTGAAAACAAAATATTATTCAAAAATTAACGACTCGGCCAAAAAAATTAATAACGCACGAATATAGTAAGCAGATTGAACAGTTCAAAATAGAGAAGCGTCAGTATTATGGGCTGCAACCATACAAGGGCGTGGGGGAGGGGTTGTTTCCATACCTGAGCATGGAGGTTTTGGGGGGTATACACCCCCCCAGAAATCAAAATACCCCGCAGAATTCAATTTTTAAAATTTTTTGTTCTTTATCGCAATTTTTTGATGTCAATGGATAGTGCTTGATGAGAAACGTTGAAAAACGGAGATTTTAGCCATACCACCATTTTAAGGCCATTTTTTTACCTTTGATAAAATCTTGCACCCCCAAGAACTTTGGTGCCGCCACCTATGGTTGTATCCCTCAGCAGTCGAAACCCCCCGCAAATTACTGAAGACCCACAGCATTCTATTTTTTTTTTAAACATTTTTGGCGACTAACCCCATCCTGACTCCCCAGAATTTGGGTGCAGCCCATATATGGCTGCAACGTAATTACAGGTAATTAATTTGGGTGCAGCCCATATTGGGTAATTAATCTGGGTGCAGCCCATATTGGGGCGAAATAGCGAAAAAATATGCAAAATTGAATTTTCGGGGTCCGCCGAATGCCAGGGGGAATTTCGGATGCAAGGAGTCTAACTTATGTCTCTCCACGCCCATATGTGGTCATCGTCATACATGGGCAGCAACCAAATTCTGAGGGGGGATGGGGGGGGGTTCGATAGGACCAAATTGCCAAAAATAGCACTAAAAATTTAATTCAAGGGATCTATTGATTGGGAGGTCTTTCAGATTCTCGGAGGGGTTCAAGAGCATAGGTGGGCGGCACCAAAATTCTGAGGGGGGGGTGCAAGATTTTTCAAAGATAAAAAAATGGCCTTAAAAATGCTGGTATGACGAAAAAACACCATTTTTCAACGTTTCTCATCGAAAACTATCCATTGGCATCAAAACCCCTTGCCTATGTGTAGTCAGAAATTCAATTTTGGGTGTCTACCGGATTCTAGGGGTCTAAAACCTACCCTGTGCCCGAGTTTGCGCGTCAGTCTCAAATCAAGAATTAAAGAGAACCAAAATATGAAAAAAAACAAGGAAAATCTCTTATCACAAAAGCATTATTTGCTTCAGAAACCCATTTTTCATCTTATTTCAATCTAGCAGCCTTATCAATGAGAGTAGAAAAAATCGACTTTTTGTGTTGAAGGAAAGATCAACGAAGATTGTGAAAAATAATGCCTTTTCTACGTAATTCAGGAAAAAAGGTCAATTAAAATGATTTAATAAAAATTAAGCCAACGCTGAGGAATCGATTCGTCCTTAAACAATAATTGAAAATTCAAAGGTTAGAAGTTAAAATTGAATAATTATAGAAAGCAAAATCTGATAAAATAAGAAAGGAAGATTTGAATTTATGCTCAGATTTGCATGATTACAGGCAATCACTTTAAAAGACGCAATTTAAATATTGCACAGTTGGTTCACAAAAGTAATACTTCTTCACTTTTCTTCCTCATGATGTTGTCAGCGGGGTCGGTGCGATAAATAACGAAACAAGAGCTGATAATTTTTAATTTTTTTTAATTTGTATTTTTTTATTTTATTTATATAAAATTTAATAAATAATATAGTTGATTAATTTAAGCGGAGCGCCGAAAAATTTGAGCCCTTCTCATGGACATACGAACTAATGATCCGTGTCTTTCTGTTTTTCTTTTGTTTTTCAATTTTTTCGGTCAATCGGAAAAGAGCGATTTCTCATGAAATGAGCACATTAGAGGTACAGAGATTATAGAACTTCCCACACGCTAATTTCAATAAATTCATTTTCCATACATGCACAAGAGGTGAGCAGGGTATTACCCATAGGTGCGCAAGGTCGAATTTTCAGGGGGGAAAGTGAAAACTAAAAAAATGCTAGATAGATATGTGCTTCGTAAAAACGGCTCTATAGTCCTTTTGGGGTCAGAAAATTAGCGATATAGCCTTTTTGGTCTCAGGAAACTAGCTATATAGCCTTTTTGGATTCACAAACATAGCTATGTATATAGCCTTTTTGGACTAAAAATAGCTATTAATCCTTTTTGGAGTCGAGAAAATAGCCATATATCCTTTTGAAACTCAGAAAAGACAACTAAATAGCATTTCTTGAGGTCAAAAAAGACTACATAGCTAGTTTTCTGAGCCCAAAAAGAGCGTATAGCTATCAGTTTTTCGAAGCTCAGGGGTTCCCTCCACTCACCCTCAACCCCTTCCCCCCCGCTGAAAGGTCAGCCAGACAGGCGCTGTCCGGCGATTTTGAGCTGTTGGAACGTTTTTTGCATCATTTTTGAAGGTAAAAAGCAGTAAAAATATCAGAATTTTTCCGGATTAGTATCTTTGCACTTTTATATCCATAAAAGCGCCAAAAAATGGATCAACTTATGTATTTCTAGTGTTAAAAGTTATATAATGCAGTGAAAATGGACTAAACATGCTAAAATGCAAAATTACCACTAAAAGACGCTTTGTTTGACCATTTTAATCGTTTAAACAGCAAAAAACGTAAACATTAAATTTACTGCTTTGGATTTTTGAGATTTTAGCCCCTCCCTACCGACCCTGACCACGTGCACCTCTTATTTTCCTATACCGTCTACTCTATCTAACCTTTGATTAAGGAATTTGAGTTAATCAGAGAGCGTCAATGTTTCTACGAAAATTTTTAATTTTTCTAATATATAATTTCTAAAAATTTTTCTATACTTTTTCAAATATTTCAGCTCTTTTTTTAACAAGGAAACTGGAGCCAAAGTTCCTAACAAAAACCCAGAAATAACTTAATTCAACGCATCCCTAAATGCACGATGACGCTCATTAATTGATACGTATATATAATTAATCGAAAGATATGCGGACGGGTTAATACCGCAATAACGACAAACCAATGGATACTGGCGCATCCGATAATAAAGAGACGATAATGCAATTATAGCTAAGTTAATAGAGTATGTATATAAGAGAAAAGGACTAAGCAAATTTTTTGGCAAAATGCCAAACGTCAGAGACGCGCCCTCTGATCACGCGCTACGCCCGCGCACATGCGATGTACGAAACGTTGGTACGCTATATATGTAGAGATAATGATTAAATCTAATGCGAATTGTAAACTATAGGATATGGCCCGAGGATATCAGACGGATTAATTGGTCGCAAAAAAGGATTAGAAGGCTAGAGAATGAGAGAATGAGCCGGCGGCAGCAGCTATTGACCTCGTTTCTTTTTATCACTACCGCCCTGACGGCGACCCCTCTGAGGTCCTCCATTGCCAGAGCCCGGCCGACCGTTGACCGCATTATTCGCCGGACGCCTACGCTGCGGCATAGGACCAGTTAAAGAGCCACTTACTTCCGGCAAAATATCTTCCGTAATGCCCTGAGGCAAAAAAGCTAGCTTACCGTCAGGCACATACATGTAACGGATGAGGGCATAAATACACATAGGGAGGAGTGTGGGGAAATTGCCCACCGCTGAAGCGTCAGTCAGACAAGCAATGACCGGAGATTTTTTGAGCAGACGCAACGCCTTATCATTTTTGAGGTCAAATGCAGTGATTTTTAACAATTAGCACTTTTATGTATCTTTTACTCAAAAATCGCCCAAAATTCATCAATTTTTGCATTTTTAATAATAAAATTGATATAATGCAGTCAAAATGGACAATGATGTAAAGATACGACGTTACGAGAAAAAGTTTTACAGGCTATTTTATAATTATGATAGTTTAACAACAGAAAAATGGTGAAGGTTGAATTTACTCTTTCGGCTTTCTGGAATTTCACCCACCCTTGCCGATCCTGACCTTGCGCATCTAAGGATGGAAGTTCCCCATCCAAGATTGGTCATTCCATTTCCCGAGAGCCAGAAAATTTTTGACCCTTAACCCGATTTTTGGAAAAAAATTGAATTTTTCGGCCAACAGTTGGAGGTAATTTACCCCCTCCCTCTAGAATGGCCGGGGACCCTCCACTCCACCCAAAATTTTGAGCCATTACATGTATGATCATGCATGATCTTGGTAGGTCTAAGGTACAGAATTTGATTTTTAGACACTTTTTGATTCTGGATGAGTGCATTACAGAAAAAATTTTAATTCAACTAATCCAAACCAAACCAGAACCAAGCCCAAACTACACTCAACCATACATGATCTGAGGGAAAGGGGTTTGGGGGAAAGAGGATTTCACCCCCCCCCCACAAATTTTCACCCCTCCCCACGCAGAAATTTTTTCATCATACCCCCAGAATTTGCGAAAAATTCGTAGACTAGGTGCTTTTCTAAGCGTTTTTAGCTATGTAGCTATTTGCTCAAAAAAGTCAAATTTTAGGCGCTCATGTACTCATGTTTTTATTATAATTCATTGAATTTGTTTGATAGATCTTTGTTTCGAAATTTTTTAATGTTTTTATGCTCTTCGTCAGAAACGCCGAAAAATTATGTTTTTGACTCGAACCTACAATTTTGAGGCCCAAAAAGGAACTCCAAAAGTCCCCCCAGAAATCCCATGCTGTGCATGTGTACACGCAACCTAACCAAAAACCATTTAGAGATGAGATAATTTATGGAAACGTACATGCATGTAATAGATGGGATGAGGGATCCCTAGCCCAGCCTACGGCACTCGTCTCCATCTCTAAAAAATCAGAAAATGCCCCCACCCCCCAATTTTCGGTGAAAACTTAATTTTCCATTTTTTAAGTACTTTTTACCATTTTTGATCGAAAATGGAAGAGCTAATTACCCCCTCTCTCCCCTCCTTGAAAATAGCCAAGGACCATAACAACCCGCAAAAGCGGGCCGCATAACATGCGATAAAATTGAAAATTCTGTATGAAATTTAAAATTACATCACAAAATTTCGAGATCAGTCATCTTTTAATGAATCGCAAACTCAAACGCGTAGCAGCTCAAGCATTTGAAATTCCGCATTTCTGTCCTTTTGTTTAAAAGATTGAAACTTAAGAACCAATTTGAAGATACTTTAAGCTGAATAACGACAGGTTTAAAAAGCATAGCTCCACAAATAAAAAATTTAATCAAATTTACATACATAAGTAAAAATTCCTCAAAAAATAAATGCTCAAAAAAGTGTCGCCATTTTATTGACTAAATTTGGGACAGAGTTATCAAACATAAACAGTGCTCGCCATGAAAGTTGACGCAGACATTAATCTGCTAATGATGGTGCGTCAACTTTCATGGCGAGCATTGTACGGCTACATGAACCCGGTGGCATAAATGGACCAGGGGAGGGGAATCCCCCACCCATAGTTCATCGTCTGACCACCACACATGGGCGTAGGGGTCTGAAGAGTATATGTACACCCCCGCAAAAGTTGAAAAAACCCCGCAGATTACTGTAGGCCCCAGAATTCTATTTTTAGTAACATTTTTGGCAATTTTCGGCGATTACTACCCTCGGAATTTTCTCGCTGCCCATATATGCTGACCACCCCCAAACCCCAAAGTCAGAAAATTTTCGACCCCGGAATTTTGGCGAAAACTTGCCTTTTTGGCCATTCGTAGGTGCTTTTTTGCGACTCTTGGCCGGAAACTACCGGGGGACCCATCCTGAAATTCGAGACGTTACATGTCTGAGGGGTCGGTCAAAAAATGCAAAGCGGAAAATCAATACGATTCGCCTATCCAATACAACAGGACGACCAAGCTTAAGACACGGAAGTGATACGAAATCATGAGTTTTACAACGATCCAATGTTTTCAAATGTTTGCTCACCTGCATCCGCAAACTTTCCTGTAGCTGCCTACTTAAAACAGCCAATTGATCGGCGTTCATCGAGTCAGACTGAATGACTAGCCCACCAACGTTCAC
This sequence comes from Mermis nigrescens, assembly GCA_036768485.1. Lineage (NCBI taxonomy): Eukaryota > Metazoa > Nematoda > Enoplea > Mermithida > Mermithidae > Mermis > Mermis nigrescens. Next base: position 483,672 of record JAVLUZ010000768.1, on the reverse strand, counting down.
TTCGTTTATTACCGATTTATCGCGCACATCCAAAGAGCCCGCTGTAATCATTTTACATATTAATAGTCAGACATGCAAAACATGAGAATTCTGGGGGAGGACATACATGCACGTAGGGGGTGAGGGGGTATTAACCCCGCTGAAGGATCAGCCAGGCAGGTACTGTCCGGCGATTTTGAGCTGACGTAACGATTTTTGCATCATTTTTCAAGTCAAAAGCTGTAAAAACGTCAAAATGTTCAGTACTTTTAGCTACTTTTTACCCAAAAAAGGTCCAGAATTGATCAATTTCTATTTTTTTCCAGTGTTAAACGTGATGCAACGCAGTCCAAATGGACTAAAAATGCTTTAAAAATGCTATATTACCACGAAAAAAACGTTTAATAGGCAATTTTGACAATTTTTGGTCGTTTAAACAGCAAAAAATTCGGGAACCTTAAACTTTGCCGAGCCTGACTTTGAGCATCCATGGAGGAGGGGTGAAACAAATTTTTTTAACTAAAATCCCGTTTTTGAACTTAAAATCGGTGGGTAAGCGTATACATTGGCATGGGGGTCCGTGGGTATACAGCTGCCGCAGAAAATAAAATTCCCCACAGATTAGTGTAAACCCCCAGAATTTTATTGTTAGTGACATTTTTAGCGAGCTTTTGCAATTTTTGACGATTTAACCCCCTTGCTCGGAATTTTCTTGCTACCCTGCCCATGTATGGGTATGCGTCAAGAATCATCATTTTTTGGCGTTTCTGACGATGCTCTATTTGTCTAAAACGTAAATATCAAAAATATAAAAAAATTAGAATAAACTGAACAAAATATAGTCCTTAAAAGGAGTATTTGACACTTTCTGAACAAACAGATAGCTAAAAACGCTTAAATTACCTTTTCTGTCTACAAATTTTTTTGGAAAATCCCTAAATCTAGAGGGGGTGAAATCGTTTCCGAGGGGACTTTAAGTCACCCTTAATCTCCCAAACTTATTTACCTTAAATAGCAAGCCTAAACTTGATCTGGTGTTTTATCACCGCATTCGTTCACCTCCAGAAAAATATTTTAACCCTCCTCGAGAATTCGCGATTTTCCGAAAAAAATCGTAGAAAACGTTCTGGTTTAGGCGTTATAGCTATCGCTTAGCTGAAAAGTGCCAAATTGCCACTTTTGACTATTGCATTTTATTTGAAAATTTTTCATGTGTTTATCCTCTAGGAGGAAAGAACATCAACGGAAATGTAAAAAAAGATGTTTTTGGCGCTTATTCATCGATTTCCCCAGAAAGGCACTTAAAAACATTTTGGCCTCACCCCCTCCCTCCCCAAATTCCCATGCTGTGCATATACTCAGGTATATGAGTACAATGAAAAATATTACAATATTTATTAATGCTATAGAACAATATGATAGCATGTGAGTATGTAACATAGCTAACCTTCTGAGTTGGAGAGGTGACCAAGTCCATATTCAAAAATTTAATTTTGGAACGAATATTTAGAAGTGAGATATATTAACAACTACTAGGAGACAAAAATAATGCAGTTTTTAATCGTTGCCTAATGGATTCTATAACACTGAAGAAAAATTGACAAAAATTTAACGTCATTTCAATCATTGTGAAAAATCTGTCGTTCAAAACATGTAAGTAGCAACACAAGTCAGAAAACTTCAGCTCGTAATTTGTTCGAATATAAATTGTAGTATATAGACTTATATGAGGTTGTACTTAATTTTATCGATCAACTTCCTTATTCCCCAATATTCACAATACCATTCGAATTTTTAGAACAAAATGAAAATTTTGTCGTTATAATACATTTTGGCTGGATTCAAAACATAAACTCGAGTTATCTGATACTTAAATATTGACGACCCCCAGAATTTGTTTTCTGCTTAGGTATGGCTCCCTCTTTCCCCTAAAGCCAGAAAAGTTTCGACCACCTCCTCCCGATTTTTGGAAAGAATTTAATTGTTAGGTGTTTTTTGGCCATTAGTAACCAGAACTTGGGGGTCATTTACCACCCTCACCCCTAAAAATGGCCAGGAAGAAGGGTTTTTTGTACAAGGTCCGTTTGTACATGAACAAAGATGGTCCCCAAAAGTCTTTGTACATTTTGTACATGCAAATTTTTGTGTACTGTATAGTACAATAGCGATTTCAGTGTGGTAAAACAGGGTTTTTGATCTTTGGAATTGTATTTTTGCGAATTTCTGGGTTTCTCACCCAAAAATTACTAAAAATTGTCTCAAAACGAGGCGAAGCGCCGAAAAGTTTGGCATTTTTCCATTCTAAATACAAATTCTGCCATGTTAAAGATATATATGACAAACAATTACTCATTTCGGCGCGAAGCGCCGAAAATTTTCTGGAATTTTACACCTTCTTACAGTTTTTGTCTTCCCTAAAATCTTTGTACATTTTGTGCATACCAATTTTTGGGTAATATAATATGGTACAGTAGCGATTTAAGTGTAGTAAAAACAGAGTTGTTCGACTTTTGTTAGTGTATTTTAGTTGATTTCTGGGTCTCTAAGGGCAAAAATCACTAAGAATTGTTTTAAAATGGCGCGAAGCGCCGAAAAATTAGACATTTTTCCATTTGAAATGCGATTTCTGTCATTATAAAGATATATAGAACACACAATTACTCATTTCGGGGCGAAGCGCCTAAAACTTCTGCGAATTTGAGACCTTTTTTGCAATTTTTGTCTTCCCAGAAATCTTTGTACATGTACAAAGACGGTCCCGAAAAAGTCTTTGTACATCGGGAAAAATCTTTGCCGAGTACAAAAAAAAACACTGCTAGGAACTCCCACCCGAATTTACGAGCCGTAACATGTAAGCCGCATCCCTATCGTGCTTAGTGAAAACCAAAATTGTTTCATATAAGAAGTCCATTTTAACAGCATTAAAACCGATGTCGACTGATTTCATTCAAGCCACACATTCCCATAGGAGAGTGAGAGGGGTGGTCTTACCCCCTCAGGACTTTTTCATACCTTTAAGCTCAATTTTGTAGCTAAGGTAAGCAATGCATACCAATAAAATACCTAGAATGAAGTTAAAATGATCTTAAAAGTCAAAGTTTTCGATGAATCCTTATATTTTTTACTTACAAGAGTGACAAAACGAGTCAAAATTGAACAGATGGTACATGAAAATGCGGTTTTTCACTTCAAAACATGTTATATACGACGTTCTAGCCATATTTCATATTTGACCTGCAAAAAAAGGCTAGAACTCTAAATTTATAGATCCCAAATTTTTGGATCTCACCCCCTGAAGTTTCGACCATGGGAAACTACATATGGAACAAGCCCTCGAATTTTCGAGTTTTCAAATATGTATATTCCCTCTTTCAATAATTCATCGGATGGAAATTTGCACAATGACAATCTGAATGTTTCTTAACGCAATACTGGAATCGCATTTTTCAATCATTTTGTAAGTCAAACATTACATAGTTGTTGCATAATATCAAGTGTGCCTTTTTAGCCCTATCCTGTACTAATTATTCATAAAATGAGAACAACTCATGAAGAGCCCGCTGAAGAAGCATCGCCTCCATCTGCACTACTCATTAAGCTAACTAAGCTTGGACTTTTATTTGGTGCAGAAATAGCACGCCCATTGACTGGTTGCACTATAATAATCGAGAATTGATAATAATAGTATTATAATAATATAATACTAAAATGTTAATAATAATAATAATAATAATAATAATAATAATAATAATAATAATAATAATAATAGCAATAATAATAATAATAATCCTTGTAATAATAGCAATTTCTGCCAGGATGCATCTAACAGAACATGCTTCAAAGGCTGTACGAAGCAAAGTGCCGTTAACAAACGAAATACAGCATTCTTTACTACATTTTTCCTTCCATACCTCTTGGCCAAAGCTACTTCATATAAAATAAAAGTTTATTTTAATAGGAAAGATCAAATCATTAGCGCTCGGAAACCTATGAAATGCGTGAAAATTGGCGCTCGCGGAAGCAATATAACTCGGAAATTTCAAATAAAGCACTGGAATATAGTTGAATATCGAGCTTTCAAGCTGCTTTAGCGCTCAGAGCAATTTTCGATACTCGACAGGGCCACGACAAATTAGTAGCGGCTAAATTGTAGAGTTGAAATTTTTCATACGTCAAAAGAGTGCCAAAAAATTCATGGTATGATAAATGTACCATTTTTTCCACCTTCCTCGTCGAGCTCTATCTATTTACATCAAAAAATCGCGAAAACGAAGAAATTTTTACAAATTTAATTCCGCGATCTGGATTCTGGTGAGTCATTTAGATTTCAGAGAGGGACTCCCCAAGCCCAAAAGTGGTGGGGCATCATCTGCATAATTCATTCATCGATTCATCATCAAAACCGTCAGATTTAAAAATGAAGCTATTATTTACACTCTATTTTAGCTTACACTTTCAGTTTAAATAAGTGTTTTTTTGCACAAGGTCCGTTTGTACATGTACAAAGATGGTCCCCAAAAGTCTTTGTATATTTTGTACATGCAAATTTTTGTGTACTATAATATAGTACAGTAGCGATTTTAGTGCGGTAAAAACAGAGTTTTTCGACTTTTGGTAGTGTATCCTAGCTAAATTCTGGGTCTCTAAGGGCATAAATCACTAAGAATTGGCTTAAAACGGCGCGAAGCGCCGGGAAAATTTGACATTTTTCCTTTTGAAATGCAATTTATGCCATTATAAAGATATATAGGACACACAATTACTCATTTCGGCGCGAAGCGCCGAAAATTCCTGCGAATTTCAGACCTTTTTTGCAATTTTTGTCTTCCCAAAAATCTTTGTACATGTACAAAGACGGTCCCGAAAAGTCTTTGTACATCGGGAAAAATCTTTGCCGAGTACAAAAAAACACTGGTTTAAATCACAAACCACAAATATACATATGTTAGCAGACATTATTTTTTTCAAGTTTGAGCCACGACTTCGTTGCCAGAGCAGCCATAATATAAATTTCATAATTTTTGCTTCTAATTTCTTATCAGAATAAGCAGATTTTCGAATATTTTCCGATTTACATAAAGAGCACGATCATTAAGATTATATTTTTTGATTTTATATTTTATTATTTTTTTTATTATTTGCTTGTTATTCTTATTTGCCGACCTTTTATTTTTGTTTAAATTGTACAATTGACGCTTTGAAATTTTTTCAAAATTACTAATCGCAGGTCGGCCTTTACGTATTTGACTCAAGCCTTCCAGTAATGCCATTCGTGGTAAAAGTGGCCGTGCATACAAGAGCATAGGGGTGTGTGGGGTATTACTCCCCCACGGGTTTTGAAAAACTGATAGCCATAAAGCCATTTTGGCCGAAAAACGTTGCTATATAGCCTTTTTGAACTCGGAAAATTAGCTTTATAGCCTTCTTGACTTCAGAAATTGGATATGTAGCCTTTTTGGGCTTAAAAACATATGTGACAGCTAAGAAATGCTACAATACTTGTCTTTTCTAAGTTTCAAAATGATATATAGCTATTTTCACGACTCCAAAAAGGGCTAAATAGCTACTTTTAGTCCAAAACGGCTATATAATTATGCTTGAGCCCGAAAGAGCTATATAACTAGTTTTTTGAACTTTAAGAGGCTACTGATTTCTGAGCCAAAAAAAGCTATAGAACCATTTACACGAAGCACTAAGCTATCTAACAATTCTTGGTTTCACCGCTCCCCTGAAAGTTTGACCTTGCGTACCGTAGATGCGCACGGTCAAAAGTTCTGGGGGTAAACCGAGCTTGCTTGGGGGAAGGGGGAAAACAAATAATTTTTACGGCTATTTATGGCGCTAAATCATGAGTTGACATTGATTTTTTAAATATCTTTGTGGTTCCTTACACCCCCCCCCCCGTCAAAACCCGTAAAAATGCTTTAATTCGCCATATTTTAGTCTTCGTAAATATTCGTAATTAAGTTTGCATGAAACATATGATAATAAGAATGACGAAACAAGTTGAACTATCAAATGTGCACAAAATAACGGACAAAAAGTGTGAATGTGTGGACAGAGTACTACTCGAAAAATACTTCCGATTATACTGCTGGACATCGTTTGGCGCTTTTTTAATTCCAATAATAGGTCTTGGTCCGCAAATGGTCTGAGGAAGTATGCCTTTCGAAAGTTGTAGTAGGGTAGAAAACCCTTCATACCCCTTCCCCAGTGTGCATGTGTGCTGCGCACCTATTTTTCTATGTGACTATAATTTGAATCATAGAGTTGTGAATTTTTCTGATCAGAATTGTTAACTCGACTGATTAAGCATCGAGCTATTATTTAATTTGCAAAGAAAATAAGTGTAAAGTGTAAACGGGATTTACTGTAATAAAATAAGACAATAGGTTTACCTTCGCCAAACGCGCCTATAGAATGAATTAATTTATCGGGTTCGTACTGAAACCGCAACGTTTTTCCCAAGTCATCTTCGCGTCTGTCTTGTAGGAATTTCTGTGTAAACAGAAAAGGCATATTGCAAAGTTTTTCACTTTCGAGAAATTTTTACAACCTCCAATATTCGTAGAAAAAAGTGTTGTTCTAATCGTTTTTAGCTAGGTACCTTGAGAACACATGGGCGTCGGGAAGTCTGGGGGTCTGGACACACCTCCCCTCCCGAAAAAAATCGATTGATCCCCGGAATTTCATTTTTGGTGCTACTTTTCGCGATTTTGCCCCATCAGACCCTCCCCCAGAATTCGGTCAGTGCCCATGTAAGATCTTATGTGTCGAAATTTCGGCGTATCGAATCATATGTAGACATTTAATTATATTTCGTTCCGTTTTTACTAGATTTTTTGATATTTTTTCGAAATTTTTTGTTTTTATGTTCTATTAAAGTGGAGCAGCGTCAGAAAGGCCGAAAAATTATGTTTTTGAAGCATATCCATCTTTCTAGAGGCCCAAAACGGCACAATAGAAAAAATATTGCTTTCGCTTCCCCCCTTCCCGCAGAATTCCCATGAGTTGCATGTCTGGCCAAGATTGTCACCAATTATGCCATAATTTATCCTATCAAACAATATGACAGTCGTCTTAATTAAAAACTGGCCTTTCCTATGTAAATTAGATAAAAGTAAAAACTGCAGATTGACTGCGCTTTTCACAGTATAAATATTTTAAAAAAAACATTATTAATTGGAAACATACATACATACATGATACACGGGCAACTAAAAAAACTGATACTCAAATGCCATTTGGGGAACCAAAATTAATACCGATTATTTGCAAAAAATGCGCTGAATAACCATGTGACATTTGACCTGCCGCGAACACGAATAAAAGAGGATCAGCTTGGAAAAATCTGGTTAATAACATAAATATATGCATGCGCAGTGAGAGAATTCTGCGGGGGGGGGCTTAAAGCAAAATTCTTAAGTGCCTTTTTGTGCTCAAAAACGACGGATCGGGTCAAAAAACACCATTTTTTAGCATTTCGGATGAAGTGTATACTTGCTTCCTAGACGATAAAAATGCCAAAAGATTTTTATAAAATTCAAAAAAATATTCCAAAAAATGACAATTTGGCACAAAACGTCAAAAAATGGTATTTTTGAATTAAAATATCGCACAAACGCTTAAAACAGAACATTTTCCGCGATTTTTTTAAGGAAAATCAAAAGTTCTAAGGTTAAAAATTTTTTTGCGGAAAGTGAAACCTCGGTCAAACTCTTAAAGTCGCTAAAAAAAGACAGGTGCACGTCAAAAACGCTGTTTTTAGACGTTTCAGACAATGCTCGTTCTTTCTAGAACATAAAAACATTCTGAAAAATTTCGAAAAAAATCGAGAAAATTGAACAAAATATAGTCAAAAATGTGTGCCAAAAATTTCGAGACTTTTGAACCAAAAATGAGCTAAAATGCTTAAAAACCACAAACTTATGAGAATTTTTACAAAAAAATCAACAATCCTGGGGCTTGCGGCCATTTTACGGGTGGTCAGATGCCATTCTGGGGCGTCAAACCCCTCCAAGAATACGTGTGGTTCCAACCTTCAACCACACCGCAAAAATTTCCACATCCCAGAATTTTTGACTTTTCCAAAAAAATTATGGGAAATTTCTGCTTATTTTAGCTACCGTTTCGTTCAAAAGCACCAATTTTTTGCTTCACCAGCGAATAGCATTTTTGACTATACGAGTATACGTGGGCAGCAAGAGAATTCTGGGAGGTGCAAGATTTTTTGAAGGTCAAAAAATGGCCTTAAAACTGGTGATATGGCGGAAAAACACCATTTGTCGACGTTTCTCATCGAGCACTATCCATTGACATCAAAAAATTGCGAAAAAAAACGACAAAAATTTTTAAAAATTGAATTCTGGGAGGGTATTTTGATTTCTGGGGGGTATTTTAATTCCTCGGGGGGGGGTGCATACCCCCGAACCCCCTCCCCACCCACACCCAGGTGTGTATACGAGTATCTAAGCAAATAAATGCCATTAAAATTTCATCAGAAATTCCTTGTTTCTATCGTCTATGTCGAAGAAGCATCGTTGGAAACGTCAATTAAGAGGCCCAAAGAAGGCAATTTGGAAAAAAATTTCAGGGCTACCCCCAAAATTTTCACGTTTTGCGCGAATGAAATTAAGCGATGATGAATCGCAGAAAATTTTGTATCATTTACCTTAATTTTTTGTCTCAAATCCTCAATGTCCCGACCGTTCATAGAAGCGGCTCTTGCAATTAAAGCTTTTAGTTCTTGAAACATTAGCTCCCTTTCGTCCAACAGCGTTTCGCCCTCGGTTTTGCAAACGCTCAATTCGGCTAATAGATCGCTTTCGCGCTGAGCCAGTCTTCAGAGTAAAAAACAAGAATGGAATCGATATATGGGACTAGAATAAAAGATTGAGAAAAAATGCCAAAATATAAAATAAAAAAGTAAATAATAAAAATAAAAAAATACATAAATAATGAATAAATAAAAGTAAATAAATAAATAAATAAATAAATAAACAAATAAATACATCGACTAACTCCGAATTTCTGAAATCAACATAACTTACTCAAATTTCTGTTTTTTTTTAAATATCAACAGAAACTTTCGGCTTATTTTTTGCATTTTTATTCGAAAGACACGCTTTCCAGTCAGCAAGATACAGCATTTCATAGCATGCACATTTTTCTAACGATTTTTGTTCACAAATTGGATCAAGTAGGAAGCAGTTTGTGAAAAACAGGTTTGTTCTTAATTCGAAAATCGAAGCTTCTTTTTACGCGTTTAAGCTAAAAACTAGACTACGATAAGCACAGACAAGCCAGCCAGCCTAAATTATTGATTTTTCCATAATATCGTACAACGTGCATTATCCATAGAAACTCGTTCAAAAACGAACACTTTATTCGATGAAATATATTTTAAAATATAATTCTTAAATATACCGAATTAAGCGGATGAAGAAGCGTAATATTTTAAAAGATAAAAAAGGCGTTGACCGTTTTTAGAATAAGTGGGGGGTGGCAAAAATTGGCAGATAGCTTAGTGCTTCGTAAAAACGGTTCTGTAGCCTTTTCGGGCGCATAAAATGAGCTAAATAGGCTTTTTGGGTTCAGAAAACTAGCTATATAGCCTTTTTTGGACTAAAGATAGCTATTTAGCTCTTTTAGGAGTCGAGAAAATAGAAATATGTATGTATATATGTCCTCTTGAAACTCAGATAAGAACCAGATGTTTCCGAGTCCGACAAAGGCTATAACTAGTTTCTGAGCCCAAAAAGACTATATCGCTCATTTTCTGAGCCCAAAAAGGCTTTATATCAATGCTTTTTCAATCAAAATGGCTGTATAGCTAACAGTTTTTAGAGCTTAGGGGAGTAATACCCCTCACACCCCATGTTATTGTATGGTTCTTAGATCCCCCACTCTGGCCGCCACTCCTATTTTTCCCACCTAACCACACCTGGGCGATGCCCCATATCGGCCCATCACCAGGACGGGCCGAACCAAAAGTTAGACGGGGCGAAGGGGTAACTTGGACGAGGCTATGTTTTGTACAGGGAGAAAATTTTTGGAGATAATTTAAGGAAATGCCATATACAGTATATCATGATCAGTTTGCAAAACATGCACAGGAACCATCTTATTACACTGTTCGACACCTTTCTCATGAATGGACCCACCTTTTTTCAGTAACTGACCCACTGATTAAGCTGAACGACCCACCTTTTCCAGGCACGGACCCACCTTTTTTCAGGGACAGACCCAACTTTTTCAGGGTCTAGGGACCCACCCACCCATTTGGCTGGAAGTTGGACGGGGCGAACCGTCAGCCATTGCCCAGGTATGCACCTAACCTATGGAGAAAACACAGAAGCATGGTGGAGTAGACCATTAGAAAGCATAACCCAGAATTCCACTGAAGGAAACTTTTCGTTTTTACGCAAATTTTTCGATTTCGATAAATCGAAGTGTATAAATTGATAAAGAATATCGACAATTTTGCCTCTGCCCGTGAGAAGATTCCTTCGTCATTTTTTTATTTATTTTTGATGCTTGTTAAACCCCAGAATCCCAGAACTTCATTAGCTCCGTCAACTAACTAACTTACCGTTCCCTCATCTCATTAAATGCTCGTTTTAGGCGATCTTCCGACTTCTTCAATTCCTCCTCGAAATGCCAGCGTATATTTTTGGCATTAGCTTCGTGCCTGGCCAAAGATCGTATCTCTCTATCCAGCACTTAATATAAAGCTTTGCGATTTGAAAACGCCAATAAAGTAAATCGTTTGCACAAAGACATCGCAGCAATTTTTTCGCAGAATACATGCCAACATCAAGCATACTTACGTACATGTAACGGCTCGACATTTTAGGTGGGGTTCCACGGCCGTTTTTAGGGAAGAGGGTAAATGACTTAGCTTCACTAAAATATCCCAACCTGAACTGTATAAGACAGTATAAAACACATAGCTTATTGAATGCTTTTTGACTAGAACATCTGCAGATTTTGGCTCAAATGATGGAAGTGGAGAACATTCAGAGATAATTCTTCTGCAAAATTGATTTGTTCCGGTCAAATTTGTTCTCTTTGCTACTACTTTTATTGTTTTATCAAATTTTGCAAAGAGTTGGTAATAAAAATTGCGATCCTTGTCGGCCCTTATTTATCATTGTTTAAAAATTAGGAAAAAACGACTTCCCGTAAAATCTGTTTGACTTAGCTATTCAAATTAATCCGACAAAATTGCGCATACTTTTAGAGGAATAATATTTTCATAAGCTGCAGAAGACCACAAGATCAGAGCTTTCATACATAAAAAAGTTATTGATAAGGATCTTATGGATGTTTTTTTCTAAACACCCTGTACATGACATATATTGCCCAGGTGTGGTTGATATATTATGAAGGTTCGGTGCAATCAATGCCTTAGCACTTGTTTTTTACACCTTGTACTTTAAATCGCATAATTTAGTCATACCACCAGCCTTCGTTAAGTTTGATTTTTGTAGCTTTATGTAAATTGCAGATTTCGGAAAGCAAAAATCGAAACGTTTGGAAAAAGTTAGTAAGGGATTGACAATGTGATTGGAACTAGTGAAAAATTCAAACTGCCGATAGAACATACATAAAATGAATCTTAGTTTTACATAGTTCTTAGCCGACAGCACGCAACTCATCGAAAGCTTTTTTTGATAAGTGGCAATATTCAATCAATTAGGCAGCAGAGATAAGCATCCGGAATGCTCATCAAAAAAATTCTGCATATCTTCCCGAGCACAAAGAAGAAAAATTCCTTTTAAATTGTGGTCTGAGCTGCATAATGAGCCATAACGCGAAAACTTTCAAGGGAAATCCAGCTTTAACATAAGATTTAACGAAATTCATACTGCAATAGCTCGACATTTTGGGTGGAAGGTCCCCGGCCATTTTTATGGGGAGGATGAATGAACTCCAACGTTTGGCTAAAAATGGCCAAAAAATTCCTAAAAACGCCAAACACATTCGATTTTTTGCAAAAATCAGGGAAGGGGGTTAAATGTTTCTTGGGTTTGGGTTTATGGGGGAATTAACTTTGAGTAAAGGGATCCCCATCCCCTCTCTTAAATGTATGACGAAATTGCATTTTACATCTAAGACATGAACTTTTCAACGCATGTCATTTATTTCATTCTGATACGACGAAAAGCTATAGCCTCTAGACTTATTCATAAAGCCTAGACAATCAGAAGTAATACATTGCTGCCTACCTCGACGGGGATCGTTCCCGCTATAGCCATTGAGCAATCTGGGTGGCACTTGAGACGTATTTCCACCGTTGTGATTGCTTTTAGACTTAGTCGACGTTTTCCAAGTACCATCCGCCATGTTATTATTTATAGCTTAAAATCAGAGATCAAGTGCTACCAAGACTCAACTAGACTAGCATACGAGTATATGTATTGTTTGAATACGATAAGCAAATATACGAACCATTAAAGGTCCACAAATCATTGATGCACAAGGTCAGGGTCGGCGGAGGGGGGGGGTAAAATCCCAGAAATTTAAACCAGTAAATTTAGTATTCACGATATTTTTGTGCTAATCAAACGCTAAAAATGGTCAAAATAGCATATAAAAAGCTTTTTTGTTGCAATATCGCATTATTTACGCATTTTCAGTCCATTTTAACTGAATTATATCGCCTTTAACACTGAAAAAATACAGAAATCGGACGATTTCGGGCGCTCTTTGAGAAAAATTTTTTACAGCTCAAGTTATCAAAAATGAAGGAGGAAACGTTCCATCCGCTCAAAATCGTCGAACAGTATCTGCTTGGCTGACCTCCAGCGGGGTATAATACCCCCGCGCCCCCATGAGCATGTAAGCTACAGATGAGCACAAATATTTCAGCTACTTACTCTCACGTTTCTAAACAACACACACAACAAACTGAGCCAAAAATAATAAGGGGGGGATCCCCAACCTAAAGTTGGTCGTCCCCAGACATGCACGCATGGAAATTGTTGAAATTTTAAAGTGCCTTTTTCGGTTTCAAAAATGGTGCATACACGTCAAAAACATCGTTTTTCGGCGTTTCCAGCAATGCTATATCTTTCTTTAGCACAAAAACATCAAAAAATTTCGAAAAAACTTTTAAAAAGTCGAACACATTGAACAAAATATAGTCAAAAGCACGCATGGGCCTGGGGTATGCGGGAGGGGGGGGTAAGATCCCCCGCAGAAGTTGAAAAAACCCCAGCAGATTACTGTAGACCCCCTATAATTCTATTTTTTGTAACATTTTTGGCGATTCTACCCAACCGGACCCACCCCCCCCGAATTTTCTTGCTGCACATGTATGATCAAAACATGTGTATATGGCGCAAAGCGAAGAACATTCGGCACTTTTGATCAAATAGATAGCTGAAACGTTTAGAAAAGCACCTTTTTCACGACCTTTCAGCCGTGTTTTTTGTACAAGGTCCGTTTGTACATGTACAAAGATGGCTCCTAAAGGCTGTGTACATTTTGTACACACAGATTTTGGGTTCTATAATATGGTACAGTAGCGATTTACGTGTGGCAAAAACGGAATTGTTCGACCTGTGGTAGTGTATTTTAGCCAATTTCTAGGTTTCTGAGAGCAAATATCACTAATAATCGTCTCAAAACGGCGCGAAGCGCTGAAAAATTTGACATTTTCCCTTTCAATGTGCAATTTCTGACATTATAATGATATATAGAACACACAATTACTCATTTCGGCGCGAAGCGCCGAAAATTTCTGCTAATTATAAACCTTTTTTGCAGTTTTTATCTTCCCGAAAATCTTTGTACATGTACAAAGACGGTCCCCAAGAGTTTTCATACATCGGGAAAAATCTTTGGCGAATACAAAAAACCGTGCCTCTCAGGAAATTTTTGGAAACTTTTGAAAAATCGCAAATAATGGGAAAGGGAGGTGGGAAGTTTTTTGGCGGGAGGGGCTGAAAACTCTTCAACCCCCTCAATCATATAAGGTCATCCCTCATGCCCCCAAAAATAAAAAATTTTGAACGCCCATTTCTCGGAAAAAAAACTTGCGTTTTGGCCATTTTCATATGTTTTCTGACCTTTTTGAGCAAAAATTGAAATTCATCTGCCTAAAAATGGCTGGAGGCCCCCATCCGAAATTTTGAGTCGTTACATATATGCATTTAGCATAAAGAACGTCTAGACACAAACACATTGAGCATCATACATGCACATAGGGGGATGAGGAGATATTACGATTACCCCCTCCCCGAGAAGAGTCAGCCGGACAGGCACTATCCGGCGACTTTGAGCTGATGGAATGTTTTTTTGCATCATTTTTGAGGTCAAAAGCAGTAAAAACGTCAAACTTTACCGGCGCTTCGCGCCAGCTTAGTATTTTTAGGTACTTTTTACTCAAAAAGCGCCCAAAATTAATAAATTTTTGCATCTTTTAGTGCTAAAAGTGATATAATGCAGTCAAAATGGACTAAAAATGCTGTTAAAATGCGATATTACCACGAAAAAACGTTTTATAGGCTATTTTGACCATTTTGATCGTTAAAACAGCAAAAAACCGTAACGTTAAATTTATTGTTTTATATTTTTGGGATTTCACCCCTCCCCTCCCTGCCAACCCTGACCTTGTGCTCCTATGTTGAGCATACACAACAACATTGAGCATATCCATACAACACACACACAATAAAGAACTGAGCACAAAAATAATCTTAGAGAAACAACAAACCATTCCACTAAATGCAAAAATAAAGAATGTTTGACTATAATGATCATATTTCATGGTCACCACCAGAAAAGATCAATTAAGGTCAATCAGCTCCTAATTATATACCTACAAAGGAAGTGCAAAAAGAAGCGAATTAAATTTTCCAGATGGTAGTAATTCAACAGATAAAGTTTTGATTAGATCTGCAAAGACAACTGTGGAAAAAGATAACAACTTCAATAAAGAAGCAAAGAAAAGCAGCAGCACTTATCAAACGCCTTGAGCTAGATCTCCATTGGGTTTCATATTAACCACATTACATAGATATTCCAACAAAATTTAAAATCTGCCGCAAAAAATTCATAAAAACCAGGTGAAAAGCAGGCAGCAAATCGAACAGATTAAGTAGTTTGGATGTATTACTCGAATGTTTATAACGACCTCATCGAAAACAGTATTCAATGAAAATGCAAGAAATTCAAGTTGCCTGTCTACCAATCACTATGACGTTATAAGGAAGGACAGAACCGGTAGGTTTATGTAGTAAGCATAAGAGCTACCATCCGTAGTAAGTAAAAGTTTAACATGTTTTTTGGCTAATATATTTCTTTCAAGAGTAATCTTTCAGTCAGGGTGCTTGACCCTTACATATTTCTTGTTTAGGCTTAGCGAGTGCGAAAAGATAAGCTAGTAAGTGATTAACTGATTTTCTACGTTTTGCTATATTCCTACTAAGTTTTTGACGCTAAACGATCGTCCCTGTCACTTATAGACATAAAATAATAAGCTTCAACTTTACACTACGGGCATGTTTTTATTATAGATAACCCAATAATCCTAAACTAGACATTAGACTAAGCCTTTTCTGAATATTAGTTATCTACTTCTATTATATAAGAGGAGAAAAAGGGTGGAATTGAAAACATCACAAGACAAGAAAAAACATCTTCCAAAAAACAATTCAGAATCAATAAGAAAATGTGAATTATGTGGGGTATGTGGACGGACTAACAATATACAATGTGGAAAGTTAAGAAACTGACCGATCCACCAAATTTCCTATTAAGGCCGGGCATTCCTTCAACTGCTTGACACCTACCCTCAACTGTGTGACACGTTAAAGATCGCTAACTAAACAAATCTTGTAAAGTAAAGGGTTTTCCTAGGTTTTCGCAAGCTCTGACATCGGTGACGTTTTTAGATTGCAAAGATAGGCGTATAAGCAAGTACAATATATCTAAGCGTGATAAAAAGCGAGTTTTCTCTGAGTGGCTTGAGCCTTCACTTCTTTCTTAGAGCTCTGCCTGTAATAATGGCTTCAATCTTTGATGCCCGTCACATGACTTTGGCTGATCTTTACCCTGATCTTTACCAACGTCTTAGGCTTAGGTAAAGTTATGTGCATTCATGTTGGTGCTAGCGCATGGGCTAAGCCTGAGATGAGTGGGGCGAAAATTGCAGAGCGAGTGGAGCAATTTTCGCCCCATTTATATATGCCTTAGGCTTACCCCATGTCTAACACCAATCAGAATTCCCAAGCAATCACATAAACTTCCCAAATTAGTTGTTTTTAAGATGTGGTTAACATAAACGGTTCATCTATAACTTTGTTACTTACTAACCAGAATTTTATTATGGAGGTATAAAAAAATTCTTACGTCAGATATATCAAGAACCATTAACGGAAGCGTAAAAATAAATGCAATTTAGAGCGTATCTCGGCAAGCTCTATGCAATGGTTAAGAAAAATTCCAAAGCTTTCCACTTAATTTCATACTCATATTAAACAATCTATCATTTAAACTAGCTGTACAAATGATTTATCATTCTTTAATCGACCAAGCTTTTTAATCTTTCAGTTTACCAAGAAAAACAATACAGAAAATAAAGAATTCGGCGCGAAGAGCCGAGAAAATTTGACAAGTTCTACTTGTCTAGCTCGAATCTGAGCAGTCCTGAGTGGGCTAGAAGATAAAAAATATGGATAAACAGCAAATCCAGCGCAAAGCGCCAGAAGAAAATGGCATACTCTTCATTTCCAAGTCAAATTTGAGCAATTGAAGCGGCTTATCCGACGCAGAGCGCCGGAAAATTTTTAGTTTACTAGCTAAACAGTACACAAAAACCTGTTATGGCTTTTTTCCTCTACTCCCCCTTTGCATTTTTTCCATGGTTTCATTTAGGGGTCGGTCAATTGACCTTACTGACCCCCCTGGTTACACCCTTGGTAGGCCGATGAAATAATGGCATGAAATGCCTTTTTTGGACTTTTCACATCGTCCCAACTGAGGAGGAAATCAAAATAACAATAAAAAGACTTAAGAACCCGAAGGCACCAGGTGTGGACAACATCCCTGCTGAAGCTTCAGAAGCTGGAGGAGAGGCAATAGTCAAACAAGTGAAAGGCGTATACTCGATCATCTGGAACAAAGGCACAGTGCCTCAAGACTTTAAGGACTCAATTATCGTACCAATTCAAAAAAGGAGACCCAGCAACCTGCAAAAACTATAAAGGAATAAGCCTATTAGCAACATCTGGAAAACTTTTGAACTCTATAATCCGATCCATACTACTCGGCGTGAGTGAACCTAACTGCAGGGAATATCAGGCTGGTTTCAGGCCAGGAACAGGTTGCACGGACCAAAATTCGCGCTTAGGCAACTAGCCGAATCGCGCCTACGCTGTAAAAAGGACAGTCTTGATATTTGTGGATTTTGCATGCGCATTCGATAGCATAGACCATTCGTCCTAATGGTGTGCCCTCAAAAATGAATCAATCCGCATACCACACTCAATATTTTCAAGGCCTTCGACGATGGTGAAGTGAGCAGGGCTAAATATTTGGGAAATGAGTCCTCACCATTCTCAATTACCACTGGCCTTAAACAGGGATGCATAATTTCGCCTATGTTGTTCAACGTGACGTGACTATGGACTGGATTCTTAGAAAAACTTTCAGCGACATGCCGGGTGTACAAGTCGGAGCTGATTTGTCCCTCACTGATTGAGTATACGCCTGACGACATTGTATTTTTTGCCGAAACAGCTCAAGCCACACAAAATAGCTTAAATGCGTTACAAGCGAATGCCAACAAACTCGGCCTGACAATAAATGGCGAAAGAACTAAATTTATTCTCACGGGCACATCAACCGGCCATATTACAACTTGATGGCAAACCAATCGAACGGGTGGATGCATTTAGATATTTGGGATCGGCTATCGATAGTGGACGGATAGTGGCGACTAGCGACATCAAAAACCGCATTGGAAATGCCTTGTCAGCATTCACTTCACTAAAGAAGTGTTTGTGGAACCAAAAGACGTTACCATCACAACGAAAATGAGAATTTTTAATGCTTCCATCCGGACAATTTTGATGTACGGCTCTGAGTCATGGACCCTGCTTAAAAGCGATATGCACCTACTAGAACGTTTCCAACTTCGGTGCCTTCGCAGCATTTTGCACATAAACCTACGAGACCGATGGGAGAATGAAACCGTGCTGCAGGTATGTAAAAACCAAACCGGTATTGAACTCTACTTAAAGTGACAGCGGCTCAGGTGGTTTGGACATGTCTGCCGCATGAACAACACTCGACAACCCTACCAGTTAATCAATTCCAAACGGCCCACGGTGTGGAAAATCGCTCGAGACGCCCCAAAGAAAACATGGCTGACACAAGTGGCGCAAGATGTTCATCCACTCCACTTCTCAATCATTGACGCCCAACAAGCAGCCTTGAACCGCAATCAATGGCGTGCCGTAATCCGTGATACACTGCCCTTGGCCGCCACAGCTCAACGGTCGTTGCCCTACCAACGTCATTGAAGCTTATGGTGCTTAAGTCAAGTAAATAAGTCCAGTCTGCAACAATTAAAATGTAAAGAATTTTTTCAGAAAATTTTCGTAATTAGTGCTGCGTCCTTTGCAAGTTTTACTACTACGGTAGAACCTTACATTATAGAGAATGAAACGGAAAACCTATCTTTTGGGGCTGGGGGTCTGGGGCAGTGCCCGGAAAATTTTGCAAAATTTAGCATTGAAATATTGAGTTTCAACGTTGAAATTCAATAAAATCGTCCAAAATCATGGTCCTTAATTCAGCTGATAAACAGATTAAATAGACTGACGCGAAGTGCGGAAATTTTCTGATATTTTCTTGCCAGAATGACTGAAAAAATTCTTAAAATGCATGAGATGCAAATCTTTTAAAGACTTGTCATGTTCCCAATGGTAAGCGGCGTCTAACACGCAATCTGTACAAAGTGCACGAATTTTTTGCATGCTTTTGAATTTTAAAAAAATCATCGAAGAACAGCGTTGCGTTACGCAACAGCATAGCTCCATTTCAAAAGCTCAAAATTGCCCCCTGGCTACGCCAGCCAGTGCTAAGAATATCGAACGAAACTTATAGGGTAAATCGACAAGACAAGCAGAATGATACCCGAAACCAGATATATACTCATTACGCGTCCCATGGTGAAGGTTAGGCTTCAGCTTATTATACTTATACCTTATATTTAAAACGTCAACTACTTATAATAACGTCCTACGCGCGTTCTCCCTACAACGAACAAGACAGTAAATGGGAGATTAGTCTTATTCGATCTGAAAAAATACTTACCCATCTTTAATTGTATTGCAAGATAAGCTTTACTACAATCTACATATTCCATTCCGAACAGCCCATTTTACGGCTTATTATTGTAGCCGAACATTTTACGGGTTATGTTAGTGCGGCAGTCTGTCAGATGCGCCACATGTTAAACTAAAAACATTGAACATCAATAAGGAGAGTTTAAAGCAACAAGTTGTTACGAAAGCATAATTGAAGGAGCCTTTTGTAGCAGAGGTGCTATGTGCTACACAATTTGAAATTGATACTTTGAAGTAAACCTGTGAGGCTAATGCTATCTTGTTTCTCAGCTATATCGAATATTAGCGTATAAAATGATCGAATATTAACGCAGAAAGTGAGCAAGAGCCCGAGTAGTCGGTTAGTACTGTAAGAGTCACAAAAAACTGGGCAGACCCGAAGGTCTGCCACTGATCAGTGTTCAGTCGCGTTGGCGAGCTGAACCAGGGCTCAAACAAAAAACGAGATCGGCTGAGTTTTATGCCTACCTGAAGCATAAACTCACAGGTTAACACCCGACTGCAGCGCCGTTGAAAAGGCAGCGTGCAATACCGATCGAATGCAACACCAAGAGAGCAACAGATGGGCTCTATCGATTAGTGCATAATTGTCTGGTGAGCGTGGTAGGCATACCGCTATAGCCCGTCTTAGCTCGTCATCGGCTTGAATGCCTGTTGAGGTATTACCTTCCCGTCATAGGCGTTTGAACCGGAGTTCAAAGGGCGTGTAACTACTGACAGCAGTTACACTACTACATGTAACAGGGGCGCCGCCTCCCACTGTTACGTGAACAAAATTTTACCCGCACTGGTTTCCCGGATCTTCCGCTCTGATTCGCGTGTGTAGTACTAATCGACTACTCGGGCTCTTGCTCACAACTGCGCAAAGTATTGAATAATCTTGAGAAACAATGAAACATCAACGTCACGGGTTAAACTTCAAAGTAGGCATTTCTAGCCGTGTAGTAGCACTCCTGCTACATACATACGCGATACGGAGCGGAAGATCCGGGAAACCGGTGCGGGTAAAATTGTGCTCACGTAACGGAAGGTATGCGGCGCCGCGCCGACCGAGGTCTCCGAGTTCGAACTCTGGAGTTGTCTGCGCTCATGCTTCTTTTAGAATGGGAGGAGTGTAGTAGAGGTGCTACTACACAATTTGAAATTGATACATTGGAGTTAAACCCGTGAGGTTAATGTTATATTGTTTCTCAACTGTATCGAATATTAGCGCAGAAAGTGAGCAAGGGCCCGAGAAGTCGGTTAGTTCTACACACGCGATACAGAGCGGAAGATCCGGGAAACTGGTGCGGGTAAAATTCTGCTCACGTAACGGAAGGTATGCGGCGCCGACCGTTACACTTTTGTGCAGTGAAAACTTATTACAGTAAAAAGACTTGAAAAATGGGCCGTTTGGAATGAAACAGACCACAGTTTTAATGTGATTTTTCTAACTTAGTGTTTTCTATCGATATCTCTGTTGCACGACGGAACACTGAGTGATCCGAGTCGTGTGCCGATCAGTGACAAAATAGAGAGACAGTACATAATACGCACTTTTGATTACCCATCGTTTTCATACACTAGGTTAAGAACAGAATATAATTCATGCGACTTCGATCGATCACAGATAAAATGTAATGAGTTTAATTTTTTAAATGAAGCCTTTTGCCATGAGCTACGATTTATAATCTGTTTCACATAATTTCGTGCATAAATTTTAAGAATTTACATCGTCAGTAAACCGAGGTATACGATAATTATATATTATATATATAGATGTAAATGTAGCCGGTTCGATCTGGGTCTACAGAATCATCACAGATACGAACCGCACTAACATTCACCTGCGAGATTTACCTAGGTACGTAGGTACTTAAGTCTACGCTTAGTGCTGGCCCTGATCGCGCGGCTCTAAGGCTTTCGATCTTTGGACCCTTACAGACCTTACGGCTTCGATCCCCTCAGCCCTAATATTGCTGGCCGCTTTTACGTCGGGTGATCTCAGCAGCTACGCCCTAAGACCTAAGGCTACCTACCTAGTCTCGGTAATTGCCACGGAGGTCAGTTGACCTATCTCAAGCTCAAGTTGTAATTTAACTTATTTTCAATCAGTGCCTGATCAGAAATGTTTTGGTTCCTAATTAGTGTAGCACGCTGAACTATGAAAACAACAACAACGAGCTCTATGCTGATCAATCATCCTTAAAGATTAGATAATAATTTTGATCAATTTTTGGCTTGAGAAATAAATTATGGTTTTCGAATAGAAAAAGCTATCATACGGAATTTACCTATCAGTCCACTGGAAGGGTGGAAATCCTCGACGTAGGGATGGTGGCCGACCTAACCCTCGGTATAACAAAAACCACTGGGTTGGTTTTCTATGCTTTTATTCGACGAAGAACACACGGCCTATAGCCGGGAAAGAAAATACGCAAAAGAAAAACGATAATGTACAGTCGAAATAACCGGCCAACGAAAAACCAAAAAAACCAGACTCTAACTACAACGTTACGTTCACTGGCCTCTAGGGCCATTACAGTAAATTAAAGAACAATCAATTTAACATAATACTGAATTACTTTTATCTCAGATCGAAAGTTCTCGATTCACGTAAGCGGTATGCATTAAACAATTACTATTATCATACACTTAGCTCTATGTTACCGGACAAGTATCTAAATGTTTTTTATTATTGAAAATTTGGGGAAATAATGGGAAGACCGAAGGCATAGCCCACAGTACACTATCATAGATAGCTACTAGTATTGGCTATGTTATGGCTATTGCGAACTGCTAAGGCAGGTTCGCCTAAACGTGTAACTCTCGCAGTTACATAGATAATTATATATATCTTATCGAAACCTGTCTGCTCATTGTCAGAGATAGTTTTCAAATTTATGGTCGAACTTGTCGTTAAAACTGCCGTAAAAATTCGCATTTTCGGTCCCGATCGTATTTCACAGAATTTAACGAAATTTTGTTCAATGGTACCACGCCATAGCATAACATTAAAAGGTGTGAAGTGTCTATCCAAAAATATTTCAGGCCTTTTACAATAAGCATCTAAGTTACGAGTTTTGAATATTTAGGAAAATTTACTGCTTCTGAATTTTTTGAATAACTTAGTCAATCTTTATTCGTTTTGCACATAATTCTTTCAATTTGTAGAAGAACGAACGTTCAACACAGTGGTAATTACTCTGTCGTGCTAAGCGTTGGCAGAGTGGACCCCGAGTGCACCCGAAAATGGGTGCAACCGTGCTTTTTGAAATGAGTGAACCCCAGTTTGACGATTTCAAGAAAGGCTAGGTGCAGCCTGAACCGAGTTAATTTTTGTGAAAGAACTCTTTAAAATGGGTGCAGCAAGCTATTATATTTTTTCGTTTATGGTCGAATACCATCGGAGCATTTTCCTTTGCTAATACCCTACACTTAATTAGCATGATTTCAGTAGTAAACACTTACGGTAACATGCCACAATAATGACAGCAGTCCAAGAACGCGGAAAACGATATTGGTCTGAATATCAGCATTATCTTTGATAAAGAAGACATCCCTACCTTATTTGAACGGATCAATAGTTTTCAGGTTAAACTTTACGCAATTATTGGTTATAAAGAACACTTACGCTTAGATTCGTAATCCTAACGTTACATGGAAGATTTCTGAAAAAAATTAAGCTTCTGCAACGCTCTGAAAATGAATTTAATTTCCAGTGTAAACTTGCATAACTACTGGAAAACAGAAATTCAGATTCGTAATGCTAACCTTACGGAACATATTTGGAAAAAAATTCACATTTTGCAATGCTGTGGAGTTAAAATAAAATTCATAGTGTAAACTACACATTAACAATAAATGAATAGTGCAAAATTTACAAAAACTACTAGGTGTCGAAAAAAGTAGCAGTCCGATTCGTTATTCTAACATTACGTTTTTTTTAGGTTAATTTGTAGTGTGAACTTTACAAAACCACATAGTGAAAAGAAAATTTTAGTCGGATTCAGAATTTTGATATTACTCTATTACGATCAATATTTATGGAAAAATTTAGTCTCTGCAATGGCCTGAAGACAAATAAATATTAGATGTAAACCATTTTACACCACTGTTGGGTGTAAAGAAGCACGTCCAACTGGCGTATCACGTTCGATTCTTGGTACATTTTTAGATTTGAGATTATCTTCAGACTCATAACCAGAAATGTTGGCAGAAACAAACAAGAAAAAAGCACGTTTAACGCACCCAATTTTTGACTTTACACCTCCCAAAAAGCTAAATATGATGTAAACAGACGCAATTTGCTGTGACGTGTACCCCTCAGGAAGTATTTTATTTTTATTTTATTCGACCTATCGCGACTCTGAATGGAGAAAGTGGCGAACAAAAACGGGCAAAAACGTATTTTCTGTCATCCAATACATTGTAAACTGTAGAAATCTGAAGATAACTCCACATTGAATGAAAAAAATTCAGTTTTAACCAGTTAGAAGCCTTTAATCGTAATGCATTTGTAAGTGGAAAACTTCTGTTCTGTAAAATATTTGAGATATTTATTAATCAAAACAAGGAAAAAACGTATTTGTTTCGTCCATTTTACACTCCTGATTTCGAACTTTACTCCTACCTTAATATAAGTTTCTTCCAACGCGGTTTGCTGCGACGTGTGGCCCTTAGAAGGTACTTTATTTCTGTTTTATTAAATTTAACCCGACGTATAAGTGGATAAGTTAGCAGAGAAATCTTAGACAAAATCTGTTTTTTACACCATCCAGTATAATGTAAAGTTTAAAACTCTAGGTCTAACTCTGTATTGAGTATACAAAAGTTTGCTGGTAAGCAGAAAGTAGCTTGTGAGTCGAAGTACATTTCTGCCGGAACAAATCTTTAGAGACTCTTTACCGGAGTTGTTGGCAGACCAAATACAGGGCCGAAATGTGTCTATTCACCCTCATATTCTTTACACTGTCACTCTGGGAATAAGTCACTTTTCAAAAGAATAAAAAGTGCCATCTGGCTTAACCAATTGTCTACATTTGAAAAAACCAGACTAAACAAAATGCAAAACTGAGCTAGAAAAGACGCGAGGCCCCCAAAATTTAAAAAACAATATGTTATAATGTTACAGTAAAACTTCAAACGCTCTTTACACACCGAGTATTGATTTAAAAAAACAAAAGAAGACCGACAGCAAATTTTTTATTATCTGTCTTTAAAAAACCGCACAATACAGAAGTGCCTCGTTATATAACTGTAGGAGGGGAGGGAGTAGACATATGTACGTATGTTGGAGCATAGGTACGCGCTAATGCGCTACCTATATGTATAGTGGTAAGCGCTAACGCCTATAATTTGCAACAAGCAGCACATATTACATTAAGAAAACACTAACAGTAAAATAAAATACTAAAGTCTATTTCAGAATTTTTGACTTTTTACAGTAAGATGATTTGAAAGCAGTACAAATTTAGCCAATCGGCGTAAACGCCTTTCATCTAGTTGGATATCGTCTATTGTACCTTATTTGGCTCTTAAACCTTGTGCTTTGTGCAATACTCTGGAGAAATATTTACTTTTCGTTCAAACTTTACACACCATCGAGTGGGAAGAGAATTTCAGTCGGATTCGTAACTCTAATATTACGATCAGCATTTTTGAAAAAATTAACTATCCATAATGGACTGAAGACAGATAAATGTTAGATGTAAACCACTTTACACCTTTGTTGAGTGTAAACAAATGCGTCCAACTAACGTATGATGTTTGACCCCCGGTACATTTTTAGACTCGTGATCATGTCCACTCAAAATCGGAGAAGATAGCAGTAAAAAAGAAGAGAGAAACACGTTTAACACCCCAAATTTTTAACTTTACACCTCCGGAAAAGCTAAATATTGATGTGAATAATCACAATTTGCTGTCATGTATTCCTTTTAGAAAGCACTTTATTTTTATTCTATTCGACTTATCCCGGCTTTTGAACGGAAAAAATGGTGGACTAAAAAAGACAAAAACGTATTTTCCCACCATTCCACTACATTGTAAACTTTAAAAATCTGTACATAACTCCTTATTGAGTGTAAAGAACTTCAGCTTAGTAGCCTTCGAATCGTAGTACGTTCGTGTCTGGAAAAGTTGTGCTCCGCAAAATATTTGATATATGAAAGAATCAAAAAAAGAAAAAACATGTTTGTTCGTCCAATCTTGCAAACCTGATCTTGAACTTTACACCTCCATAAGTAACTCAATACCGTATTTATTCTAATAAACCCCGTCCTCTAATAGTAAGTGCTCTCTAATAGATAGCGCACCTGCGAAGCGAAAAAATTTATAGACAGCGCCCTCTAATAGTAAGCGCATGTGCTATTATATGAATGCTGTCCTTAGTTTAATGTGACCCTTGAATACAATTTCTTGGCCGAAAAGCAGTCCAAACACAATATAAAAACCTGGAATATTATTTTTATGGATAAAATGCCAAAAATAAGACAATTGAGGAAGTAACTGAGATTGAAATTGCAAAAATATTTATTTATTTTGTTCAGTAATGAAGAAACTCGGTGCTTTTTGGGTAAAATCAAATGAAAAAGTTATAAACAGCGCCCTCTAATAGACAGCGCACCTTCAAGCTGACAAAAGTTATAGACAGCGCGCTGTTTATTAGAATAAATACGGTATTGAGTGTTTTCAAACCCGGTTTGCTGCAACCAATACTTAGCTCCTGGGACGTACCTACTTTAATTTTATCTTACTCAATTTGTCCCAACATATAACCGGAGATGGCGGAGAAATTTCAGACAAAACCTGTTTTTTCCACCATTCACTAGAGTGTCAAGTTTGTACCCCTAGATCTAAGTCCGTATTGAGTGTAAAAAAGTTTGCCTGTAAGCCGAGGGTAGCCCCAAAGTCGTATGAAGTACATTTCTGCTGGAATAAATTTCTTAGGATTCATAAGCGGAATTGTTGGTAGACAAAAAACAGGCCAAAATGTTTTTTCACTCTCAGATTCTTTTCACTCCTTACACTTTCACTCTGGAAATGAATTACTTTTCAAAAAGAATAAAAGTGCCATCTAGCTCAATTAATTGCCTACATTTAAAAAACAGACTAAACAGAATGCAAAACTGATCTAGAAAAGCTGAGCCCGCCAAAATTTTAAAAACCATGTTCTATATTTACACGCTTTTTACGCACTGGATATCGATTTAAAAAAACACTGGCAGCGACTTTTTTATTATCTGTCTTTTGATATAAACCGCACAGTACAGAAGTGTCCTCTTATATGTAGCTGTAGAGGGGTAGTCAATTTTTAGGGGGTCGAAGTATAATTACTGGTACGCGCTACCTACGATAACTATATATGCATCAAAGTTCTGCTTTTTATTATTTTCGGATTTTTCTTGAGCTAATACACCTCCAAGCCTTACTATGGCCTTTGAAAAATCTACATACCGTATTTATTCTAATAAACCGCGCCCTCTAATAGACAGCGCGACTACAAAGCGGAAAAACTTATAGACAGCGCCCTCTAATAGTAAGCGCACGTACCTACCTACTATCATATGAAAGCTGTCCTTAGTTTAATGTGTCCCTTGGCCGAAAAGCAGTCCAAACTCAATATAAGAACATGGAATATCATTTTTATGGATAAAATGCTGAAAATTAGATAATTGAAGTAATTGAGATTGGAATTGTAAAACTATTTCTTTATTTTGTTCAGTAATGAAGAAATTTGATGCTTTTGGGTAAAATCAAATGAAAAAAAGTTATAGACAGCGCACCTTCAAGCCGACAAGTTATAGACAGCGCACTCTTTATTGGAATAAATACGGTAGGTACCTATACCAATACATAGTCTGTTTCATTTGTTCGAGAGCTTTTTCAAAAAATTAAAGCTGCTACAAAGAACTAATGATATTGCGCAGTATATCGAGTTAGGATGACCTTTGACCTTGTCCAGCGGTAAAATTTTATCAGATTTATAAACCGCTTTTGCAGCCTAATTCATGTAAATTAAATTCGGCGAAAAAGCTCTCGAATACATATAGCGAAACTGATTGCAACTAATCCTACTTTGGAAAATGAAGCACTTCGTTCAGAAGTTTTAATTTAGCGAACACAGCTACAAGACGCTTAGAAAAAAGCGACGACAAATAAGCAACGAAAAAGCGCAATAACAAATAAAAAATAACAACGGCTCACGCGATGAATTTTTTAGATCTCAATGCCAAGTATGACGTCTGGACGATTTTTTCCAATTCCGTCAACTCCTTGACGGCCGAAGCAAGCAGAGAAGCATGGCCTTCATACCCACCTCCTGTTGGAAAACACCATTATTCAATAGATGTAACCAGCATCATACATGTAAAGTATGGAAATTCTAGGAGTCATCCCCAAAAAATTTTTAAAACCTGCCTTTTTTGGCTCAAGAACCACAGATACACGTCAAAAACACTGTTTTTCGACGATTAGGTCGTTCTTTCTGGAGCATACTGGCATAAAAAAATTGAGAAAATTTGAAAATTTGAATAAATTGAACAATCAAAAAATGAGTATATGGCACGAAACGCCGAAAATTTGACACTTTTGAGCCAAAATATGGCTAAGAAAGATTTAACAGCACACCTACGATTTTTTCTCTCAAAAAATCGATAATTCTGGGGGTCCAGTCATTCTGAGGGGGGGGGGTTGAAAGCCCCCCTCCCGAAGAACACTATGTAATATGCATGAATACCACTATGTAATATGCATGCTCAGTACTCCGGACGACATAACAACATACATGCACAGCAAGGGAATTCTGGGGGAGGGTGAAAACCTAAAGTGCCTTTTTTGGGCCCAAAAATGGCCGGTACGCGGTAAAAAAACATCGTTTTTTTGGCGTTTCTGACGATACTCTATCCTTCTAGAGCATAAAATCATGGAAAAAATTTCGAAAAAAGTCGAATAAATTGACCAATATATCGCTTAAAACATGAATATATGGCGCGAAGCGCCGAAAATTTGGCGATTTTGAGCAAATAGATAGCCAAAAACCCTTAAAAGACACTTTTTCTACCTATTTTCAGGTAAGTTTAGAAAACTTTTGAAAAATCGCCAATTCCGGGGGGTGAAAATTTTTTTGCGGGGGTGAAAAATAATTCTGCGGGGGGTGAAACCCCCAAGATCATGTATGCATAACAAGTAAAGAAAATCACTAATCTAAAATTATCGAGTTACATATCCTATTCCATTCCAAATGACCCATTCTCGCGATGCTCGAAAAGTGGTTTGAGTTTACAATAAGCCTGCGATATTTGGCGAATGTAAAGGTAATGAAGGACCGCCTAATCCTACTCGAAATAATATTACTGTCGGCTCAACGAAAAAAAAATTTGGCAGGCTACAAAAGTGCGTCACACTCGTCACACTCACTCGTTTGCTTACAAAAATCGGCCATTTAGAATAGAACAGAAAAAATAGTTTTAATTTTTTTGCTTAATCAAAGCATTTTAATCTAACAATATATTTAGCCATTTAGTTCTTGATTAAAATGTATTTTCAACGTGCCTATAGTTTGTTTTTAGTAAAATTACCCAATTCTCTTCTCTTTTGGCCATACACTACTTTGCCGTCGAATTCGTCGGCCTGAACCTTTACATCCGGTTCAACTTGTTGTATAGTAACGCCCAGATGGTCTTCGATTTCGGCTAGCAACTAGAAAGTGTAAAGTATAGTGCAGTGTAAAGCGGCTTTCAAAAATACCGTAACAACGATATATTTAATGAGAACTAGCAAAAAATACAAATCGTGATCAAATTCGGCTTGAAGCGCATAATTTTAGTGTTCGGCCTACGCTTAGCAGGCCAAAAAGTACAAATATAAGCAGTTTAAAGCGACAAACTTACCTTCCCGCATTCAGTTCGACCATTTTAGATACCAAATGATAAAAATTTGGCCTTCTGATACACAAAATCTGCGTTTCAGGACTTAAACATAAATAGGCAACGCTAGAATTTTGGGAGCTACGATGAAGGGCCAAAAATTTCTATTTTCTCCAAAGGTGAAAATCTGCCGAAAAATTAATAGCAAAAGCAAAGAGCACAATTTTGCAAGCTTTCTTATCAAGCTCTATCCATTAGCATAAAAAATTGCGAAATTTTTTTTGAAAATTTCATTCGAGGGGCCGCACAAATTCTGTGGGGGTTCAGCAAGACCCCCATCTCCATGTTTGCTCACGATGAAGTAACACGACGCGGCTTGCACGCAAATAACCCACGAATTGCCTTATTTACTCAGAATAAAGGATAGTCACCAAAAAGTCAGTAACCATACACGATTGATAGATTTAAAATAAAGCTTAAAAGCGATGAATGTACGAGTTCTTAAATTTCGAAATTTCCTAATTTTGATCGCAGCAAGTCGGAACAAATTGAACAAAATATAGTCAGAACATGAGTATAATGGTGCGGAGCGCCGAAAATTTGGCGCTTTTGAGCAAATAGATTGCTAAAAACGCTTAAAAAGCATCTTTTCTACAAATTTTTAGAGAATTATTTTGAGACTTTTAGAAAATCGTTAATTCTGGGGGAGGGGTGAAAAAATTTTTGCGGGGGGTGATATCCCCCAGATCATGTAGGGTCACGATAAGGACAATTTTTCCACGCCCGAACTTACCAAATTTAAATAGTGAACGCCAGTTATTATAGATTTGAATATTTTTGAATCAGGGGAACGGACTACAAAATCACATAAGTTATTCTAAAAAGAAATATACTCGTACATACATACTTATGAAAAAAATCGATTTTTTTCCAGTTAGAGCGAACAAAAGATACACTTACAAAAAAATCGGTCATGACAAGACGAGATTTTTGACTTATAATTTGTATTAACGTTTTTAATTATAAAATGATAGTGTTATGTACTAATTTAATATAATCTATTATCTTATTTTTTTAAATTATTTCCTATTATACTTATGTGAACGACTTCTTGACTTACGTTCGGTTCATTGTACCAAATACTGCACCCGCCTTGAGTAGTTAACCGAGTGTTTGTGCAATTTTTGCCTTTGCTGGGACACTGGTGATACCAAACCTAATGTACGAGTATAAGTTTTTTTAATAAATTTTTGTATAAACTTGTGTTTTATTAGGGATTACGTAAACAGGAATAAATGGAACGATATTAGCTTATAATCAGAGCCCAATAACATTACGTAAGTGAGGAATGGAGATATCAATTCAATGCAGACTTTCGGAGAAATCCAAAATTTAGAAACAACTGCCACGCCCCATGGGCGATAATTTGTTTTTTAAATACTTTTTCAAGGTTTTCTTGGAATTTCGTTAACTAAACTGCGATTTTTTGAAAATTTCAATAATTTTAAATTTTTTACCGGCAAAATTTAGTATATTTAATCCAAAATAATGCTGAATCATTCCACCAAGAGCTTTTTGAGTTTTCAGTCAAATAACGTACAAGTGCAAAAAATAAGGAGCGCCGTTATACCGGAGAAATGATAAAAACGGAGCCAATCGGCTACACAATTTGATATTCATGTAAATTTAGTATAAAAAATACTTGCAATCACACGTGGGCATAGGGTGGGGGGTCGGGGCGGGTTTGTACCCCCCAGAAATTGAAAAACTCCCGCAGATTACTGTAAACCCCAGAATTCACTGTGAACCCCCAGAATTCTATTTTTAGTAAGATTTTTGGCGATTTACTCCATCATGATTCCCCCTCCCCCCACTCCCCAGAATTTGGGTGCTGCCCATGCAAGGATTACTTTTTTTAAATTTCTACGCATATGTTCAAAATCTAAATTGTGATAATTTCAGGTTTTAAATGCACAGCTTATTCAGAATATAAGGGTACTTCTTTTCTTTGATAAATTTTAAGACCACAAATAGGCAGCAAACAAATTCGGGAGCGGGGGTTCAAAACTTTTCAAAAATGAAAAAATAATATTACATAAATATAAAAGTAACAACATAGAATAATATTGAAAAAAATCACTCCTCTCATGAAAAATTCAAACCAAAAATACTTTCTTCCATTTCCAGAAATGTTTTCATCCCCCAGAATTCAAAAATTTCCAAAAAAATCGCACAAAATTGCTGTTTAAGCGTTTTTAGCAGTCTGTCCGCCAAAAAGTATCAAATTTTCGACGCTTCCCACCATACACCTATTTTTTGACTATATTTTGTTCAATCAACTCAAATTTTCCTAATATTTTTTCGAAATTTTTCAAATGTTTTTACGCTCTAGAAAGATAGAGCATCGTCAGAAACGCCGAAAAATGTTTTCAACGCGTTTTCGCCGTGGTTTATCCAGAACACAAGGCACTTCAGAATTTCACCACCCCCCAAAATTCCCATTTGTCGCATGTCTCGTTACATTTGGACATGTATACAAAGCAACACTGTACTGAATCCTAAGCTGTGAACACACACCAGACTTCTATTAAAACCGTATGAAAAAAAATAACTTGCGCTAAGATTCACCCTGCAGTAATCAGCATCTAAAACTCAATAAAAACAATTTGCTCGCAAGATAAAGCAAATTAAATTAAAAGGAAGATATCTCACTTTTTCTGGAACAGCTGCTACGAAGGATATAGCCAATCCCATTCTAAAAATAGCTTTTCACTTATATCAAGGACAAAGGGATGACGTAATTTCAAAATTAAAAAATAAAGCTTCCCCTTGTATTTTTCTTAATTAAAAAGCTCTTTTCACTTTATTTTATACAAATGTACTCGTATGTACCATGCGAATTAAACAATTAACATTCTTCAAAGGTCGGTTCAGGGAGAAGTGCCTATCGTATAATACGGGACATCGTCCTACATATGTTTTGTATTGATGTGCTAAATTATATACGTACTTATCTTCGTCCTATTTTATAACATAGGCAATTCTATCCATCAGAGACCGTTTATGAATCTTAATTGTTCTAATTTCATGGCGAGAACTGTACACATAGCCGTATTCAGGGGGGGCGGGGGGAAGCCGCCCCCGGAAATAAAAAATAATTTTTGAAACACACAAGGTCCCCCAAAGGAAAAAATGAAAAATTCTCAAAGTAGGTCTAAAACACCATCAAAATAGGTTTTCAGCGTACTTTTGAGTTAGTAAACTCAAACTTTTTCGGCGCTTCGCGCCGGATTTATCGTTTACGTATAGTTTTTGTCTTCTAGCCCGCCCAAAACCGCTCAAATTTGAATTAGACATGCAGAGCATATCAAATTTATTCGGCGTTTCGCGCCGAATTATTCATTTTCTGTATTGCTTTTCTTTGTAAATGACAAAGATTAATTACAAAGACAGAAGTTAGGAAATTATTCGTCGATTAAATGATGAGAAATCAGTTGTGTAGATCGTTTAAACCACAGATTTGTAAAGTGAAAAACTTCAAAAAATTTTCTTGAAATTTTTTTGCATAGAGCTCGTTGAGATTTGCTCAAAAATGCCTTTCTCGAGATCTTTGACCTCAAAATTTTCGACCCCCCAAATAAAATCCTGGATACGAGCCTGACTGTACATATCCTTTTTAGGAATATGTATCTCTGTTCACTTAATTATGTATTACTGTATATTTATTCACTGGATACTTATAAAACTTCTCTCAATATAGTAAGTTGTGTACATATTTCAAGTTTTGACTTTTGAAACATGTCTTAACATAAGTATATGACTTTTGAAGGATAAAGTTTTAATCAATAATTAAAATAACTTTTCCTACATAACATCAAGCGATATTTATTAACAAATAGCCCATTTTTGAAATAGATATTTCTTCTGAAGAAAACAATTTAATTCCTCTTTCGAAGCTGATAATTATTGTCAACAAATTAAGTTATTGTCGTGGTATGATAGTTTGCAGACACGCATTGGTGAAAAAAAATTTAGACACATAAGAATCCAAATCGTCGAAATAAAATTTTTAAAATATGTCTATTTTGCTACAATTTTTTGCGTCAAGTTTAAGTCAATGTGAGAAACGTCGAAAAACTGTGGTTTTTCTTCAAATGTAAGTCCGTCCCAATCCCAAAAAATTATTTTCCCCTTTCCATTTATGGCAAGAAATTCCGGTTTTAGGCCATTTTTATGTGTTTTTTTCCACTAAGGGACAGAAACTTAAGGCCATTCTCCCTCTCCTTTCTTTTAAAATGACCATTGACCACCACTCCTCCACAAGTTTTTAGCGTTACATTACAAGTCTCATTACAGTATACCAATTCAGTGCAAATCACTGCACGGCCCAGAAAATTTGATTTTAATATTCTCTAAATTTTCGTTTCGAATCTCTACTTTTCCTAAATTCGTTGAGAACTCCTGGGATTTTTGAATTTGATTTTCGAGAAGAACGACTCAATTCTTCTTTTTAAGAACTTGATTCAATATTTCCAGACGAGAAAAGTCGCGCTTACACACAAAAAATAGTATTAATTCTTCAAAATCAGAACTTTTGTACTTTCGATGCGCAATTCATGCTCGAATAAAATAAATAAGCTCAAAAAATGACACAATAAAATCCTCTATTTTTCCCTATTTGACTTAGATTTTAATTTATTTTTATACGTATTATCCTTTTGATTAAATTATATTTTCTGGTGTGATTCATTTTGTGTACTCTACCTTCATATGCACGCATGGCGTATTTAAATTATGACTTATCGCGTATGCGCAAATGAAGCATGTTTTAGCGTGATGTAATGCGTTGTGGTATGAAATTGCCCAAAAAAGTCGCCGTCGCTGCGAAATATTAGGAAGTTTCGTCCATTTGCAGGTGGCTTACACATAATAGGGACGGAAAACTCCCACCAACAGCCGGTCGTCCCTTTATATCCCAAAGTTAGAAGGTTTTGACCCTCGCCCCACCCCCGATTTTTGACAAAAACTTGCGTTTTTAGCCATTTTTAGGTGCTGTTTTGCCATTTTTACGGCTGTTTTGTCATTTTTGGTCAAAAAATGAAGGTCATGTCCCCCCTTCAATTGACCGACTATCCTCACCCAAAATTTTGAGCTACCGTGTGCATATCTATTACATGGACAGCGCCTAAATTGGGGTGGTTGGAGAATTTGCGTTTCGGCCATTTTTAGATGATTTTTTGCCATTTTCGGCCGAAAATGGCAGGTCATTCACCCCCCCCCTCCACGTAAAAACGGCTGGGCCCTCCACCAAGAATTTCAAGCCTCTACATATCTGGTCGAACGACCGACTTCAGGGTGGGAAGGGATCTCCCAATCCTCCTACTACATGCAAAGAGGACTGTACTGTACTGTAATGCTTACCTCTCGGCTCTGCCAACTCGACCTATCCTATGCAAATAGTTCGCCTTGTCGTCCGGAAGCGTAACATTTATAACTATACGGAACAAAGGCTAACTTAATAAACGAAGTAAGAAGTGAGAAATATAATGTAAAAAATTGAAGTACAGTAAAAATAAAAACTATAGTTAAGCATCAAAAGTATAAGTAAAAAAGTAAAAATAAAAGTAAAACAACTAGAAACTGAAGCAAATATCCGTGATGCAAATCACATAACATAAGGCATGCCAGAAACATCAATGCCACGGGCTGCGACGTCCGTACATATCATAAATTTCACCTTCCGAGTCTTGAAAAGCAAAAAACTAAAGAAAAGTCGAATGAAGCTGAAACAGCAAAAAGATTTATAGACATGCGCGTGGGGGAGTTTGGGGGGGGGTCCAGATACCCAGAGTGTGAAATGCAAAATTTTATTGCGAAAATGAGGCAAACTGAAGGCCAAAAATTAATTAAAATTGGAAATTTTCTTTAAAAGTGCTTCAAATTGACCAGAAACTATGTAATAACGCAGTTTTAAAGCTATTTTAGCGCTTATACCAGTTTTTCAGGTCATTTGGCATAAAAAGCTCAATTTTTGACCCCCCTCGAATCGGTCATGCTGTGCATCTATGCTTATGACCATACATGCAAGTGAGAGAGGGCGTATGGGGGTCAGACCCTTAGAAGGACAAAAAGACAAAATTAGCCAAGAAAAGTTAGGTAAAATTAAAGCCCAATATCGAATTGAAATCGACCAGAAAGTGGCGGCAAGTATGGAAATAATTTTTATTACTTTGACCTTCACGCCACATTTTATGGCCGTTTCAGCCCAGTAAGCAATCTAGTTGATCTTCGAGATTCATAGATGCACAGAATAGCAGATCTGGGGGATCAAAAATTGAACTTTTCGTCAAAATGACCTTAAAAACGCGTATAAATGCTAAATAGTGTTAAAACAGCGTTATTCCAAAGTTATATTCAATTTCAAACACTTTTGACATTTTGCCTCATTTTCTCCAGAAAAATTCTTATTCTTCCATTCTGCGGGTACAGACCATAAGTGGGCGGCACCAAAGTTCTGGGGGTTGCATGATTTTTTTCAAAGGTCAAAAAATGGCCTTGAAAATTGTGGTATGGTGAAAAAACACCATTTTTCAACGTTTCTCATCGAGCACTATTTATTAGCATCAAAAAATTGCGAAAAAACAGGAAAAATTCCAAAAATTGAATTCTGGGGGAATTTTGGTTTCCGATGGGGGTTCACACCTTCCAAACCCCCACGCCAAGGTATGGTACAGACACCGACCCCCAGTGCATATCTACTCTAGGACGGCATGGCAAGTGCACCTATGGCCATCATCACACATAAGCCTATATGCGGTTGGTTGGAACTCTAAAAATCCGAAAGCTCACGCAGCGAACCCCTGAATAAGTTTCAAAATATTTTCTCGTTTTCAAGTGTCGTCGATTTATACAAAAAATTATAAATATTTTTAGCTGAAAATTCGGAATCATCGAAGCCTCAATTC
This sequence comes from Mermis nigrescens, assembly GCA_036768485.1. Classification (NCBI taxonomy): domain Eukaryota; kingdom Metazoa; phylum Nematoda; class Enoplea; order Mermithida; family Mermithidae; genus Mermis; species Mermis nigrescens. The sequence continues at coordinate 447,519 of JAVLUZ010000768.1, read as the reverse complement.
TTTTGAGCTGTACTGCGTCGCTCTCTCAAATGACAGTTTACGTAACGCCGTATTCTTTTAGCATCCTATTGCAAGCTTAGGTTGTCCGCATACAAGCAACGGCTCGAAATTGGGGGAATGGGGGTGTCCCGGGCATTTTGGGATGGGTAGTAAATGACCTCCAATTTTCGGCCAAAAAACGCCTAAAAACGGCCAAAAAATTCGATTTTTTCGAAAAATCGAGGAGGGGGATCAAAAATTTCTCGGCTTCGGGGGAATGGGGACGTCCGACTTTGCTTTATAGCAAACAGTGAAAGAGACATTGATTAAGGAAAAACCTCATCCAATATGAAAAAAGAATGAAAAGAAAGCTAATGTGAATGTTTGAAATTCTGCATTTTGTGCATAAGCTTTTGCAGGCTACTGTTGATGCAAAAAGTGGTTTTACTCGCTTCTAAATTACGTAAATGCATGAAATTATGCTTATTTAAATAGAAATCGCTCCAACTGTTTCAAGTCCGTTTCATTCCTATAAGTTCAGGGAAAAATAGTCAATAAATGCTGAATTGCGATTTTGCGAAGGAGTGCTTAAAATTTTGAGCGACACTGTATGTGCATGTCATACATGTAGCGGCTTGAAATTTTGAGTAGGGGTCCCCGGCGATTTTTCGCGGGTGGGGGAGTGGGTAAATGACCTCCAATTTTTTGACCAAAAACGGCTTAAAAATAGAATTTTTCCAGGAGTCGGAGGAGGGTATCAACATTTTTCTGGCTTCAGGGTATTGGGGGACGACCAGCCTTAGGTAGGAGGATCCCGTCATCCCCCTGTTACATGCATGATGTATTACGTACGTATAACCTTGAAAAGCTCCAAATTCCTTTTGCGTTCATCCGGCCGGCGATCGCTGTGCAAGCATACGCACGTGAATTCTCCTAAAATACGCACACGTAATTTGGTTATTTATTATTTATCATTTATTGTTTATTATTTTATTATTAGGCTGATCAATCCCTTGCATCACGCATGCACAGAGAGAGGAGTAAGACGGGTTCTCAACATACATAAATGCCCATCATGCTAATTCCTGGTGATTCAGCCATATCTGGGAAATGGCCTGCTTTCCCGATGATATCAGGAGCGAAAAACTTTGGTTGGTTGCCGGTTCGAAAATGGATTGTTTTATTATGTGAACATTATTTACCTTACAATTTTCGAATAAGTAATGCGTTTCTTTGTGCCATCGTTTGTATCTGTACCTTTGTTTTAACAGTCGAGATATGTATAGGGAGTTTACTGGTTTTTGTAGTGCACTGTGCTTGCAGCCATTGATCGTTGGAGTGCGCGTTGTGCTTAGGTATCAATAAATTTTGCAATGTATCTACAGTGCTCGCCATGAAAGTCGACGCACCATCATTGTCAGATTAATGTTGGGTGATATATCGCAAGCGCCGCGTTTTGTCCATTATTCTCTAGCAACTTGTTTTTATACTACAGTATATTATCCTGTAGCATGCCGCTAATGCGGCGACGCATCCAAACGGTCAGTCTCAAAAGTGTCAAATTTAAACCCGCTGCCAACGGGTTGAAATTTGACACTCTTGAGCCAAAATATAGCTAAGAACGCTTTAAAAAGCACATTTTCTACGATTTTTCCCCCGAAAATCGTCAATTCTGGGGAGAAGGGACATCAGTCGCTTTGCGTGATTAGCAGCCATTCGGCGTACAGTTAAAACCCCCTAACCCCCCAGAACACGTACAATCAATCAACCGCATACGACCTGGGGGGATTGAGGGGAGATTATCGAAGCCGAAATTTTCAATTTCAAAATTTCCCACCCGACGACCAATATACTTATATTCCCGCCTCACTGAAGCCAATTTGGATTTTCGGCCTAAAACGTTTTCCGGTTCTAACGCCTCAGAGATTGCTCCTAGCCCAGAGATCCTAAATTCGAAATGAAATAAATGGCGGAAAATGATTTCAGCATGTCTAAACCCAAGAAGAAAAAAAGACTCAATATGGGAAGGAAAATAATTAGTGTTTATTATGAATCAATCGCCTTTAACGATAAATCTGAACTTAATATGAAATCGTAAATGAAAGAACGCATCTTAGGCTAAAACTTTAGAAGGCTAACATAACTAACGCTTTTCCTACACTAAAGCTTTAAAACTGCATAAAAATGAAAACGATCAGAATGAAGCAAAATGAAGATTCAAAATTTCGTTGTTGAATAACCATTTTTGGAGGGGCAATAAACCTTATACTTCTGATAAAAACGGCAAAAAATGCCCAAAAATTGCTGGAAAACCTTGTTTTTGGCCAGAAAAGCGAAGAAGATAGTAAACAAATCTTAGTTCAAATAACCGTACATAGGTGGGAATTCCCGCACATACACGTTTGTAACAGCAAGAGTCAGTCGATAAGAAAACTATATATGAGTATGTAAATCAAATGTAAATAAGTAAATGTAGGTACATTACATACACAATAAGTGTTTATGTATATTGTACATGCTGATGCATGTATTATGTACATACATACATGCACAGCATGGGAATTCTGGAGGGGGTGCCTTTTTGGGTCCAAAAATGGTAGGTACGCGTCAAAAACAGTCTTTTTTGTACAAGGTCCGTTTGTTTATGTACAAAGATGGTCCCAAAAAGTCTTTGTACATTTTGTACACACAAATTTTTGAGAGCTATAATATGGTACAGTAGCGATTTTAGTGTGGTAAAAACAGAGTTGCTCGACTTTGGGTAGTGTATTTTAGCTAATTTCCGGGTCTCTAAGGGCAAAAATCAGCAAGAATTGTCTTAAAACGGCGCGAAGCGCCGAAAAATTGGACATTTTTCCTTTGAAATGCAATTTCTACCATTGTAAAGATATATAGAACACACAATTACTCATTTCGGCGCGAAGCGCCGAAAATTTTTGCAAATTTCAAATTTTTTTCGCAATTTTTGTCTTCCCGAAAATCTTGATGCATGTACAAAAACGGTCCCAAAAAGTCTTTGTACATCGGGAAAAATCTTTGCCGAGTACAAAAAAAGCGTGGTCAAAAACATCGTTTTTCAGCGTTTCCGACGATGAGCATAAAATCTTTCTAGAGCATAAAAAGATAAAAATATTTCGAAAAAATAAAAAAGTCTGAAGAAGTTGAACAAAATAGAGTCAAAACATGAGTATAATGGCGCGAAGCGCCGGAAATTCGTCACTTTTGAGCAAATAGATAGCTAAAACGCTTAAAAAAGCATCTTTTCTACAAATTTTTAGAAAATTTCTGAAGACTTTCGAAAAATCGCCAATTCTGGAGGGAGGGGGTGAAAAAATTCTTGAGGGGAAGGGGTTAAAATTTTTGAGGGGAAGTGGTAAAAATTTTTCTAAAGGGGTGAGACCTCCCTTCCCCTAGATCATTTATGGTTATGTACACTTAATATAAAATCGGTATTAAATGAACAAGTGATAAAAAATACAATTAAATACGAGTAATTAACACGTAAATCAAATATAGTGAACATTCCTAAAACACGCAATCGACGGAAGCTCTACTTGTATATATATATATATATATATATATATATATATATATATATATATATATATATATATATATATATATATATATATATATATATATATATATATATATATATATATATATATATATATATATATATATATATATATATATATATATATATATATATATATATATATATATATACAGTGCCGCTCAAAAGTTTAAGGCCACTGTGATTGATTACTCCAAAATCCATTGAGCTTTCAAATCGCTTTTAACAGTGAAATAAAAAGGCCTAAATTTCACTTTGAAAAAGTTTCTTAGATTAGTTTTTTCCGCTGATTTTAAAAAGTTTAGTCATTTTTAAATTTGTTCACTATTAGCTGATTTATTACGGGCGAATTCCGCTCAATTTTGCTGGTCTTTTGATCAAAAATCGAGTCTATGTTTAAGGATACTAAACTATTCCAAAGAGTGATAGCCGGATGTTTCAATATAACTTAATGTGTGGTACAAAACAAACGTAGGAAACACAAACAGTTCGATTCCTTTACTGATCTTCCTCGACCCGGGGCGGTCCTCTAAATTGGTCACTGAAGAACTATGAGGTCTAAAACGAACTTCGTTAAAAATTGGCGTCCGACCGCTCCTGACATGCAGGGTGAAATGTCTACTGATTGAGGGCCATTGGTTTTGAGGCAGACAATTGGTCGGTATCCTTGCCGTATAATTGGATCGTCATAAAAAGTCTCTTTGCGATCGAGTTTAACAGAAAAAACGTATTCATTTTTGCTCAAAATTTCGTTCGTTGGACTTTTCTCGATTGTTCAGAGGTTTTTTCTTCTTAGGGAGTGATATTCGATTATTTTACTTTGAAATTAAGGGGTTTTGTCCGCAGAAGTTCCGACAAAAAATAAAATGTCAAATGCGTGGCCGGAAGCGTCAAACGCAGAAGAGAATACAGTGCTTTGGTATGGAGTCCATTTGGAGCCATGATGTGATTTGGTTTCATTTCCTTCCGACCCAAAATTTACAACCACTTCATATATTTGCTTAATTAAGGAGCTATTGGTTCCTGCTTTGTTGACGGCCTCAGAAAAAACACCCAAGACATTTTTTTCAAGAAGAATGATGATCCAAAACACAAGGCAAAAACCACTGTAGCATATTTTGTGAGGAAGGGATTGCCTTTATTATTCTGACCCCTAAAGTCCCAGAAACTCAATCCAATTAAAAATATTTGGCAAATTATGAAAGAGAGGCTTCACAAACATAATTCAGTGCATTTTACGAGCAAATTGATTGAAATATGAAGGAAATCTGGGGTTCAATCACAAAGGAAAAATGCGTCAAATAATCGATTCATTAACACTTTGTATACAAGCATTAATTCAAGCTTAAGGCTATCGGATTTCCTTTTAGTCGATTCTTCTTTGTTGACTGTTAATTGATTATACTTGTTACTTATGGTTATGTTCAATTTTAAACCTCTTGATCAATAATTAGTTAAGAATTTACGATTAAAACAGACACTGCGTTAAAATCGTGGATGGCCTCAAACTTTTGAGCGGCAGCCGGCACTGTATATACATATTTATACGCGAAATGCTTTACAAATTAAATAGGTACATGTGTGCACGTACAGTATAGTACAGCAGTATGGTGTAGCATAGTTTTACATTTAAAATTGCATCAAGCATAGACATTGCACTTCACAATTGTCTGATTCAGGAGAAACAAAAAAACAACGAAAAGGAAGCGCCAAAATAAGCACTATCTCGACATGCAGGTACATGTGAAAACAAAAATAAAAAATAAAAATCTTCGTAAAAAATAACAAGACACGGTACAAAGAAGTTTGCTTACTCGGATCAGTTTGTTTCAAGTGACTTTCCAAATTGTCGCAATCTAGTTTAGTTCGACAAAAAATCAAGCACTGGTCCATCTTATGCTCCCTGATCGCCCTCACAACATAGTCGCCTTTTAGTATTTTAACGGCTTCGGATAACGTTTCTACAAAGTTTGTATACCGTAATTTTACTTTGAATTTTTTATTTTTGTGTTTTTATTTAGATCTAGTATACAATTCACCCCCAGCGTTTTTTAGCCGATCCATATAAGCTACAGTTAACAAACTTTACAAGGAGATAACTATAAGCCTATTGTACTAATCTGTCAAAATTGATTAATTTACGGTGTAAGCTTACTGCTTTACACTCACACTTTACAACGTATTAATGGCATATAAAAATTGTAAACGATTCGGTGGGTTTCAAACAAAGCAGTTTTTTGTAACTCAATCAACATCCTACATTAAAAAAAGTAAGTTTAAAGTAAGTTTTTTTTTAATTTTTTCAAAGCAGTAAGTTTACACCGTAAGTTAATCAATTTTGCCAGATTAGTACAATAGGCTTATAGCTATCTCCTTGTAAAGTTTGGTTACTGTAGCTTATATGGATCGGCTGAAAAACGCTGGGGGGTAAATTGTATACTAGATCCTTTTATTTTTTATCAAAGACGTACATATACATATGCCCAACTGAGGCAGATACGGAATACTTATCCAATCTGAGAAAATTCGGGTTGTTTCCAAATCTTAGAATTTACGCCGAAAAATCTGCTCGTTTCAAACGTGCTCATCAATATTTCAAATTAGAAAAGAGTTTTTGACGTGCACTCTACATTCGTTGCTCAGATCTGAGAGCGATAGCGCTTTTGCATACAAAAATTAATTAGCTAGAAAAATGATTTTTATGTTAATAAAGGATTATGGCATGTGTATGTGTGACGTCACAAATCGTAATTGTGTTACGATATTCGGTTTATGTCCAAAGTATCCGGCTTTCAAATAACAACAACGCAGGACTTCAAAATCCATGTCAGCATTAAGACTAACGTTTGATAACCGCGCACACAAATGATAGCAATACATTAAAGCGTTCTTTATGTTTTATAAGAATTGATTTAGATTGTAATAACTTTATTTTATTTAATTCAATTTTAACATTTAATTTGAAAATCTGAATTTCAATGCAGAACCTGTGCATCTTATACAACACAATCTTGTGTTAAGCATAGATTATGTCGTTCTTACAGATTGATTTGCATAGAAAAATAATACTAGATAATTTCGTATGACTGACAAAATGGGAAAACTCACCGGCCGTTTGGCTACCGGGTCTAATTTCGTCGCTGTAATGAATGCCATCAGTCTGCCAAAGGCAAAGCGATAATATGAATTTTGAATGAAAAAGAATGACTGCACAAATTTTGAACTTTGCACCTACTACAGCACGAAACAGGCAAGGCAAGGAAATGTGAAAAAAGTAAGGTGGGTACATATGTACAGTGTACAGACATGCACGGCATAGGAATTCTGGGGGTGAAGCACTGATTCAAAATTTTTTAAGTGCCTTTTAGAGCTCAAAAACGGCGCACTCGCGTCAAAAGCATCATTTTTTGGCGTTTTTGACGATACTTCATCTATCCATACCGTTAAAAACATTTATAAAATTTAAAAAAATATGAAAAATAGAATAAATCGAACAGAATATAGTCAAGAAGTGAGTATATGGCACGAGGCATCGAAAATATGTTACTTTTGAGCAGACAGACAGCTAAAGACGCTTGAAACAACATTTTTTATATTAATTTTTTTGAAAAATCGCGAATTCTGGGGGAGGGATTAAAATTTTCAGGGGACACGCTTTTTATTCAATTTCTTTCTTGATATTTCATCTTTTTATCTCTTTCATTTTTAATTCCGATTAAGTTTTCCGTTTTTTCTCCATATTTCATTTAGTTTCGTTTTTTCATACCTTATTCTTTCATATTACTATCATTATTATTTCCGGTTTTCTATACTTTTACTACAGTAATCCAAACCAAACATGAAACGTCTTGAATGTGAATGGCAAATCGAAACTCAAAACAAAATTCAATTTACCCTTCTCCTTTAAAACATAAAAATTTTCGAAGAATTAGACAAAAGGAAAGAAAATTTAAAAGATTCAAAAATTAAAATTCAGTTTAAATTATTTTAAACTCACCCTTATATGTTGCCGCATATTAATCCATCGCTTGTCGACTTTTGGATCAACCGAGCAAACCTAATACAAATACAATCGTTTCATACACTACAGTAATAATGTAATAAAAAAAATCAGAAACGTCTAATGGGCTTACGACATGATGAACGGTTTCTGGCACACTGTCTTGACCCTTCAGATCAACCCATTGGGGAAAATGCATAAGTTGATCCTAAGAAAGATAAGAAAAATTAATGTAATACTAAATAAAAGATTTTGAAAAAATAATGAAAAATAAAGAAAATTTCAATTTTGTAAAATTTCATTTAGACCTAGATCACGGAATACTAATTTAAAAACTTAAATTTAACTTGCAACTACTAGTGCTATGTATTACAAAATACGATTTAAGATTGGGATTCTTACTCGCGTTATAAACATAGAATTAATCAAGCTTGTGTAATAGCTTTTTTAAAAACTATATTTGAAAGTCGATGCTTGTGCAGGCATGTATCTCTGGGGAGAATGGGGGAGGGGTCGGACCCCCAATTCAGAAAAATCGGAAAAATAGGACTTTTAAACGTTATTTTGTGCTATTTTTGGCCTTTTTGGGCTTAGTCCCCGAAAAAATTGGTGTTCCCCCCCCAAATAGGATGGATAGCTACGTGCCTGTGCATAGGTATACAGATACGTAGCTCACTCCAATCAAACTGGCCCATAAATACGGTTTTTTTTACGCTAAGACTCTTCAGTGATAAGCAATTTGACCAGGTGATAAATAAGGGGCCTGAAAAGTCAATTTTTACCCAAAATCGGAGGCGAAAAAATCCGACTTTTTAGAGATGGCCAATTTTCGGTGGTGAGGCTACCATATCCCATAAAAAAATCAGATAAAATTCAGATGTCATCACATCCAAATTTTGTGCGAAACTTGTTTTCGGGCCTTTTTAGGCATTTTTGCCATTTTTGAAATAATCCGAGAATAATTATAAGTTCTAGAAAAATAAGCAAAGCAGGAAGATTAGGTGTTCTCACGGCCAACTTTTTCACGTCAAAATTGTGCAACGTAGCCGAACAGACAATCATTTGCAAGCGCTGGCCATCAGGCGTTGCCTTCGGTATGCTTTTGTGAATGTTTTTGATCAAATCGCCATTTCCCTGCGATAACAATCCATCCGCCTCGTCCAGTACGAAAAAACGAATCTTAAACAACCAGAAGCATAATAGAATTGATGCGATAAAAATTTGATAAAAAATACGAGAATACGATACATAATCAAATAAAAATAAAAAATTACAAAGTTACATAAAAATTAAACCATGTACATAACTTAAATAAAGTTCAACTACAAAAGTATGCAAGTTAAAAAAGTTAAACTTAAAAGCCTTATCCTCACGTTGCATTTTAAAGAGTGCGCTTGCGAATTTAAACAAAGTCTATATATACTAATCAATAACTTGCAAGATAATGCAGTCGCCCACACCATAGTTTCCCAAGGTCGGAAGTTCAGGGGGGTCAAACCCCGAAATAAGGGACATGTAAATTTACAGCTCGAGCCTTTTTTGCAGGTCAAATTTGAAAAACGATTAAAAAATCCTATATGAAATGTTTTAATGTGAAAAACTGCATTTCTTACTGCTTTTTATTTAATCCTGACTCGTTTTGTCACTTTTAGCAGTGAAAAAATATAAGAATTCACCGAAAATTTTGACTTTTCGGATCATTTTAACTTCGTTCTAGGCATTGTATGGGTAAGCAAAACGGAAATTTAGTAGTCAGCTGGAAGCCACGCCGAAACTTTTTTAGTATCTTCGCTACATCGTCGTTCCCGAAGATCATGCAGAAAATGTTTGACAGTTCAGAATCGTCTGACAGTGACTCGAGTCTTGGACCCTGAGGTAGGGTTATACACCCAACACGCCCCTCCCTATGGAAATGTGTGGTCCACACGGATCATAATTGCAAAGCCATTGTACGAGTAATAATACGAGTATAAACAACACAAAAAGTTAAAAAACGAAAATAAAAATCTCGCAAATGCGATAAATTGATTTTCGGAAATTACTGAGGCATACATGCACATGGTCAAAAGCTTTGGGAGGGGGTAAATCGAGTTTCCTGGGAGGGGTAAATCAGTAATTTTTCACCTATTCAATGTCAAACTTTCGTAAGTACTTAATTAGTCGTATTTGATTTTTCAAGAATATGAGTATGTATGATTAAATTTGCATGAAAACATTTACAATAAGGGCAATGAAATGGCCTGTATCATCAAATATATACAAAACTAGCAGATAAAAATGTTCCGATGGAACAAAAAAGACGAGCATACTGGGAATTACGCATCATTAAGGACATAAAAGGAGGGGACAAGTGAAAAGTTACCTGTGTATGCTTGCGGAAGTTGTAAGAATCGACTAAAAATAAGATTTCCGCTAATAAACACAAAAAATCGAAGTATATTCTGCGGCCTGCAGAAGGAAGCTGTACCTCTGACGTGAAAGTAAACAATTTAAACAGCTAATTCCTAAAATAGAAGCGATCCCTTACGACATTATGTGCATTCTTACGCTAGCATGGCACGCACCGTTATAGCACACAATTAAGAAGATAGTGTGCTTGTCATGTCATAAATAATTTATGAAGCCATTAATGGTTATCTAAATGTTATTTATATGTATATTGAAAGAGAAATTTGATTTTGATAAGAAACTAAATTGGTTATTAAAACATTTCAAAACTTAATGGAACTATGTTTAGTAGATTCTTACAACTTTCGCAGGCATACACAGGTAACTTTTCCCTAGTCCCCTCCTTATATGTCCTTAAAGATGCATAATTCCAAGTATATTCGTCCTTTTTGTTCCATCGGAGCATTTTTATCTGCTAGTACCCTGCTTTTAATTAGAACGATTTGAGTAAATCAGTCAGTAAACACATGTACGGTAGCATACCAAAATAATGGCAGCAGTCCAAGAACGTGGAAAACAATATTGTTCTGAACATCAGCATTATCTTTTTGTAAACAAGACAACCTTACCTTATTTTAACAGATCAAATGTTTTCAGCGTATACTTCACGCAACTACTGAATGTTAAAGACAACTTACACTCAGATTCGTAATCCTGACGTTACATGGAACATTTTAAAAAAGCTTTCGCAACGCACTGAAACTAAAGCTAGGATTCAGTGTATAGTTTACACAATTACTGGGTATAAAGAAACATACAGTCAGATTCGTAATCCTGACTTTTTGCAATGCTCTGATAGTAAAATAAATTTCAAGTGTAAACTTTCCACATTATCAATGAATAAATTGTGCAAACCTCACACAACTACTAAGTGTAGAGAAAACTAACAGTCAGATTCGTAATTTTGACGTTACATAAAACATTTTGAAAAAATTAAGCTTACGCAATGCTCTAGAACTGTATTTAATTTTCAGTGTAGACCTTGCACAACCATCGGGTGTAAAGAAGATTTTAGTCGGATTCGTACATAATTCTGATATTACGATCAATATTTATGAAAAAATATATCTTCACAATGGTCTGAAGAGAAATAAATATTGAATGTAAATCACTTTACATTACTGTTGAGTGTAAACAAACGCGCTCAACTAGCGCATCCCGTTTGATACTTGGTACACTTTTAGACTTGTAATCATCTTCGGTCTCACAACTGGAGAAGTTGGCAGAAAAAACAAGACAGAAACATGTTTAACATCCCCGATTTTTGACTTTACACCCCCAAAAAATCTTAATATCGATGTAAATACATACAATTTGCTGTGACGTGTACCCATCAGAAAGTACTATATTTTTATCCTATTCGACGACATCCCGACTTCTTAATGGAGAAATTGGCGATCGGTAAAGGACAAAAACGTATTTTCCACCATCCATCACATTGCAAACTTCAAAGATCTGAACCTACATAACTCCTCATTGAGTGTAAACAAATTCAGTTTGTGCCAGTTTGAAGCCCTGTAAATCGTAGTACGTTTGCGTGTGAAAACTTTTGTTTCGCATCCTATTGGACACTTTGACCAATCAAAAAGGGGAAGAAAACATGTTTTTCACCTAATGTTACACCTCTGATTTTGAACTTTACACCACAAGAAGTAACTCAATATTGAATTTTTTAAATGTGCTTTACTGCAACGTGTAGCCCTTAGGACGTACTTTATTTTTATTCTATTCAACTTGTTCCGACTTATAACTGGAGAAGTTGGTGGAGAAATCTGAGACAAAACATGTTTTGATACCATCAACTAGAATGTAAATTTTAAATCCCTGGATCCAACTCCCTATTGAGTGTCACAACGTTTGCTGGTAAGCCGAAAGTAGCCCTTGAGTCGCAGTACATTTCTATCAGAAAAAATTTCTTGGGACTCAGAAGCGGAGTTGTTGGCAGTCCTCTCAAGAACTAATGCGAAATTTAAAAAAAACAGAAAATTCTGTATTTAGATAATTTCATTTTTACAATTGTATGCTAATGAATTGTATGAGGCATTTACATTGAGTCGTGTGCGCGCTGCCTAAAAAATACGTCAAAAGTTTACGCCAAAACTTTACACACTCATCACAAACTGAGTATTGAGTGTAAAAAAGCAAAAAAGACGGGCAGCGAATTTTCTTATTATCTTTATTTAAAAAAAATTCCCCTCCAGATGTGTCCCGTTATAGCTGCATTAGGGTCATAAGTTAGGGGTACCCGAGTATATTACAGGTACGCGCTAACGCGCTACATATGATAAAAAAGAAAACTGTCTGGATGAATGAATTGAACAGCCTACTCTTCGAAAAGCAAGTAAATGTACTTGAAATTATACTTTTAGGCGTTATGTGACGCTTTTTCATGGTTCAATCAATCCGTTTTGGTCCTAAATGATCTGGGGTCTGCTTTTCAAAAGTCCTGATGAAGGATACGCCCCATATCCCCAGTGTGCATGTGCGACTATACATAGGTACGTTAGTACATTACATTTATGTTTATACATATCACAACTTTTTAGTTTCATTTCTTTCAGCTGTTTGACAAATATTTAATATTTAATTATTTAATTAAGCGCAATGCAACGAAATATGGCCGTAAATTAACCACTTCATAGGCCAGTGAAATTAATAACAAGAAAGAAGCGCTAATACTCAAGGTCAAGATAAATGCATTTTCGAATATACATGTTTAATATGATAGCAACAAGACGAATTTGGCTCAAGTCCAACTGTCCGGTGCCGATGAATTCGTTCAATCGACCCGGAGTGCCGGTCACAATTTCAACCCCTGATGCCAACTGGGAGGCTTGTTCCTTAGCCGATACGCCACCCACTATGAGCAATGTCCTCAAGAGAATGATAGCATTGCTTTATTTTTTTATTTTTACATTTTTATTTTTCTCATTTTTTCATTTTTAAATTTTTATATCTTCAGATATTTTTATACTCATTTCAGTTCATTTCATCAACTTTTATTTTTTAATTTATATATATATATATATATATATATATATATATATATATATATATATATATATATATATATATATATTAGTGATGTCCCGGTGCCGCTTTTTTTACCGGTGCCGGTGCCCCTGTACCGGCGCCGGTGCTACATTAGCATATTATATAGTGTACTTACTATGCTTCTTCAAAAAGGGTTAAATTTGTACCTTTTTTCACTGGATATACATATTGAGGGCAAAATTTCATTTGGCTAGTAACGACTTCATTATTTTTTATTTATGAATACATATTAATTTTTTCTTTTAAGCATTAAACAAACAAAAAATGTAATAAAATTGAAATTCGAAGAAAAATAAAAGTTAAATAGTGTATTATAAGTTTAAGTGTAGCGCAATCAAGATTGGCTTGTGCAGTAGTTGATTCTTTAGTCAAATCGAAATTTGGTTTTAGTGCATTAGTTAAATATTCAACTAGTAAGAAACAAACATGAAAATAGGCACAAAAACTTTTGAGGTTAAATTATTTGAGTTTATCGTTTAACTTTTCAAAAGCCTCTGAAAACTATCATGGGATATATTAGTAATGCAAAAGACTTGAATTTCATTTACAAAGTTTTAACAAGCTTTTTCTGAATTATTTGCACGAAAAAGTTTTGCATAAAAACTATTTTAAAATTCTAGCTGCGTTTTACGGTCTTCTGCTCACGAAATGAAAAAATAAAAATGGATTTGATGAAATTAAGTTGAAAACTACTCTGTAGTACTCATCCTTCTTGCCTACAGATGGTAGAATTAGAAGAACTTTCTTTCCACTCTATATGTCGATGTTTTTGATTTTAATTTACTTTATTTATTAGTGTCCACGCTTCTTGCTGCTAATTGATGATTTCAATAAGATGTGTGTCGTTAAATGAATAATTCATTTTTAAAGCTCGAAGACTTGTTCTGAAGTTCAGTCAAAATGCTTCACTATGCTAATCAGAAGATTTTATTAACAAAATGCTACCTTTTTGCGCCGTTATTCATTAAATTGGTGATAAATGAGCTTCAATTATTCTTTTTACACTAATTTTTTCTCTTTATCTAGCACCGGCACCGGCGCCGGTACCAGCCTAGCACCGGCCCGGTGCTATATACAGGCCCGTATGCAGGGGGCGGGGGGCCTACACCCCCCAAAATGGGAAAAAATTTCTGTTTTTCCCAAGGGTCCCCCAAAGGGAAACATGAAAAATTGGCGAAGTGGGTCTGAAACACCGGATTTACTGTTTATGTAAGGTTTTGTCTTCTAAACCGCTGAAAAGCGCTTAAATTTGAGTTAGACATAGAGAGTAAGTCAATTTTTTTTCAAACGCTTTGTGCCGGATTCATTGTTTAGCTATATTTTGCCTTCTAGCTCACTCAAAACAGCTCAAATTTGAGTTATGACATGGAAAACATGAAATTTTTCCAACGCTTTGCGTTGTATTTATTGTTTATATAGGTTTTTGTCTTTGACCCGCTCAAAACCGCTCAAATTTGAACTTGACATGCAGAATTGTCAATTTTATCGGCGCTTCGCGCCGAATTATTGTTATCCGTATTGTTTTTCCAAAGCACAATGATTAGTTTAAAGGCACGAGATAAGAAATAATTCGTCGATTAAGTGATGAGAAATCAGCTTAAATGATAAATTTGCTGCATATCAATATGAAATAGAGTAAAATTTTTTTAATTTTTTTGCTGAAATTTTTCTTCACCGTCGTATAGCTCGCCGAGATACGTTCAAAACTGTCTTTATTTTCGCCTATCTCCTAATGGTTCTTGAGATATCTGGCCTCAAAAATTTTCGGTCTCGAATAAATCCTGGATACCGGCCTGTATATATATATATATATATATATATATATATATATATATATATATATATATATATATATATATATATATATATATATATATATATATATATATATATATATATATATATATATATATATATATATATATATATATATATATATATATATATATATATATATATATATATATATATATATATATATACAGGCCCGTATCCAGGATTTTATTTCGGGGGGGGCCGAAAATTTTTGAGACCAGATATCTCGAGAACCATTAGGAGATAGGCGAAAATAAAGACAGTTTTGAGCGTATCTCGGCGAGCTCTATACAACGGTGAAGAAAAATTTCAACAAAAAAATTAAAAAATTTTCACTTTATTTCATTTTGATATACGGCAAATTTATCATTTAAGCTGATTTCTCATCACCTAATCGGTGAATTATTTCTTATCTCTTGCCTTTGTACCTAATCATTGTGCTTTACAGAGAAAAACAATACGGATAATGAATAATACGGCGCGAAGCGCCAAAAAAATTGACATGCTCTGCATATCAACCTCAAATTTGAGCGGTTTTGAGCGGACTAGAAGACAAAAAACATATATAAACAATAGATACGGCGCAAAGCGCCGGAAAAATTTCATGTTTCCCATATCATAACTCGAATTTGAGCTGTTTTGAGTGAGCTAGAAGGCAAAAAATATAACTTAACAATGAATCCGGCGCACAGCGCTAGAAAAAAATTGACATGCTCTCTATGTCTAACTATAATTTGAGCGATTTTTAGCGGTTCAGAAGACAAAACTATACGTAAACAATAAATCCGGCGCGAATCGCCGGAAAATTTTGAGTTTAATAGCTCAAAAGTACGCTAAAAACCTGTTTAGGCGCTGTTTCAGACGCACTTCACCAATTTTTCATTTTTCCCTTCGGGGGACCCTAGGGAGAAACAAAAATTTTGACCCTCATTTTAGGGGGGCAGGCCCACCCACGCCCCCCTGGATACAGGCCTGTATATATATATATATATATATATATATATATATATATATATATATATATATATATATATATATATATATATATATATATATATATATATATATATATATATATATATATATATATATATATATATATATATATATATATATATATATATATACAGGGGCGTAGGCAGGATTTTTCTAAGGGGGGGCGGTCCAAAATTGGTGACCCTATATATAGGGATATGGTCGCCGGGGCGCCAAATAAAGTGCATTTTCTTACGTTTGCGAACATGCTCTATCCGTTAAGCTCATAACATTCAATTTTTTCGAAAAACTTTTATTTTCTCCTAATAAGCTATAAAAAATGACGTTTTTTGGCCGCGCTTGGGCCTAAATGAACGAAAATAATGATTCTATGGCGCGAAGCGCCGATAATTTTGAGAATTTTCGATAAAATGATGCCAATTTTCACGCATTTCCTTACCTTTTCAAAATTATTTTTGGGCTAAGGGGGAGCAGCTATAAAAAATGACGTTTTTTTGGCCGCGCTTGGGCCTGAATGAACGAAAATAATGATTCTACGGCGCGAAGCGCCGATAATTCTGAGAATTTTCGATAAAATGATGCCAATTTTCACGCATTTCCTTACCTTTCCATTATTTTTGGGCTGAGGGGGGAGCAGCTATAAAAAATGACGTTTTTTGGCCGCGCTTGGGCCTGAATAACGAAAATAATGATTCTACGGCGCGAAGCGCCGAAAATTTTGAGAATTTTCGATAAAATGATGCAAATTTTCACGCATTTCCTTACCTTTCCAAAATTATTTTTGGGCTAAGGGGGAGCAGCTAAAAAAAATGACGTTTTTTGGCCGCACTTGGGCCTGAATACCGAAAATAATGATTCTACGGCGCGAAGCGCCGAAAATTTTGAGAATTTTCGATAAAATCATGCCAATTTTCATGCATTTCTTTACCTTTCCAAAATTATTTTTGGGCTAAGGGGGGGCGGCCGCCCCCCCGCCCCCCCTGCCTACGCCCATGTATATATATATATATATATATATATATATATATATATATATATATATATATATATATATATATATATATATATATATATATATATATATATATATATATATATATATATATATATATATCATAGGTGCACAAGGTCAGGGTCGGCAGGGGGTGGAATGCCAAAAATCTAAAACAGTAAATTTAACGTTCACGATTTTTTTTTGCTATTTTAATAATCAAAATGGTCAAAATAGCCTATAAAACGTATTTTTCGTGTTAATAACACATTTTAAAGGCATTTTTAGTCCATTTTGACTGCATTATATCACTTTTAACACTAAAAATGCAAAAATTTATCAATTTTGGGCGCTTTTTGAATAAAAAAGTACTTAAAAGTACTAATCTGGCGCGAAGCGCCGGAAAAATTTTGACATTTTTACTGATTTTGATGTCAAAAATGATGCAGAACAAGACCTGTTTGCTCAAAATCGCCGGACAGTACCGGTCTAGCTGACCCCTCAGGGGGGGGGGTAATACCCCCTCACCCCTATGTGCATGTGTGATATATATATATATACATATATATATATATATATATATATATATATATATATATATATATATATATATATATATATATATATATATATATATATATATATATATATATATATATATATATATATATATGTATGTATGTATGTATATATATGTACTAGCAAAGAAAAATGCTCCGATGGAACAAAAAAGATGAATATACTTGGAATTGTGGATTATTATGGATGTAAAAGGAGGGGACTAGGAAAAATCTACCTAAAGTCGGAAAATCTGCTAAAAATCACACTTTCTCTAAGCAACGCAAAAAATCGATGTATATTCTGCGGCCAACAGATTAAAATAAATATTCAACCATAACAATGATTGAAACAGCAGCACGTTAGCAATGCAGTAGCTATGGGAAATGATATTAAGTAAACTAACAGTCTTCCAAGCCAATTGAATGAAATAGCAAACATCGAAGACAATTGAAGACATGGTTGGTTAAAAACAGTAGGAAACACGTAAGTTGACTTGAAACAGACTTAATGTAGATACACTAGCATGCCCGAAACGATTGTGTGCACTAATCAATCGGCTCCTGCTTTGCTTGCTATAATGCTCATAAAACAAAACAACTTTAAATACAATACCTCTTAGTTTTCTATCAATCAGGTGCCAGCAATTTAAAAAAGTAACCTAGATAGATTTCGTTTATACACTCTTATCTGAAACTTCGAACATTATTTAAAAAAGACACTTTTTTAGAGGCCGCAGAATATACATCGATTTTTTGCGTTGCTTAGAGAAAGTGTGATTTTTAGCAGATTTTCCGACTTTAGGTAGATTTTTCCTAGTCCCTCCTTTTACATCCATAATAATCCACAATTCCAAGTATATTCATCTTTTTTGTTCCATCGGAGCATTTTTCTTTGCTAGTACACTACTTTTAATTAGCGTGATTTCAGTACATCAGTCAGTAAACGCAATCAGTAACATGCCACAATAATGACAACAGTCCAAGAACGCGGAAAACAATATTGTTCTTAACATCAGCATTATCCTTTTTAAACAAGACAACCTTATTGACACCATCCATTTTCAAATTAAAACTGCATTAAGTTATTTCTTCTTAATGTGCAGTTCACTTATAATCAAGCACAAAAATTTAACCAACGAATTCACATTGCAAATCCTCACTCAATCAATACACAAGCACAATGTGTTGTGACTTTTGAAATTGAAAACACCCAATTTTCAATTTTCAAATTGAAAATTGGATCAATTTTCAAATTGAAAATTGGGTCAATTTTCAAATTGAAAATTGGGTGTTTGAATTTGCGATGAAGAAAATAATCAAAAGATAGTCACTTGGTTTATTTAAGCCGAGTAATAAAATAACGACCGTCCACCAATTCCAAACTAAACGCAACTAATCTGATCACTATGAAAAAGTTTTGAAAAATGAGCTTGCTAAGCGAGAGTTGTAAACCAAGAGAAACTTAAAGTTAAAACCTACCATTAAATTATGAGAGAATTATAAAAGATTTTAAACTTCAAGAAAATGGAAAAGGCGGGATGTTGGTAAATTAGAAGGCAAAGATTTTCGGCAAAAATTCAAAAACTTCACGCAAATATCAAATGTAAGGAACACTAACGCTTTGATTTGGTAGTAAAATAAATTTGTAGTATAGACTACATATTAACAACAAATGAATAGTGCAAACTTTACACAACTACTAGGTGTAGAGAATACTAACAGTTTACGGCTTATTAATGTACATGATTACAATAAAGCTGTATATCTTTGTCGACTTCTGTGCACAGTAGTGTGATTGCTGGTTCATTTTAAACCACTTTTGCAGGCAATTTACATCAATTAAACGATAGCTCTCCATGTGCAAGATTTTGTGAAACATATTATAAACACGGCTAAGAAAGATTTAACTTTAATGCAACCCATTTAAGACAAAATTACATCTCTTCAATGATCTAAGGACACTTGAACATAATTTTTAAATCACTTTAGATTACTTTTGAGGGTAAACAAACTCACTTAATTGATGTCTCACGTATGAATCCTTGAAAATTTCTTGACTTCAGTTACAAAGTCTCTGCAAGTCTATCGAATTAGGGTTAACACGTAACGTAAACTTTACACAAACACATAGCGTAAAGAATATTTTAGTCGGATTCGTAATTTTGATATTGCTCCGATATTTCTTTCAACATTTATGGAAAAATGAGTCTCCATAATGTTTTAAAGACAATAAACATTAGGTTTAAACCACTTTGCAATACTGCTGAGTGTAAGCAAGCGCGCCCAATTGACGTATATATTTCATTCCCTGTAAATTTTTATATCTCAGGAAAAAATTTCGATTTTTGCAATGCTCTAGAACAAAGGCTAACATGCAGTGTAAAAAATTACTCGGATATTATGATCAACATTCATGAAAAAATTATGTCTCTACAATGGTCTGAGGACATATAAACAATGAATGTAAACTACTTTACATCACTGTTGGATGTAAACAAACGCGCCTACGTGACGTCTCACATTTGATCCTTTGAAAACTTCTAGGCTCCAAGAAAAATTAGGTTTCAGGAATGCTCAAAAACGAAGATAAATATATATGTAGTGTAAACTTCATGTAAACACCTAGTGTAAAGATGATTTTAGCCAGATTCGTAATTTTGATATTGTTCCGATATTACGATTAATATTTATGAAAAAATTAAGTCTACATAATGTTCTATGGGCAAACTAACAATTGGTGTAAACTACTTTACAACACCGTAGAGTGTAAACATATGCGCCAGACTGGCATATCAAATTTGATTCCTGGTCCATTTCTAGACTTGATAAACGTGTCCCTGACTCGTAACCGGAGAAGCAGGCAGAAAAAACAAGACAGAAACGCATTTAAAACTCCAAATTTTTGACTTTACACTCGCTAAATATTAATGTATAGACAATTTGCTTTGACATGCACCCGATATAAAGCACTTTATTTTTATTCTATTAGACTTATCCCGACTTCTGAACGGAGAAAGTGGCGAACAAAAAACGCAACAAAAACGTATTTTCCATCATTTAGAACACTGTAAACTTTAAAATTCCGTACCGAACTCCCCATTGAGTTTAAAGAAATTCGGTTTGGTACAATTTGTAGCTTTTAAATCGTAGTACATTCCTGTGTGCCAAAATTCTGTTGCAAAAATTATTTGGCATGATTTATCAATCAAACTTCGGAAAAAACGTGTTTTTTAGCCCATTTTTTACCTCTGATTTCGAACTTTACACCCCCATAAATAACTCAATATTGCGTTTTTTAAATGCGGTTTGCTGCGATGTTTAGCCCCTGTGAGGCACTTTATTAATGCTGTCTTCGATTTGCACTGACTCATAAGCGGAAAAATTTGGCAGAGAAATCTTAGTTAAAATCCGTTTTTTTACACCATCCACTAGAGTGTAAACTTTAAACCCCAGGATCTAACTCACCATAGAGCATACAAGACTTTGCTTATATGCAGAATGTAGCCCTTGATCCGCTCTACATTTCTGTCAGAAAACATTTTAAAAACCTCATAACCGGAGTTAGTATCGGACATAGGAAGGTTGAAAACTCGACCAAAAAGTGCTTTTTCACCCCCAGATTTTCGCACTCTTTACACTGCCGTTCGATAAATAATGCGAATTTCAAAAAACAAAAAAAGTGTCATCTGTAGAATTCATCCCTCTATTATCCTATTCTGTTCAATTCTTCGAGTCATCAATACTCAGTTGTCCACATGCCGCAGTAAAAAGGTCCCAAAATTTGTCCTATGTTATAACGTTACACAAAAACTTTACACCTTCTTTACACAGTCAATTTTGAGTTTCAAGAAAAACAAAAAAACACGGGCAGCGAATTTTTTTATTATCTTTCTTTTAAAAAAAACCGCACCTTCCAGAAGTGTCCCGTTATAGCTGTAGGGGGAGTGCCCAGGTGTTGGGGGTACCCAAGTATATTATAGGTACGCGCTAACGCGCTACCTATGATTTTTATCATTTATTCGTCGACTTTCCCTCAGGCGAAATTCAGAATCGTTTCCTGTATGGTACAGGTCATGTATATATATAAGAGAGGGGCAGGCATGCAATAGGTCAAAATTTAGGAAGCGGGGTAGTCGGCCAATTTTAGGGGGAGGGGGTTAAATGAGTGACTTTAAACTATTGACCAAAATGGCAAAAAAGCGCTTAAAAATACATAGCCCAAAAACGCAAGTTTTTGTCAAAAGTCTATACTCCTTCCCCTTGAAATTTTTTCACTCCCCCGGAATTCGCGATTTTCAAAAATATTATTAAAATATTCATAGAAAAGAAGCTGTTTTAAGCGTTCCTAGCTATCTGTTTACTCAAAAGCGTCAAAATTTCGGTGCTTTGTTCGTACTATAGACTCATTTTTGACTATACATTGTATATGTATTTTGTTTAATTTAATCGAATTTTTCAGATATTTTTTTCGATATTTTTTGTGGTTTTACGCTCTGGAAAGATAAAGTTTCGCCAGAAACACCGAAAAATAATGTTTTCCTTTGACGCGTATCTATCTTTTTTAAGCCCCAAACAGGCACTTCAAAATTTCACCCTCACCCCCAGAATTCCCATGCTGAGCATTTCTGTAGGCGACCGACTTTGGGTGAGGAAATCCCCCTTTCCCCTACTAAATGTAAGAAAAGAGGGTACCGAGGGTCCCTCCACACTAAAATCAGTCGTCCCCATCCCGCAAGGGCTGAGACTTTCTAAAGCCCTCGACTTTTTGGCAAACACTTGCATGTCTATGCCATTTTTAGGTGTTTTTTGCCATTGGACCAAAAACTAAGAGTAATTTACCCGTCCCAATCTAAGACCGTCACATGTACGGTCAGGCCCGCATTCTGGGGGAGGGGCGGGCTGCACGCCCCGGAAATGAAAAATATTTTTTGAAACACACAAGGGTACCCCAAAGAAAAAAGATAAAAATTTTCGAAGTAGGTATAAAACACCACCAAAACATGATTTTAGCGTACTTTTGAGCTAGTAAACTCAAAATATTTCGCCCTTGGCGCCGCATTTATCCTTTATCGTATAGTTTCTGTCTCCTAGCCCGCCCAAAACCACTCGAATTTGAGTTAGATATGTAGAGTATGTCGAATTTTTCGTGCGCTTCGCGCCTAATTATTCGTTTCCTGTACTGTTTTACTTTGTAAATCACAAAGATTGACTTCAAAGACAGAAGTCATGAAATAATTCGTCGATTGAATGATGAGGAATCAATTGTGTAGATTGTTTAAATGATAGATTTGTGTAATATGAGCATGGGATACCGTGAAAATTTTAACGCTAATTTTTTTCCTGGAATTTCTCCCACCGTTGCATAGAGCTCGTTGAGAAACGCTCAAAAATGCCTTTATTTTTGTCCATCTCCTCATAGGTTCTCGAGATATCCAACCTCAAAATTTCCGACTTACCCACCGAAATAAAATTCTGGATACGAGCCTGTGTACGGTAAACAGTAAAAACAAGGTATGTATGTAAATATGTATGAGTAAACAGAGTATTTTACCTAATTTTCGGTGAATCCAAGTATTTTTTAAATTTTTCCAACTGACTATGCGTTTGTTCGGCTAATTCTCTGGATGGCTCGATGATGAGACACTTAGGACCATTAGATTTTTTAGCCGCCGTGGTCCGAACCGCAGCGCTTCCTAAGCGATCAAAAATGAATAGAGAGGCATTAAAATCGTTAACAGTTTTCCCGCAATGCAGATCAATTATTTATGCACAAAATATGATTCATTATATTCATTTAACAATCGGGATCCTTATAATATGTATATTTTACAGTGATCGTACGGGGTCAGATTTTCACCCCGATCGGGATCGGGGTCGGGGATGAAAAACCCCGGTTTTCGGGGTCGGGGGGGTTGAAGATTAACAATTAACATTGCATGATTACTTACCAATTTGAAAAGGATAAAAACGATACCTTCACTTGTTTGTAGAGCATACTAATAAAGCTGGTTATGTTCGACATTTTATTTTCATTCCAAGTTCAAGCATGGTTTTAGCAATTTAGCATTACTTTCAATTTTAATCACTAATCGTTCTCGCTTTTTCGTATTCTTCCATAGTTTTTTCATAACGGTTTTCTATGGTGCACTGATTGTAGAGGAGCCAATGGCGCTAAGCGCCGAAAATTTTCGAAATTTTTACCGTTTTTATGTAGAATTTACGCCTTTTTATTAACAAACAGTTCGGAAATCATAAGTGGCGCAAAGCATCAAGAAATTCAGTCATATTTTACCGCCCTAAGACAACTATCGGCGGTGCTAAGCGCAGGAAAATTTTGACATTTTTACTCTTTAAACTCAATTTATACCGCCTAAATCATACAGAACAGATAAACTAATTGCGGCTCGAAGCGCCGAAAATTTTTAAAAATTTCTAATCCTTCTACCTTTTCTGTCCTCCTAAAAATCTCTTTCAACATGTAGAACGAGATTGTACGGCTGAGGTCTGGGGTGGCGCGATCAAGCGCCACCAGCGAGGTCCAGAGCAGAACCCCCGAAAATTTTGTAAAAAAGCACTCTAATTTTTAATTAGTAACGTTAAAATTTCGCAAATTAGCAAAATCTCGGTTCTGAATTAACTCCAAAAAAACTTAAAATTGATGAACACCTACACTGCACAAAACTTCTGAGCTTAAATGCGTTTTTCGACCTCTGCTAGGTATGTAGCGCAGCAACGGGTTGAAACCAATAAGTCATTGAAAGATGTATCAATGAGAATTTTGTTCTTACCATTTTCAGGCCCATTTGTGGCCTTCTTATTAACTAGTTCAGAAAACAGAAAATGCGCAAAAACACAAGAAAATTTGGCCTTTCCTTTCATTTAAAATAGAATTGTGTGTCCTTGTAAAGAAAGATAAACAAAGCAGAGAATAGATAAATTGGTACGCAAACATTTTCGCACTTTTACTATTATGTTCAACAAGCATGTGCATTAAATCACTAAAGTGCTGCGAAGTGCTGGATTATTTTAACAGATTCAAGCTATAAAATTCATTGGATCTGTATAAGAATAAATAATAATGACTAGATAATAATGGAAAATTTCGACGTTTGTGCCTTTTTAAACTCAATGTTCTGGACACATTGCGCCAGAAAAATCAACATAATTTCTGAAAAATTCCGGGGGGCATGTGCCTCCATTCCCCCCGGCTACGCCTGTGATTCCGCAGTAATTTCGGCGCTTTATATAATGGAAAATATGCTAACACGTATGTACGTCTTAACAACATGGCGACCAGGCGTACTTTTTATGAAATATCGCGAGTGTCGAGTTTAACATATTAATTTTGCTGGTGAATGAATCGTCCTTGTTCCGAATTTATTTGCTTTTTATACAATTCTTATATGTACCAACGAATAAAATGCTATATTTCACCCCCGAAAAAAGGTTCAACCCCGACTCGAAAAATCATGCCTCCGGTCGGGGTCGGGGTCGGGGTTTAGGCCGGGGTTTTTCGGGGTCGGGGTCGGGGTCCCCGTACGATCACTGATATTTTGCAAAACATTTCGGTTGAAAAATACGGCGGCTAATGATGAAATTATGCAGATACCTAAGACACATTACGTCACATAATAATCAATATATCAAGACGTTACGTAAGTATTTGTAGAGCAAATTCATTCTTTTATTTTGTATCTATGTATGCGTGTGTTTATTTATCTATTTGTTTATAATCGCATTCAATAGTTTTATCATTTACATATGCGCTGCTTGTGCTTAACATTAACCACGCAATTTCCAATACGTATTTCATCACACATACGTACACAAATACAATATTTCAACTTCGTCGGAAATTTTTGTTGTTTTTATTCCTTTAGGCTAAATTTTAAAGCTTTCTGATAATAAAAACAGTACAGGAAACCTTAAAGATATTTATCTTTTTAAGCTCAGTTTGCACTTCTCTGAAGATAAAAAATGATGGAAATGATCTTGCAAAAAATTTTACGTGAAAACAAATCAAAATAGCGTTTTAAATTAGCGGTTTTGATTAAATTTAAGGCACAAAGTGCCGAAAACTAGAGTATTTTTACATAGTTCACTCCAAAAACTGCTAAGTCCATTAGCTGAAAATTCTGAAAAAATTGAAGGCGAGTATCGATCATACATCCTAGCGTCAAACAACAATTAACCAATAACAATAACTTGACTTTAATTAATTCAAATGCAGCAAAATTAATTTTATTAAAAAATATACATTAGTAAAAACATTTAGAATAAATTTTGGCACCATTTACCGATAAGAGCAGAACAAAAGGTTACAGTAACTACAGATCCATAATTACCATGCAATGTCGGCTTAATGTAAACAAAAATTTTTGGACGAATGCCAAAACTCAGTCGAAACCTACAAATCAATCGTGTAACAGCTCAAAATATCGGACGAGCGGATAGGCGGTTATTTAGGGTTCAAAAATTTTTGCTAGGAATTAAAAAACTTAAAGAGCCTAAATAGGCTAATTTTATCCTTGAATTCAAGAAAAGGCATTAAGAACCTTAATTTTCGCCATACATTACACAGGCAGCGCTCGAATTCTGACAAAGTTAGACAAAGTTAATCGGATGAGCATAAAAATACCACTTTGACGTTGATAATCATGCTCATGGCAAAAATCGCTTAAAAACGAAAAAACCCTAGAAAATAATTCTGGGTGTCTTTCGGATTCTGAATGGAGGCTCCTAAATTCTGTGCAAGGTTAAACTTTCAGGGGGTTATAACCAAAAATTGCTAGATAGCTATGTGTGTGCTCCGTAATAACGGCTCAATAGTCCTTTTAGGGTCAGAAAATTAGCTATATAAGCTTTTTGGTCTCAGAGCCTTTTTAAATTCACAAAACATAGCTATATAGCCTTTTTGGACTAAAAATAGCTATTAATCCCTCTTTGGATTCGAGAAAATAGCTATATATCCTTTTGAAACTCAGAAAAGGCAACTGAATATAATTTCTGAGCTCAAAAGAGACTATATAGCTAGTTTTCTGAGCCCCAAAAGACTGTATAGCTCATTTTCTGAGCACAAAAAAAGGCTATACCGCAATGGTTTTTCGGCCGAAATCGCCATATAGCTATCAGTTTTTCAAAGCTCAGGTTCATCAATGCCCTCACACTCTTTTCTGTGGATATATATGTAGCTCTCATCGAGGCGTTCCACCACACATGCACACCGCGGGAATTCAAGGGGGGGGGTGCATTTGAAAATTTCAAGGTGACTTTTCCAGGCTAAGAAATGGTGGATGCGCGTCAAAAACATAATTTTTTCGCATTTTTGACGATGCTCTATCTTTCGAGAACGTGAAAACATGAGGAAAATTTAGAAAAATTCTGATGAATTTGACATACTATAGTCAAAAATGAATATATGATGCGAACTGCCGAAAATTTGACACCTTTGAGCAAGCAGATAGCTAAATACGCTTAAAAAAGTACGTCGCTTGCGACTTTTTTTTGGCAAATCTCAAATTCTGGGCGGGGGGGGGGTAAAAAGTTTCTCGGTGGGGGTGAAAACCCCAATGCCCGCAGGATCATAAATATATAGGGCTCCACCCCTACTCCCTTAACGTGTGTGCGTGTTTCGTGTTTTATGTTGCCTTTTGTTTTTTTTTAGAGAAATTGTTTGCGTTATGTAGGCCGGCCCGTATCCAGGGGGATAAATGGGGGGGTTCCCCCTGAAATTTTTTTCAGCATTTTCAGATATGAAGCTAAATAGGTTTTTGACGTTTCCCAGTGTGAAAATGCTCAAAATATCGGCGCATCGCGCCATTAATTTGATCAAAATCACTATTTACTACGCATTTAAATCTTTTTCGAGAAAAAATTATCCGTGAAATCAAATTTATTACTTTTCTTCTCTTCAAAAAGGTGCGAAATTGAGTATAGCAGCATAAATACGTGAAAAGTTTTCAGAGCTTTGCACCGAATTTATTGCTGCAAGAGCACCTTTTCTCTTCTAAATCGCTCAAAACCGCTCAAAGTTAAGTTAGACACGGAGAACATGTCAAATTTTTCCGGCGTTTCGCGCCAGCGTATTTATATTCTCTGTCGTTTTGTTTGGAAATGCAAAGATTTAATGTATGTAAATACAAAAGTGGAAAAGTTTTCAATGAATCGAATGATAAGAAATCAGTTATGCAGACAGTAAAGGACGATAGATTTCGTGTACGATTATCAAATACAGTGAAATTTTTTAGAAATTTCTTAAAAATTTTCCTCCGTCAGTGTATAGAGCTCGTTGAGAAACGCTCAAAAATGCCTTTATCTTGGCCTATCTCTTAATAGTTCTCGAGATGTCCGACTTCAAAAAATATGCGATTCCCCCTTGCGCATTTTCGATAGTCTTTCATTTTTATAATTTTTATTTTTATTAATTGTTTTTTATTCATTTTTCTTACCCCTGCATGAAGAGCTGAGGCTATACTCGGCGCTAGCATCGCATATGGCTATGTAACCGTCATCCGGAGGATATTTGAACGGTTCGGCGCCAAAATTGAATTTGATTTCTGCATTCTATGCTTTCAAACCCGTATAAATTATGAAATATTGACCGCATATACATACTATACATAAACACTAAATCCAGCGAAAGACTCCAGAAAATTTAGCGTTTACTAACTCCAAAGTATGCAAAAAACCATGTTTTGCGGCCTTTTGAATGAAAATAAGATGTTTTGCATTTTATCCTCTTGCGACCTTTCGAAACATTTTTTCTTTTTTTCCATTTTTCCGTTTTTCCTTGTTTTATTCATAATTTCCTCAACTGGACTCGG
Organism: Mermis nigrescens; assembly: GCA_036768485.1. Classification (NCBI taxonomy): domain Eukaryota; kingdom Metazoa; phylum Nematoda; class Enoplea; order Mermithida; family Mermithidae; genus Mermis; species Mermis nigrescens. The sequence goes on along the minus strand of JAVLUZ010000768.1, from coordinate 419,276 downwards.
GCCTGCACGAATTATACAAACGCACTGGTACTGCAAATCTATGAATGCGATATTTTAAATAGAATGTGTAATACAGTTTAAGACACAAAAATATGTACCTTAAGCACAACGGCGGGAAAAAATGCAGAATTCGCCAGCTTTGGCGATATTTTAAACGCCACCGGAAAACGTTTACCTGGAAAAAATGAATAAAAATATTTTTTTAAATTAACTAGCAATTTATTTTACTTGTATCATTTGAATACAACTTTTACACGAAAAAACAAAAACAAAAAAGCTTACCGTTTCGGGAGAAGAACACTTCTCCATTATCCAAATTTAAATAGCAGCCGATTACGTCTTGCAGGCCAAACGCCTAAAATGACGAAAATCACATTGAGAGAACGAGTGTCAAACATACATAATGTATATACAGCATGGGATATCTAGGGGGTCTGGCCCAAAGAATTTTCAAAAAGTGCCTTTTTGAGCTAAAACAACGTCAGGTACACGCGTACATGTAAAAGCTCAAAAATTCGGGGGTCCCAGCCATTTTTAGGGGAGGGGGTAACTGACCTCCCTTTTCCGGCCAAAAACACGTAAAAACGGCCAAAAAATTTTACATATTTTTCCCAGGAATTTGGGGGCATACATGCACATAGGGGAAGTGAGGGAGATATTACCCCCCCCTAAAAGATCAGCCGGACAGGAACTGTCCGGTGATTTTAAGCTGATGGAGCATTTTTGCATCATTTTTGAAGTCAAAAGCAGTAAAAACGTTAAAATTTTTCCGGCGCTTCGCGCCAGATTAGTACTTTTAAGTACTTTTTACTCAAAAAGCGTCCAAAATTGATACTTTTTCGCATTTTTTAATGTTAAAAGTGATATAATGCTGTCAAAATCGACTAAAAATGCTTTTGAAATGCGATAGTACCATGAAAAAACGTTTTATATGCTATTTTGACCATTTTGATCCCTAAAGCAGCAAAAAATCGTGAACGTTAAATAAACTGTTTTGGATTTTGGGATTTCACCCCCCCCTCCTCTCCCTGCCGACCCTGACGTTGTGCACGTATGGGGGAGCTCGAAAATTTTCTGGCTTTGGGAGATGGGGGAACGGCCTACTTCGGGTGGGGACATCAACATCCCCCTGTTACATGTATGGGTACACGTCAAAAAACATTGTTTTTAGACATTTCGGACAATGCTCAGTTCTTTCTATAACGTAAAAACCTTTGAAAACATCCGAAAAACCCGAGAGAATTGGACAAAGTTTATTTAAAAAATGTGTATATGGCGCGAAACGCCGAAAATTTGAGACTCTTAAGCCAAAAATGAGCAAAAAATCGCTAGAAAAATACATTTTTTACAGTTTTTTTAAAAAATCAACAATTTTGGTGGAAGGAGGGGTGTAGCAGCCATTTTGCGGAAGGTCGGCAGCCACTTTTCGGGGGGTCAAACTCCCCCCAGAACACGTAATGGTGCCAAATCGACAATAGTAAAGAAAGTAAACACGAAATACTTCCCAGGGACGATTCAATTATCTCGCTTAGAACGATAAGACTGAGCTTTGTGGATTAGAACATAGAATTTGTTTTATAGATTTTATAGATTTTATTTTATGAATTTTGTTTCATTTCATTGAATTATGTTTTTAATTTGATGAATTAGATATTCAATCCCTTTGATTGAAATTTTACATATTTTTTGTAAATTATTCCTGCACTTAGCTGTTATGTAGCGTAAATTCAAATTTAAATATAGATCACGTGTAAAAAATGCAATGTTTGCATTCAATTATAATTCAATTTTCCCTACCCCAAACTTTATATACATCAACGACCCAAAATTTCGGGAAGGGGTCGTCGGCCATTTTTCGAGGGAAGGGATATAAGAAATTGTATTTCTGGCAAAAAAGCATAAAATCACCTAAAAACGGTCTAAAACGACAAGTTTTCGCCAAAAATTGGGGGAGGGAAAATCCGAGTCTTTAGTGGGAGGGGGATGACCGACATGGGTGCGGGAATCCCGCCGTACCCCCTGTTTAATATAAGTATGTATGAATACATGTGCAGCATAGGGATTACGGGGAGGGAAGACGAGAAATTATAAAGTGCCTTTTTTGGGTCCAAAACTACATAGTAAGTACGCGTCAAAAACATCGTTTTTCAACGTTTCTCACGATGCTCTATCTTTCTAGAGCATAAAAACATAAGAAAATTTCGAAAAAAATTTAAAAAAGTCGGAATGGCGCGAAACGCCAAAAATTAGGCACTTTTGAGCAAATCGATAGCTAGAAACGCCTAAAAAAGCATCTTTTCTACAAATTTTTAGAAAATTTCTGAGAACTTTAAAAAAAATCACCAATTTTGGGGGAGAGGGTTTAAAAAAGTTTCTGCGAGGGGTAGAACTTTTTCTGGGGTTAAAACCCCCAAGATCATGTATGTATACATAAGTATTCAAGTTTATGATATGTACATACTTCGCCGTAGTCATCAAATCGTTTTGCATTGCTCTTTTTCCCCGTACCTCCGTAGCCGAATCCGAATTCGTCGGTTCCTGCCGAAAATTTTCAATATTAAACCTTTTCTGTTCACTTGATTCCCTCGTTTTTTGAGGTTAATTGAAAAATTCGGAAGATTTAACATTTTATCCATCAAAATATCATTTATTTACAAATCGATTCTGTATTCTCAAGTAAATCCATATCCATAGAAACCAAGCTACTTTTAAATCAAATGTTTTTAACCTGATTCATGATATTATAAGAATTAAGCCTACATATGTGTCTCTCAGGGTAAATCCCTTTATTTAATTGAAGTTTTACAATTAATTATTATGAGCATATTAATAGAAATGAAACCCCACGATGGCATTTTAATTGTAAATCAAAAATTTTTCTGATTTTATCTTAACAAAAGCTACTTACGGATTCTTCTAGATCCATTAAAATGTAAAAATTTGTTAAATAATAAAAATTTTCAACTTCACAAGGCTCTTAATAACAGATTCCTGGGAGAATTCGAAGGTTAAGGCAAAATAACAATAAATTTCAAATGAAACTAAGTAGTATAATTTTATAAATATCAAAAATTTTTTCAGCCCAAAAACAGTATGTTTTCAGTCATAAGTTTAGCTTACAATCAGAACACCACTTATAAATTTGCACACGTGTTAAATCATAAGAAGGAAACTGACCAAGATCCAGAGTAGCCTCGGGCGTCGACCAGCCTACGCGACATAATCCGTTATCACATACCGTAGTTTCGTAATAATACTTGCCTGCGTTTGAAATAGTAATAAGCATACATGCACAGCATGGGAATTCTGGGGCAAGGAAGGGGTGTGAAATTTTAAAGTGCCTTTTTGGGCCTAAAAATAGTGAGTACGCGTCAAAAACATTGTTTTCCGGCGTTTCTGACGATGCTCTATCTTTCAAGAGCATAAAAACACAGGAAATATCGGAAAAAAATTACAAAAAGTTGAATAAATTGAACAAAATGTAATTAAAACACGAGTGTATGGCGTCAAGCGCCAAATTTTGACACTTTTGAGCAAATGTACATATAGCTAAGAACACTTAAAAAAGCGCCTTTTCCACGAATTTTCAGGAAGCTTTTGTTTCCTTTCGAAAAATCACGAAATCTGGGGGAGGTGAAAAAATTTATGTGGAAAGGAGGTGAAAATTTTTTCTGAGGGTTGAGCCCCCATGATCATGTCTGGTGACAGCATATTCAGCGCATACGTACATAGATTTAAAGTAAAAATGCTAATTAATTTACTGCATAATGAAAACTATACCTCGACATTTTTTTGCAAATTCTTTGTTAATTTTAAAGTAAAATGATTTTTTTTGTAGCGAGACCGGATTTTTGCATCGTTAAGAATGAAAAAAGTGAAAGGAGGGAAACAAATCATCGCTAATTACCTAAAATTACAAGTATGAAGGATTGACTTTATAATTCAAATCGTCATCCAGCCCAGTTTTTCACATCTTCTAGTTTAAGCTGGGCTTAAACCATACATTCCCATAGGGGGGGGGGGGTGAGGGGAAGGGTATTACCCCCACCTCAGGGTCCGAGACTTGAATCCACTGTCGGACGATTTTGAGCTATCAAGCATTTTCTGCATGATTTTTGGATACAAAAGCAGCGAAGGTATTAAAATTTTTTCGGCGCTTCTGCTCCGACTAGTACATTTCTGTTTTGTTTACCCATAAAATACCTAGAATGAACTAAAAATGATCTGAAAAGTCAAAGTTTTCGATGAATTCTTATATTTTTTACTTACAAGAGTGACGAAACTAGTCAGAATGGGACAAAAAGTAGTTGAAAATGCAGTTTTTCACATTAAAACATGCTATATAGGATGTTTTAGCCATTTTTCATATTTGGCCTGCAAAAAAGGCTAGACTCTAAATTTAGTGGTCCTAAATTTTGGGATTTCACCCCCCCCCTAAATTTTCGACCTTGGGAAACTATGGCTTAAACCAACCCGATTTTACCTACACACGAGCAGCAAAACCAAATTAAGTCATCGTATGCATTGAATTAGAAAATTCATCCAATAATTTAATCGGTCAAATTTAAGTTTTGGATCCAGCTGGGTCAAGCTCAAACCTAGTCCCAAATCTTACTGTTAAGATATAGGCTTTAAGCCACGGCTGAGTCACAATATATTTGTTTTTCTAATTTTATAAGCAAAAATTTTGAACAACATCAGAAGCAGAATTAGAACAGAAAAAATTGTAACTGATAAAGAAAACAAATGATTGATGCGTTTGATAACAAGTTTTAGATTTTTAGCAGTTCGAAAAATATTCGCAACATAGGCAAAGCCAAAATTTTACGAAAGCGAAAATTTTCAAACTCAAAAAAGGACAGATGGAATGCAGGAGGAAATTTGGCCAGTTTTTTATACTAAGAGGAACTAAGGTTGCTCCAATCTCCTCCAGTCCCGCATCGCAAGTAAGAGGAGGGATGAACAATTTCCACCCAAAGTCGACCATCCCCATCTCCCAGAACTTAGGACTTTCCCAAATTTCTGACAATTTCTGTTAAAAAACTGCGTTTTAGACAACTTTTATTGCTTGCAATTGTTGACCAAAAACATAAGTTTATTTCCCTCAAAAGTCGACTAAGCCCATATGAAATTCTGAGCTATTATATGCTTGTCATATATGAAAGAGGGTATATGGGGGATCCCCACCCAAAGTCGGCAGTCCTACCTTCCCCTATAGCCAGAAAAATTTTGACCCCCATTTTTGGAAAAAATCGAATTTTTGTGGCCCTTTTAGCCAGAAATTAGAGGTCTTAACCCCTCCCCTTGAAATGGCCGAGGACCCCAAAATTTCGAACCCTTACATGTATGATGCTGTTATATGCTTATTTGTAAGAGCTTGAAATTTTGGATGGGGTTTTTCAGCCATTTGAAAAGGGAGGAGGGCGGGGAGGAGTGTCTTCCATATTTTTTGGTCAAAAATGGCAAAATCCCTTTAAAATGGCTAAAACGCAAGTTTTCGCCATAAATCAGGGGTGGTCAAAACTATTCGGACGTTATGGGATAAGGAACGAAAGACTTTGGGTGGGGTCCTAATACTCAACCCCATGTTACATATACCGTATGTTTTATATACCCTTAGAAGTTACGCCTCGAGTAGCTCTACAGCCGTTCCATTTTTGCTGATCTCGGCTTTGGCAAAGCAAGCCGTCCGGAGTAATGGCTACAAAATCAAAATGAGCCAGCGGAATAAATCAATAGGGGCATCGATTTAGTATCGATTTTTCAAAAGTCGAATACAATAGTACAGGATTTAAAAAAACAAAAAAACAGCAATAAGCACATATTTGATTAAGCATTCATGCATAAATGGCCAGTCGTGCTGAAAGCGTGAATTCGCGATCAGACGCCATCAATTATTCGAAATTAAAAGTCGACAGTCCTCCCAAAATTCAGTTATTGCGATTTTGGTCCTGGTCCAGCCCCCGAATTCAGAGCCAAAGACTCCCTACTAAAGCCTTGTTGCACTGATCTTTTGGATTTTAGCTTTTGTTTAAATTTTGTTTACAAAACTCCTTTTATATTTTTTCAGTATTTTACCGAGCACGGGACGTCGGCTAACTCGAAGGAATTCTGGACGTTTCAGAAATTCCGGACAATATATACCCACGCACTCTCAATCAGTTTTCCGCTTGGTATTAATTTCTTCAAAAAATAAAAAGTGAAATTAAAATTAAATGAATTAATTTAATAAATCATAATAAACTTACGAAAACTTTAAGAAATTTAAGAAAGATTAATCACGAATCGAACAATTTTCAAAAGGGATGGATATCAAGATTTAAATTTTGTTACTACGCAAGTTTCATTCCAATATGCCCACGCGATATTTAATTTTGAAGCCCTTTTTCTCTAAAGTCGATCCATACGCATAAAGCATAAGAACTTGGGAAGGGAGTGAAACCAAAAATTTTTCTAGCCTTTTTTGACTCATAAAAGCGATGAGTATTGGTCAAAATTTTTTCTGCCATTTCTAAACAATGCTTTTTCATCCTAAACGATAAAAACGTAGAAAAGGAAAAAAGTCGACAAAGTTCAAGGAAATGTAGTAGAAAGTAGCTGTAAGTGTTAAAAAATTGGCGCTTTTGAGCTATAAATGATCGCTAAAAACGCTCAAACCAGACCGTTTTCTACGATGTTTTTGGAAAATCGCGAATTCTGGGGGAGCAGCTGGAAAAGATTTTACACGGAGTTAAAAGCCTGAAGAGCCCTTCAAGATCATATATGGCAAAGCCTAAGCAACTGATGATAGGGGGAAAAAATCTATCTTAGAAATTTCCCATCGAGCTCTACACATTGGCATTAAAAAATCGTTAAAAATGGAAAAAAATGTGAAACTTTAATTTTGGGGGTCTTCCTGATTCAAAATTATTTTCGGATTCGAGGCGTGCACTCTCAAGTTATCCTTCCTTTAAACCATTTAACAATCGGTGTAAACGACACATGTCACTCAATAGTTAAAATTTACCAACTGCGTCGTCTCGATCGAATGCATTCAGAGCCCAATTCTTGAAGGCTAGAAAATAGACGGCAATAAGAAATCAAAAAAACTAGACCAAAAGCACCTAATTAAAATTAAACAACATCTGCTTCTTGTTTGAAATATAGAACTCGCCTGTCTTTGAAGTCTGTTTATATATATTTTTTATGTTTTCCGTTGTTTTTTTCTTTCTAAACTGAATTAATTAATTACCAGCAGCCCCTTGACTCTTAGCTCCGCCTCCTTTGCCACTTTGAGCATCTTTCAAAGCCTCCCAAACGATTTGTAAAACTGGTAAACAAAACGCGCCAGTTTTGCCGCTACCTGTTTCGGCAGCCTATATACGAGTATAAGTTAGCCCGTTTTATTCTATATACAAAAATATTTATTTTGGCTCAACGAGCATGATTTACCATCAGAACATCTCCTCCTCCTAAAATTAACGGTATGGCTTCGTTCTGTACATCGGTAGGCAAGCTGAAATAATTTATCAAAACTAGATAGAAAATGATAATGGAAAAGAAAGAAAATACAGCTAATAAAATTAGCTATAGTACAACGAAACTAAAAAATGAGTAGCTTAAATCGAGTACATGTCTGCAAAAAAGATGTCTGCATACAATTTTCCATATTTATTGATAGAAATCATGCAACAAAAAGTTTGATAAGTATGCGTTGCAGCCGCAGGCTATATGGTATGATAAATACATACCGACAAATGGAAAAATTGTGGAAGTTACTGCAGCCTAGACTATTTTATCTGTCTTTTTTAAAGTCATAGGAGATCGATACGTATGGGTGCGCATGTACGATTATTTATGTACGTATTTTGGAATCAATCGCATTGTATAGGCTACGATTTTCAAGAAAAATTATATTTAGTTAGATGTGTGTCAGTTATTCAGCTTATGCAGAATAAACACGTATAAAGCCCAAGCTTAATTTTAAGTTACCCCTTCGTTGTATCGTATGCATTCAGCTAAAACTGAGATTATATATTTGTTTCTGTTTGTTTTCTTATAAACCGCGGCTCCGGTGCTGGGCCACTGTCGTGACCTCGCCAGACATGCACTGCATGGGAATTCCAGAGGTGACACGTACAATTCTTTCTAAAGCGCCTTTTTCGGCTTTAGAACGACACTAATAATTAGGAAAAAATAAATCGAGTAAGTTGAACCAAGTAAAAATTCAAAAATGAATATATGACGGCCGAAAATTTGAAACTTTCCACTCAAAAATTGCTAAAAAGCCAAAAAATCAGAACCGTTTCCACGATTTTGTTGGAAAATCGAAAATTCTGGAGAGGGTTCAAAAACTTTTAGGGGTGGAAACCTTTCTAATGGGCGAAAAAAGACCTAAAACAGTTGCATACGGCTTACAACCATAGCTGGGCAACCAGAAAATACTGGGGGTCTGATTGGGTGAATCGCCAGAAATGTTACTAAAAATAGAATTCTGGTGTCAACAGTAATCTGCGGGGGTTTCCAATTTCTGGGGGTGCAAACCCCCTTCAAGACCCCCGCCCATGTATGACACAATGCTAAGCGCTACTCTTGCGACATATATCAATTGTTGGAGCTACATATAGTCTTTTGAGCCATGCTAAAACAGATAAAGAATACATAGTAGACTTACTTCCATTCCATTTCATCAACGGCCGTCGCTAATTCGGGCAACACGCCCATTTCTAGATAAACAAAATATTGAACAAATACACGTTAATGTCAGAGATTATAAGCAACTTATTGCAAACCTTCGAATGCCGTCATTTTGAGCAGATAGAGAAATCTCAAAATCAAAAGTACAACGTCTATACGTTGATTGGATCGTTAATTACGTAGGCGTAAAGCAGTATTGAATGGCCAAGGCGATCCCAGCACGTTAAAAAATGCAATACATATAATTTTGATCTAGTAGAATTATTCAGATCAGATATCCTTTTTAAAACGATTCGTCCTGTCATACACGGGCAGCAGGAAAATTCTGGGGGGTGGGGGTAAAATCACCATAAATGTTACTTAAAAATATAATCCTGAGGTCTACAGTAATCTGTTAAAAAAATTTAATATATTTAAGTTAGGCGAAAAAACGATAAAAACAGGAAGATCGTTCTAAACTGCATATATATATATATATATATATATATATATATATATATATATATATATATATATATATATATATATATATATATATATATATATATATATATATATATATATTTCTGAAGGAAATTAGACTTTTGTAAATTAGAATGAGCGACAGATTTAATTAGTTTATATCTATTAATACTGCGGGTAATATTACGATTAAATACAAAAATCTTCAGCTTCTAAACATGACTAATGACAAATAATTTGAATAAGCAATCGTCTTAATTCAGGTCTACACAATTTAAGTTGTATTAAACGATCCTCGTAAAAAAGAATATTATTATAATCGACAATATATTTAGTAAATCTATGTTGAACAGCTTCCAGCCGATTTATATCACTAAGATGGATTCCGCACGCTGCAGCGTAATCTAATAGAGGTCTAGCATAAGTTATAAATATAAGTTTTAACAAGGTTACATTTATCACGCAAAAAAATGATTTGCGTGCTAAGATACGTTTAGAAAAAGCTCTTTTAATCAAAGAATTATAACGCTCCTTAAATTTTAAATTTTGGGAATTTAAAGCTCTTATGTCACGGACAAATGGATTATCACGAGAAATAACTTTCCCACAAATTCTCAATTAATATCCGGTACCCAAATAGAGGACTTGTCATTTAATTCGAATTCAATTTTCGAATTTTTTTGTTTTTTTCGCAATTTTTTGATGATAGTACTCGATGACAAACGTTAAAAAATTGTGTTTTTCACCATACTACCATTTTTAAGACTATTTTTTGACCTTTGAATGCATCAACCCTACCCTGAGAATCTTGGCGCTGCCCACCTATGAGGAAAACCCCCAACTTAGCGACAAGTGTTGCCAACCCAAATTTTCAAAAACCTCAAATCACTGGCCAGAAAAAACCTCAAAAATTCAGGGTGAAATGAATTCTATCCAGTGTACAATAAGGTTTACAGGCAGGCTTTGTAGCTATTTTCATTTAAGCTTAGATTCTGCTTGAATGGATATAATTTTATTGCTTTTAGTTTTATTTTTGTATTAATTCATCTTGTGGTTAAATTTTTTGTAAGCCAAACATGATAGTATGAAAATACGTATGTTAATAGCAACCAAACTAAGAAGGAAGCTCCAAAATTTTATTTATATAAATCTATAGCGATAAAGCTTCCAAATAAAGCACGTCGGCTATATCATCATCACGGTGGTCCTCTTTGGGCCTATCAGCATCATTTTTATGATCGTACATGGCAACATCAAAGCGTTTGAGCATTGCACGAGAAGCACACATATTTACACAAGATTCAGTACGCCATTTTAATCCGTACTCAACGCACAAAATTGCATCTAGCATATCTGTATCTAGACGAAACCTGAGCTTATTTTTGACAACATTCATGATCGAGAAAACTCGTTCTACAGCAGCATTATAAAATGGTAAAGTTAGGATAGAAAAGCTGAATCGCACAATATTTGCATATCGACACTCACCATCAGCTTTAATTCACGACTAGCTTCAATCCAAAAGTCAACAACATTTTTTGTACAGATACAATCAGTTTTATGGTGCAACATCTTATCTTCTAGAGCACAGCTATCGATGTTCTCTCGTCCAATTAGAGATTCATAATTCTTGAGCAATTAAAGTATTTCGCCCTGCCGCCGTTCATTCAGCACAATTTGAGGATCAAGCAAGTGCGTACACCCAAGAGCGTCAAATAATATAAAATTGAAAACAAATAGTGGCTTCTTAGCTTACCAATAGATATCCGTTTAAAACTGCTCGCAATTACGTTAAATGCGCACAAATTTTATGTGTTACCCCAGGCCCTTATCCAGAATTTTATTTTGGGGGAAGCGTGGCGACCAAAATTTTTTTAAGAGAGAAAAAATATGAATTTAAAAAGACGTTTTATGACCACTAGAGCTGTACAATTCGTAAATTTTGCTACACAGATGCCTAAAACATAGTGATAGCCACGTTATAAGTACGTGTATAGCAAGTAGTATTCGGTGGAATGCCTACCTTGAGATTATAGGCATGGAACCCACTAGCAGGTTTTAGGCAGTTCACTTCAGTTTCAGTTCCCCCAGTTCAATCAATCGCGTCGCGAGCGACGTTTAAATTAGCTACACTTCTCAAAAAAACCCAAAAATTCTCAGAAAGTAAAAACTTCAGACGTAAAAAAAACCACAAAATTAGAGGTAAAACCCGACGGTTGGAAACCCTGTAAGAGAGGAGCTCCGTTGGAGTTTTTCACTTACAGTACATATGTATTAAAGGATAATAGGCAGGGTTGCTTAACTTGACATCACGCTTAGGTTTTTTCTGCATTAGAAACTGCTTGCAAACAGCGACGCTAACATTTTTATACTTTTTATCGTGTCCACGCGAATGCCCCTCCGGTGGTACGTACGTGCATACATGCACAGGCACTTATCCTCTTTCCTCGTGCGATTGGTGTTTTATGCCCACAGCAGTTTTCCTGTGGCTGAGAAAAAGGACGCACAAGCAATAAAAGATCGCACCATATCAAGCAGAATGTGACATGAATTGTCCCACATTTATAAGATTGATATTCGGAAGTTTAAAGAGCCTCTGGGATTTCGACTTATCCGTGCTGTAATGTGAAAAATCGTTAATTTCTCCAACTTTTTTATTATTAGAATGACAACAACAACAACAATGCAGTATGGAATTTATGCAAAAATGATGTAAAAGTAGAAATTTGTCATTAGTTAGTTGTGATATAATTTTGGGTGCAATCAAATGGCCGCGTCTAGTCTTTTCCGAATTTGCGCAGCTTCAGCGGTGCGGGTAAACTGGCCGTAAATTTTTCATTATTGACCTGAATTACGATCAATTGTCCGACTGACGAGAAAGTCACTTTGCATAGCGATTTGAACGAGTTGGTTGATGTGTATGTAAAATTAGAAGAATCACGCTCACCCTGAAAATGATAAAAAATTATCCACTAAATGAAAATTAAAATCATTAAAAATTAAAATAAATTATCCAAGTTATAAACTTACAGATTAACGAGCATCAATGCGATTTAAAGAAGCCTCTTGGCCCAATACAATTGACGAGATAAAGAATGCACATGCATTCTTCAATAATTTTTGATCGTCGTAAATAATTCTAGCAATTTAAGTTTACTAACGAAAATTCTATACTTTATTATTTATTATTTTATTATTCATCCCATTTAATTCTATTCTATTTTTGTATTCTATTCTATTTTTCATTTCCACATTCGTAAACGACATTTGCTAAGCTTAAAGAAATTTGACAATATGAGCACTTTGCACACAAAATTGCGGGAAATTTTGAAAGTTTTTTAAATCCTGCGACATAAATGATTTTGAATAAAAGTAGATCCCGGAAAACACCGAAAAAACGCTATTTTTGGCGCGTTAACAGCGAATTTCTCGACCTATTTTCGACTGTTTGGGGGAACAGTCGGGATATCGTCCCTTACGATAGCACCGTATACGCCACTGACGATCTTTGTTATTATTACACTCATAAGAGTATAATTATTACGCTCACAATTTTAATAAATTCAAAAAATTACATTTCTTACTTTTACCTTTGACCTTCTTTACCTAGATGAAGGTAATCAATTCAATAATTTTTAAAAGAATTCACTCATTCAAAAAATTCAGCGATTTTCAGATTACTATGACGGATTATAAAATTCCTACTCATACGCAATTACTTTGACCTCGTTTGATTTAAAGCGCAGTCCGATTCATTTTTAATGAGCTTTTTCAAAAAAAGTAGAGTGAATAAAAAAATTTGTAAATTAATTCGACAGGGAGTGATTTTAACATCGTATCGAGTTCTATGACGATCAGGGCCGTAATTAAGGGGGCGGTCGCCCACCCCCCCCATTGGCCGGAAAAAATTTTGAAAGGTAAAATAATGCACGGAAAGATTAAAAAATCGCATGCCTGTGTCGTAAAATCTTCAAATTGAAAGTAGTTTTCATAATTTTGGCCCAAGCGCGACCAAAAAATGACACTTTTTATGACCTTTTGAGTTAGAAAAATTTTTTTCAAAAATAGTTCGAAATTTATGATCATAATGGATAGCACATGATCAGAAACGTCGAAAAATGCGGTTCAACAAATTTCCCGAGAAATAGACCAAGTTATATTGGATCCGCCCCCCTTGGCCGAATCCTGGATACGGGCCTGATGATGATCATACATGTAACAGGGGATCCTCCTACATAAGGTAGGACGGCCTCCATCCCCCCCAAAGTCTAAAAACTTTCGACCCCCCCCCCGATTTTCAGAAAAATTTGCATTTTTTGGCCATTTTTGACTAAAAATTAAGTCATTTACCTCCTCAGCCCCTAAAAACGGACGGAGACCCCATCAAAATTTTGAGCTGTTAAATGTTTGACGATGATCCTTCCGATTGCCAAGCGGCAAAACTGCATCAGTTGTGATTGAAATAGTACGAAATTTTGCATATATACTGTACATATGTCAACGTACATATAGAGCTAAGTAAATTAATAATCAATTGACAATTATTAACCAAGAATAATTGATAATTATTACTTTGATAAATTAATTTAATTAATAATAATAATAATAATAGATGTTGAAAAACAATTAACAAATTAAAATAACTAATTACTAAATTAGTATATAATCGACAACAAGAAAAGGGGTCTGAAAAAGGGGTCAGAAGATCAGCCAGCTGACCCCCTCCGATATTCGAAAGACCCTGCGAAATATAGCAGATAAAAACATTTTAGAACAATTTTTGGACTTCGTACGCTAGTCGATATTTATACCTTACGATGAGCGTCTTAAAACAGGAACTTTACGTCCACAGCTCAAATTATATGACCCTTGACCCCCATAAAACGATGACCCCCGACCTAATAGAACAATAACTTACATGAAGCCGTAAGACGATAATTTAAGACACCAAAAAGAACGATGACCTTTGACCTCATAACCCTAACCCCACAAAACGAATATTTCTGACCTCATAAAAATGACCTTTGACCCCCGACAAAACTACGACCTTCGACCGCCCACCTAAAAAATATGAAAATTACGCACCTTAGTCTTATTGAGCAGAATTAATTCGTCCGCGTTGTACAGTAATATTTGATTGGGATCGTTGGCGTTCAGGCACAACCCCGTCGGAGCTACAGTATGCCACAGGGCGCTTAGCGTGTCGACTCGACCGTCTCGTTTTTTCTTTTTCGTCGATTGCAACGATTTTTTGTCCGATCGGAATGAAACGGCTGCGTTTTCGGCCAATAAACAACGTTTGGTCCAGTCGGTGAATTTATTCGAGTCCAAATTATATTCCACTACAGTACCGTCGCTGTATAAAACGGTCAAGCAACGATCGGACTTGTTAGAAACGCCGATCGAATCGTCGGAAATAAGATCCGATTCGATTTCGACGAATTGGGCGTCGATTGGCGTTGCGGAAATTTTGGGTAACTTGATTTTGATCTAAAAAATTAGGCTGGATTAAATAAAGACTAAATTCGGTTTTAAATAATTACAATAGGATTGGGGTCAAAGAAATAATCGAGCATTATCGCGCGATCTTTATTTACTCGAAAATTTCGAGTAAATTAAACTTGACGTAATGGAATGTCATCCTATCATACGTGGGCAGCACCAAAATTCTGGGGATGGGGGTGCAAGATTTTTCAAAGGTCAAAAAATGGCCTTAAAAATGGTGGTATAGCGAAAAAACACCATTTTTCAACTTTTCTCATCAAGCACTATCCATTGGCATTAAAAAATTGCGAAAAAAACAAAGAAAATTCAAAAATTGAATTCTGGGGGGGGTATTTTGTGGTTTCTGGGGGGAGGTATTTGGGTTTCTCGGGGTTTGCATACCCCCCAACCCCCCACGCCCAGGTGTGCATCCTATGTGAACCAATTTTTTTCTTAAGCACGTACTATATAGGCTTTTAAAGTGATACAAAAACGTAAAGCGCATATGTAAGAGAATTTATCGTGAAATCTATCATTATTAAATTTACGAATTTTTTGACCTACAGAAATGCATACCTACGCATTTATGTACGTATAAATGAAGAAAATTTATCAAATAAATATTATAGAAGATGAATTTCGAGAAATGGGGACGACTGGCCCATGCGAATAAATACGGAAGTCTGGAGGGCCTCTATATAACCACACAACAGCGAAGAGGGTTGAAGAGTTTAGATCCCTAGAATTAAGCAGACCCCCAAGAACCGACAGACGACCAGAACAGGCACGTAGCTGTGGGGGGATTGGGGGACTAGTCCATCAAAATTCTGAAAGTATGAGAATTTATTGCAAGGGTCCTTCTAAATGAAAGAAGTTCTTGAAGTGCATTTGAAAGACTGTCAGAATAGATTTGAGCACACTTGTGAGCTAATAATCCCATATTTTCGAGCGTTTCATGCCAGATTTATTGTTTTTGGTACAAATTTTGTCTTCTAAACAGCCCAAGTTTGAGTAAGATGGTGGTGAGTATATCAAATTCTGGTCAAGCTAGGAAATAATGTTTAGAAATCATTTTCGAAACCATTTTATACAACTCATTTTTTGAATATGATTGGGATCAAATTGAATTTTTTGAATACAAAAAAAATTTCTTCTCCAATGTTTAGAGCTTGCTGAGAAACGCTCAAAAACACAATTATTTTTGCCCATCTACCATTACTTCGTGTTATATGCATACATGATCTTGAGGGGGTTTGCGGGGTTTCACCCCCCGCAGAATCATTTTTCACCCCTCGCAAAAAATTTTTCACCCCCCCCCCCCGAATTGGCGATTTTTCAAAAGTTTCCTAAACTCACCTGAAAATTTGTAAAAAAAAGTGTCTTTTTGAAGGGTTTTGGCTATCTATTAGCTCAAAATCGCCAAATTTTCGGCGCTTCGCGCCATATATTCATGTTTTAAGCGATATATTGGTCAATTTATTCGACTTTTTAAAAAAATTTTTTCATGATTTCATGCTCTAGAAGGATAGAGTATCGTCAGAAACGCCAAAAAGCGATGTTTTTTAACGCATACCAGCCATTTTTGGGCCCAAAAAAGGCACTTTAGGTTTTCACCCCCCCAGAATTCCCATACTGTGCATGTATGGTTAAACATGTATCTGCCTTTTTCAGACGGCCAGAAGGCCAGCTACGTGCCTGGGCCAGAATTAACTTTTTGGCATGTTTTTTTTGTACTTTCGTCCCATCCAGACCCCAAAAATTTAGTCGTTGTTGCCCATGTATGGGTTGAACTCCTCCAGAACCCGAAGGACCTCCAAAACAAGGCGTCGTAATTCAAAAACGTTAATTTGTCTGGACAAAAATTGCCACCAGTCAATTCATTTATTCTTTAATTATTAGTTTCTCAGTATCGTGCATCATATGTATGTACGAGTACATCCTCACTTCAATAATTTTGCAGGACAAAGACGGTCACAATAAGTCTTCGTACATACAAGTTTCTACATTTTGTACATGTAAATTTTATAGGGTACTATGATATGCTACAATAATGCTTTCTGCGAGCTAAAACTGGATTTTTCGTCATTTGGTAGAGCAGTTCATTCAATTCCTTGTTTTCTGACGATGAAAAATACAAAAATTTATCAACAATTCAAATTAAAATTCGTCAAAAATTGTAATATTTGTACAGTTTACAAGTAGAATTTGCGGCCTTTTATTGACAAATGATTCAATAAATTTTTACATAATTTGCACGAAAGGTCAAATAAAGTCATTTTTACCTTCTCAATCACAATTCTGAAGCTTTGCAAAGGCATATAAAACAAGGCAATGTCAAATTTGTGCGAAACACTTTTGAAATATTCTATTTAACATAAGTTAAAGTCAAGATTAATATTTTAAATTTAAGATTTTTCCACAATTTTTGTTCCCCCAGAAAATCTTTACGCACGTAATACCAAAGACGGCCAAAAAGTCATTGTGCATCTGAAAACGCGTTTGTCGTACACAAAAAAACGTCCCTTGTGTATATCATAATATGTAATTCAATTAAATAACTTTAATAAATTACTCAATTGATAAAAACTAAAGAATAAAAATTTAATAAAAATTAAATAGTAAAAGTTTAATAATTTTAATAAAACTAAATGAATAACTTACATATCATTTTTATTAATTAAATTAAATAATAATAAAAATAACTCATTTATCGATTTTAATTACTTATTCACAATTTGTCTGTAAAACAATTCACCGACAATTCTTTCAATTTTACATTTAACAGCTTAAAATACCCGTTTCTTCTTTATATCGACGACGAAGACGTCGCCCTGTGACGTAAAAGCAGCCAATAACGTTGAATGCGAAGCTTTGCTTGGTATTAGTCGCGTTATGAAAACCTTTTCGTCTTAAAAATACCTAATACGTGCTAGGTAATTCGAAATGGAAAATAGCGGCTACTATTTTACATAGAATTAAGCGCAAAACAACAAAATTTACGATTAATTATTGTTATTATTACATATTTCATTAATAATTAAAATTATTTATCCAATTAATGCTCAGTCAAGTACATAGTGCGGTAAACATAAAACAGCACACATATGCACACTGGGATGGGAAGGGTATGGGAGGGAGGTAGGGAGGTATCCACAGCTGGGCGGTGTATATATATATATATATATATATATATATATATATATATATATATATATATATATATATATATATATATATATATATATATATATATATATATATATATATATATATATATATATATATATATATATATATATACATACATAAGTTCTTCAAAAGTCAAAAAATGGCCTTGAAAATGGTGGTATGGAGAAAAAACACCATTTTTCAACGTTTCTCATCGAGCACTATCCATTGGCATCAACAAATTGCAAAAAAAAACAGGAAAAAAATCCAAAAATTGAATGCTGGGGTGGGTGCATACCCCCCGAACCCCTCCACGCCAAGGGATGGACGTATCCATACATGAGCAATGGGTGTAACTCCCTCCGGGCTGGTATCAGCGGCGGGCCGTTCGGTATCAACGGTCAAGGATACGAGTATCAACAAGAATTTTTCTTAAAAAATAAATGCAACTTACTTAGACACATCGCAAAATTTATTGATAAGAACAACGCGCTCTCCAAATATCAAGTTATTAGTACACTCAGCACTGATAACAAAAATCGTCAAACTTACTATACTTCGACTGATAAAACAAAGATGTAGATACGATGCTCCCAGAAACGCATTACTTATCCAAAAATCGCCAGCTAAATGATCATAAAATAAAGCGAACCCTTTTTTGAACTGGCAACCAACCAAAATTCGTCGCTCCAGGTATCATCGAGAAGACCGGCCATTGCCCAGGTATGGAGGTATCCACACCTGGGCGTGGGGGTTTGGGGTATGCACCCCCCCCCCGAGGAACCATATACCCCCCAGATATCAAAATACCCCCAGAATTCTATTTTTGCAAATTTTTTTCGTTTTTTCCGCAATTTTTTGATGCCAATGGATAGTGCTTGATGATAAACGTCGAAAAATGGTGTTTTTAAGCCATACCACCATTTTTAAGGCCATTTTTTGACCTTTGAAAAATCTTGCACCCCCCAGAATTTTCTTGCTGCCCACGTATGGAGGTATCCCCCTATCACAGCTTTTGGTAAGCATACCTCCTCAGGCCATTTTGGACCAAAACTGGTTGCTTGAACCATGAAAAAGCGTCAAATGACGGCTAAGGGTGTAATTTCAAGTATGTACATATACTTTCTTACAGTAAATGCACAAACATGCTAAATCCTACATGTCTACTGTGGTAGATTGTTATCCTGGATATTCCTTTAAGCAGGCATTTTTTAGACCGTTTAATTCGTTCATCCGAAAACTTTTCTTCCATTATTCTGTATTTACATATTAACGGGTATCCACTAGAAATCTGCACTGAGTTTACAATGATCCTGCTAAGTTAGTTTACACTTTTGAGCAAAAAGCTTTACAGCATTTGAAAGCTCATTAATTTTTGCATCGAGTAGTTGTGTCTTTTTGTGTTTTACATTTGGGCTCTGTATTCTGTATGGCCTCCAAACAAGATACTCTTCAGGACCGCGTGTACAAGTTTCATGCCGAAAATATTAATCGTGGAAAAAAAGATGTTAAAGGTCATTCAATTGTCCTTATTATAATTGCTTTCATATAAATTTAACCATAAATATTCACGAAAAATAAAATACGACGAGTTAAGTACAAAAATTTGGCATTAAATAGGTTAAGAATTACTCATTTACTCCCCCCGGCAAGGAAAATCGGTATGACCCCCTCCCAGATATTTTGACCATGTGCATGTATGAAACAGCGTGATGCGAATCACCTGACACGCCTGTCACGTGATGCACAGACGCATTTATGTAAAGGAGATGGAAGGAATTTGAATTATTCCCTCAGTTTTGTCAGTGTTTCACCTAAGTATTGAATCGGAAATTATTGAAAGAATTTAAAAACTGATGTTTTTAATCAATTTTTTCTTTGTTGATTTTTTTAAATTTTTTTCTACTGAAATAAGCCAAAAAATGGCACTCGCTTTTATTTAAAGTAACCTTAATTAAAAGTCAGATTGCCGAGCTTGTGCGGTCTCATAGTTTATATATACGGGTAACAAAGGCTACACCCGATATTATACATATCATAACCTGGACAATTATTGGTATAGAATTTTAAGACCAGCTGCATTAGATAGATAAACATGTCTTGTTTAACGAGCATAAATGTTTTCACCAGGTGCCGGAAGTTAACGTGAGAGGGCGATTTGTTTACATATTAATTTGATATGTTTAAACCACGCACTTTCTGCATTTGCTCTCATTGCTGAGCATTTAGGTACTCTTTTCTGACAATATGCAGCCAAAAAATTATTTAGCGCATTGAATAGACCCCTAGAGTAAATAGGCGTCCTTGTAGGTTTAAAAAAATTCATGATATCGTCAAGAGAACAAAGCACAATACCGCAAAAACCATTGAAAACTGGTCAAAATTTTTTGCATAGTTGGAAAGAAGAGATCTTTTATCCACTAAATGCAGTCCGTCCTAAAGCTTTATATTCATATCAGCTGGAGTTATGACTTGTAACATAGGGATGAGGCCTTTTTGGCCCACTCTGTACATACATACGCTACATATTTATGATTACCGGAAGTCCTGATTACATACTAATGTAGCGGCCACACAGACGCGTAATTTTGGGGTCCGAAAATTTTTAAAGCTTAAACAAGCGTCGAGAGCAAAAAAATAGAATTTGTCCAAAAGTAATCGTATTATTTCTTATTTCTATTTTGCTTCCAATTTTCTACCTTTCGAATTTTTAAAATCCTTCTTAAATTGCCATATTCTCGATTTGAAATTTTAATTTTTTACCCCAATCTTGTTTTTTTTTCTTCAAAATTCTCAATTTTTTACATAAAAAATTGGCTCTACATTTATTGAAGAATTATCACGTACCAGGATAACTGATCTGATGCCTTAATTTGACGAAAAGGCTAGAAGTATCGTAAATTGTTAAATTTTGGTCGTCATCGTTGGCCAAAACGAGCGAACAATCGGCCGACACGAAGCACATGCAAAAAGAGGCAGGCAAATCTGTATCACCTCCACCCAGCAGTGGCACTTTTTCAATGCTGATTCGTTTTTGGTCCAATAACGTATCAGCCTTTAATTCCAATTCAAATTGAAAAATTTACACTTTAAATCCAATTAATCTGATTTTTTGATTTTTGAAATTTCATATTTTTTCCAAATTTCTTCTTACATTTATTCCTCGTTTTCTTTGGTTTCTTATCTTCTTTATTATGACTGCATGCATATGTATTAGGGATGCAACGGGTAACCGAACCCGAATACTCGGGTACCATACATGATCTTAGGGAGGGGGTTTATCCCCCTTGTAAAAATTTTTCACCCCCTCCGCTGGGAATGAAAGACCTTAAATTAGGCTTTATCCCACCTTCAATGGCCTCAAAATGTGGAGTAAATATTAGAGCACGGAAGCTACCTTTTCACTGCTCAAGGGTAATTTTTTACCAATTTTTTTGTCCTATTTTAGGCTACTTGTCCTCATAAAGTTTAAAATTTCCTCTTACTGATAGTAAAAAGACCCACGTCTCCTTACGCCCCCATATATGTGTCTAGTAAGCACTGAGCAATTGTGTAAGATTGATATTGATATAGTGACATAAAGGTGTACTAACGGAAACACCAAAGCACTATTCTATTATACATATATGTATTAATTTATTAAGCGTGTATTTTTACTGAACTTCCTGAACCCGAGCGGGTAGGCCCGTATCCAGGATTTTATTTGGGGGGCCGAAAATTTTTGAGGCCTGATATCTCGAAAACCATTAGGAGAGAAGCGAAAATAAAGGCAGTTTTGAGCGTATACCGGCGAGCTCTGAACGGTGGTGAAGAAAAATTTCAAAAACAAATTTCAAAAACAAATTCAAAAATTTTTCACTCCATTTCATTTTGGCATACAGCGAATTTATCATTTAAGCTGATTCCTCATCACTTAATCGACGAATTATTTCTTATCTCTTGCCTTTGCACTTAATCATTGTGCTTTACAGAGAAAAAATGCAGATAATAAATAATTCAGCGCCAAGGGCCGAAAAAATTGACATATTCTGCATGTCAAGTTCAAATTTGAGCGGTTTTGAGCGGGCTAGAAGACAAAAAACATATATAAATAATAAATACGGCGCGAAGCGCCGGAAAAATTTCATGTTTCCCATGTCAGACCTCAAATTTGAGCTGTTTTGACAGACTTAGAAGGCAAAAACTATAGCTGAACAATGAATCCGGCGCACAGCGCTACTTGCTCAAAAGTACGCTAAAAACCTGTTTTGGCGGTGTTTTAGACGCACTTCGCCAATTTTAAATTTTTCTCTTTGGGGACCCTTGGGAAGAACAAAAATTTTTTCCAATTTCGGGGCCCCGAAATGGGAAAAAATTTTTGTTTTTCCCAAAGGTCCCCCAAAGGGAAAAATTTAAAATTGGCGAAGTGCGTCTAATACACCGCCAAAACAGGTTTTTAGCGTACTTTTTGAGCAAGTTAACTAAAAATTTTCCGGCGCTTCGCGCCGGAAATATTGTTTATGTATAGTTTTGTCTTCTAAACCGCTAAAAATCGTTCAAATTTGAGTTAGATATAGAGAGCATTTCAATTTTTTTCAGCGCTGTGCGCCGGATTCATTGTTCAGCTATAGTTTTTGCCTTCTAGCTCACTCAAAACAGCTCAAATTTGAGGTTTGACATGGGAAACATAAAATTTTTCCGGCGCTTTGCGCCGTATTTATTTTTTATATATGTTTTTTGTCTTCTGGCCCGGTCAAAACCGCTCAAATTTGAACTTGACATGCAGAATATGTCAATTTTTTGGCCCTTGGCGCCGAATTCATTATCTGCACTGTTTTCCTCTGTGAAGCACAACGATTAAGTGCAAAGGCAAGAGATGAGAAATAATTCGTTGATTAAGTGATGAGAAATCCGCTTAAATGATAAATTTGCTGTAAATCAATATGAAATGGAGTGAAAAATTTTTGGATTTGTTTTTGAAATTTTTCTTCACCATCGTATAGAGCTCGCCGAGATACGCTCAAAACTGCCTTTATTTTCGCCTATCTCCTAATGGTTTTCGAGATATCTGGCCTCAAAAATTTTCACTCCCCCCCCAAATGAAATCCTGGATTCGGGAGTCAGAAGCCATTTTTTGACCTTTTTGGTCAAATTTACATCCTGAACTTTGAAAATGGTCGTCCATCCGTGCCCGCAAAATCTCGTACATATAAGCAAAAGTAAAATAGGCAAGCAACATAAACAATTCATAACAAATTCAGAAAAATCAGGAAATGACCAAAAAAGTATAACTTAAGCAGGTTTGCACAATCTAAGCTGTCTACAAAATTATTTGCTTAAAAATTGATTTGAAGATTGTTTTAAGTATCTTATATAAGATTATATTTAATATTTATACTTTATTTGTATATATAAAAATTGAAGATATTTACCTCATTATTTATTTTCAACAGGGTCGTTTTCACACGGTCAGAATAGGCTAAAATATCGCCAGTGTTGTTTAATGCCATCGCTATTATCCAATTAGATTTAGTAGCCTTTATTTCCGCCCATTTCACCGGATCTTCTGCCAGGTCAAGATTAGCACCGGATTCATCTTACATACATACATAACGTTCAATATTAGCAAAATATTAATTGAAAACATTTCTTAAAAACTAAGTTTATAAGGAGGGTGAAATTTAACCAAAAAAATTAATATGTAGGTTGAAAAAATCCAAAGTTAAAAACAAAAACACTTACCTATCAAATTGAGTACGTTCAAAATTTTGGGGACGTAGATCGTTTATGGTGAAGGGACATCATTGTTTTATATTTTGCTTAAAGTGGCATAAAACGCCAAAAATAGCTTGAGAACAAATTTTTCCCAAAAATATGGGTGTGGTAAAATAAATCTTTAAAAATATCTGCCTTTAATAAATGGCCAATTTTGAGTGAGGTTCCCCGATTCAAGGTTACAATACGTTAAGATTAAATAGAGTATAATTGTAGTAACCAAAATGAAAGCCGTAGAGATAAAAATTTTATATTGATTACATATTTAAAAGAATATATATTAACTATTGCTGACAAGACCGGCGAATAGTACAGCACAAAAAGAGCAATGCTAATTAAAAAAGTAGGTAATTGTTGATTGTTCACAAGTTTAATTATATGTATTATTCTTATTAATTATTAATTACATTAAAATAGCAATTAATTATAATTCAGGTCATTTATTCATTGTAATCCTGAAGGCTGCTGTCATTCAACTGCACTTTTCCCAGCTTCCAAAGTTCAATCGTCGAATCGTACTGGAATGCCACTACGCTGCCATCGGCGGAAAAATTTACGTGATCCTGTCAGTGGAGTGAGAAGGAAGCCAATTGTAGAATAAAAATAAAATTATAAAATTATAAAACATAAATTATAAATTATAAACTAAATTTTCAAATAAATTATAAAATTAATAATTTTATTTTCACTTTTTATTAAAATTTAAAGTTTTTTTAATCAAAATTTTGGGTGAGGGGTAGCCGGTCATTTATAGGAGTAATAGGGTGAATAAACTTATATTTTTGTCCAAAAATGGAAAAAGCAATGAACAAATAAAAAATAAATAAATAAATAAATAAATAAATAAAGTGAATAACTTCAGTTTTTTCAACGAAAAACACATCTCGTCGAATTATAATCTCTGAAAATTCTCTAATATGTTACTCAAAACACTCGATGGTTGCTTTTATGGCATGAGCGTAATAGAAAGGGAGGATGGAGACCATACATTAGCAGCAGCCAAATTCTGGGGGGTCCGATGGGGCTAAATTGCCGAAAATGTCACCACATATTCAATTCTAGGGGTTCGCCGGATTCTGGGGAAGCAGACCCCGAGACCCCCACGCCCAGGTGTGATGAAGACCCCACGCAGAGCCGATAATCAAGTCAAATATTCGAATTTTCAAAGTATGTATATGTATGTTACTAAATTATTTTTAAAAAAAAACATTTATTTTCCAAAGTTTCAATGAAAAAATTCACATATGTACATAAGCTACATACGCACCTTATTAAACAAAGGCAGCTTGCGCACAGTTTTGGGAGGGTATCTGTACATCGTAAGATTGGCATCTACTCCACCGCTCAGCAGCCAGCTATTCGCCGTGACGGCCATGCTTCTGACGTCATGAGTATGGTAGAAAAGGCGGAGTTCTGAAAAATCGATATTCAATCATCACATGAGTATGGTAGAAAAGGCGGAGTTCTAAAAAATCGATATTCAATCATCAATGGATCGATTAGGGGCAAATATGTACATATAACAGGCATACGTGTATCAGCAGGGATGAGGATCACCCACAACAGGGGGATGAGGGATCCTAGGGGCGGACTAAAGGTGGCGGGGGCGGCCGCCCATCCATAAACCAAAAATATTTGGCGAGAAAGAGGATTTATGTATACTTTGCAATGATTTTTGGCAATCAACCATTACTCACTCTCTTGGCGGTTTGGTAGCCATATTTTTGTAGTTTTCTCCAATTTTTTAGCATAACTTCGGAAAAACTTTTTGCGTTTTCCATTGAACGCTTCAATTTTGCACAAATTAGTTTAAAAACGGCGAAAAACGGTGATTTGCACGTGAATAACCGATTTTTGACCTATTTATTTAATGTTATGGGAAAAGTAGGGGTACCCCCGTCGGCAAAATCCTAGATCCGCCACACAGGGATCGATTCCCCACCCGGAGTTGGTCGTTCCCCTCATTCCCCTCCCCTAAAATCAGGAAATTTTTGACCTCTCCCTTTTTTGAAGAAAGCTTTTGGTCATTTTTAAAGGTTTGTTTTTGCCATTTTTAGCCGAAAACTGATAATCATTTACCACTTCCGCTGAAAATAGCCAGAAACCCCATCCAAAATATCGACCCGTTGCGTGTTAAAGATCCCCCAAGTCGGCAGTCCCCGTCCCTCCAAAGGCTGAGATTTTTTTATCCTTTCCTAAGTTTTAGGCAAAGATTTGCAATTTAAGATTGTTTGTACATGCATGTTTTGAGGTTTTCAAGGTCCAACAAACCCTACATCCAATTCCAAGGTCGACTGTAGACATGTACAGCAATTTTTCTGAAGTGTCTTTATAGGCAATAAAAGGATGGGTAAATTTCAGAAATACATTCTCTGACGACGATCCTTCCTCCTCGAAGTGTATATATCACATTCTCATAGGGAGGTTGAGAGGGTATTATGCCTAAATCAGGGTCCAAGGCTTAAATCACTGTCAGACGATTTTTGAGATATCAAACATTTTCTGTATGATTTTTGGGTACAAAAGTAGCGAAGATATTAAAATTTTTTCGGCGTGAGTTTGTTTATCCATAAAATGCCTAGAATAAAGTTGAAATGATCTAAAAAGTCAAAATTTTCGATGAGTCCTTATATGTATTTGTTACTTACAAAAGTGGCGAAATCAGTCAGAATTTGACAAGTACTAAAAAATGCAGTTTTTCAAATTAAAAGATGTTCAATAAGACGTTTTAATCATTTTCCATATTTGACCTGCAAAAAAAGCTAGAACCCTATAGTGGCCCCGAATTTCGGGATTTCACCCCCCATCCTTCAGTGTTTTTTTTTGTATAAGGTCCCGTTTAGCGATTTTATTGTAGTAAAACAGGGTTTTTCGACCTTTGGTAGTGTATTTCAGCTAATTTATGGGTTTCTGCGCATCGGAAAAAATCTTTGCCGAATACAAAAAAAAACCCTTGCCCCCCAAAACTTTCGAACTTGGGAAACTATGGTACATATGTACGTTAAATATCAAAAGATTTTCAAAAATTGATAAAGCGGGTCAGCAGCATACACGGGCGTGGGGTCTGGATTCCTCCTCCCATGTATCCAGTGGAATCCCCCTCCCAGAATTGAATTTTAGGTGCTGTCTTCGGCAATTTGGCCCCATTGGACCGTAAGAATTTAGCTACTGTTCATGTATGGTGAACAGCATTAAACGGGGTCGGCAGCATTTCTGGGGGTCAACAAAGCCAAAAGAACGCATACGGTCGGCTGCGCACCAAAGCCTTCAAATTTAACACCTCACAATTCTTTTTGAAAATATTATGAATAGAATATAATATTTTTGTGCCTTATCAAGTTATTTTCTAATATTTAATTTGAAAAAACCAGACTTCTTACATTATTCGACTAGAAAATAAGTCTCTCTGATTTCTACGATGGTACACAAACGCTCGCGAAATACGCCAGAAAAATGTACACTTTACACATTTATTACATTATCTCCCAATAGCGTCTTCAGTATATCTTGCCATTGGCTCCCTTTCCCGCTTTAATTTTTGGTGATACTGCGAAATTTTTCAAGCGCATAAATACAATCGGTCTGGAGAAAAATCGAATAAGCCATAGTGGCATATACCATCAGTATTATTTGTAAAGTACGAAAAAGTGTAAAGTATAAACTACAAAATAAAAAGTAAACTGCGGAAAAGAAATAAAGCACTTGGGTAAAAACGCAATAAAGCTGTCATAAAAAAATTAGCTAACTCTCAACGTATGATGGAAAACAATGTTTCTCATCGGACGCAAATGAGACTATCGATCTATTTGATCCAATAGGTGTCATTTTTGCGCCCGAATCGCCCCAATTTTCATCTCTCGTTGATTTTTCGTTCAAGGGCATGAATATGCAAATCGAAGGATCAATGCCGGCCGAATATACGCAGTTTCTATTCTGCAAAAATGGAGAAAAAACTCGCAGCTATGTACAGTATTTGAAATATATAACTTTACACTATCTCGTAATACTGGGTGGCCCATAAAAAAGGGATACAAAATGTTTTGCTCATAACTCTGGTTGTGTTAAGCATATCGCAAAAATGTAAACGCTTTTTGAAATGGCAAATAAAAGGGAAACAAAGTTGTAAAGTTTCATTGAGTTTTGTTCGCTATTATGTACCTCCGTGGTTTACACTTTTGTAATTACAATTTTTTCGGTAAGTTACGTTACAAGTTACAACGGGAAAAGTTGCTATCCAGTGGTGTTAATTAGTAAATCTCTTCTTGAAACGTCAATCTTAATTTTTTTGACAGTAAGAGCCATAATAGCGCCTTTACTCTGCTGTTTTATGTCTCAAGATTCAGAGTTATCAGTTTTGTTGTTGGTTTTACTTCAGTTTTGTGTGTTTTTCGTCACTCTTTAGGGTTCACCAGAAGTCGTTACAATAAGCTAGTTCTAAGAATCCAAAGCAACAAAGTTGACATTCTTGTATGTAAAGGTTTTATCTATCAAATGGAATAAACAGCATTACTCAAAGTCAAACAAAACAAAAGTTATAAAGAAAAGTTAATGTACCCTTTCTTGCGTTATTTAAGAACTTTTTCCCGTTGTAACTTAACAAAAAGTAATGTTTGCAAAAGTGTAAACCAAAAGCGCGATATAATGATTAACTCACTGGAACGTTGCAATTTTGTCGCCCTATATATATTTACCCTTTAGAAAACTATTACTTTGCGCTACTTTCAACACGCCTATAGTTTTGATAAAAACATTTTGTACCCTATTTATGTATGGGCCACCCTGTTTATATTTAATTGATTGAATACATAATTAAGTAGTTGATTAGTAATGTAAATAGATTACATAAAGAAAATGAATCAAGAATCGGTGGAAGTTATGTGCGGGACGAAAAATAAAAAACAATTAAAACAATTATGTATGTATGTTGCAAACCGAACACACTTTACAATTCACATTTTACGCTAACCCGCCTCTTCTCTTGTAATTCTGTTCTAATTATTTTCAATGCCAAAATCCTTCAAAAAATATTTTCACTGGAAATTTAATTCACTGAAATCTTTTCATGAATAAACAAATAAACATGGTAAAAAAAGTCAAAAAAATAAAATTGAACACTCAAAATGAATAAAAAATAAAAAATAAAATAATCACGTCATTATCACGTCAGAATAAAAAATAAACCAGCCAAAATGAATAAATATGAATTCTTGCTGGATAAAATGTGAATTCGTTGAATTTTACTGAATAGAAAATTTCTACGTTTTTTTAGGAGGAAAAGAGTGTCGTCAGAATCGCCAAAAAATTATGATTTGAGAGCTTATTTATGTTTTGAGCCAAAAAGAGGCGCTTAAGAAAAAATTTTTGGTTTCATCCACTAAAAATTTTCATGCCGTGCATGGGAATAAATATTTATATACATGTAAATACAGTCGAACTCGGATATATGACACACCCTTGGGACCAGGTTTAATTGCGTCTTATAGCCGAGTGTGTCTTATAAGCAAGTTTATGCTTTACTTGAAGAAAGAATTTGCTAAGTAAGGAGTTCAGTGAAAATAATCTCTTATCGAAGCTTGTTTCAATTATTTTCATTATATGCAATATATACGCAATATATATGTTAGCAGACTAAAGTGAGCAAAATTCGACATCAATACTGAACGCAGAAAAAAACACACATTGTACTTCAAACTTTTAATCTATTAGCCAAAAAAATGTACGGAATTTCACCTTTGTCCGCAGAAATTCATATATTAATTAGTTGAAGTGGTCGCGTCTTATAGTCAAGGTGCCCGCGTCTTATAGCTGTGCATCTTATAGACCTTGCTTAGTCTTATAGCCGAGTGTCTAATAGTCGAGTTAATAATATATCTTAATGCATTATGAATGGCCGGAACCAGAGGTTTTTGCGTCTTATAAGCCGAAAAGTCTTATATCCAGCGTGTCTTGTAGCCCAGTGTCTAATAGTCGAGTTTATAATATATCTTGATGCATTATGAATGGCCGGAACCAGAGGTTTTTGCATCTTATAAGCCGAAAAGTCTTATATCCAGCGTGTCTTATAGCCGAGTTCGACTGTACTTGAATTTTCAAGTCAGAAATATGCGCTCCGCTCTTAAGAAATTAAGTACTACTTCTACAACTTAAATATTTCAAATTTGATGACAACTTTAACCATACATATAACGGCTCGAAATTTTGGGTGGGGCGGGTCCCTGGCCATTTTTGAGGAAGGGGGGAGTAAACAATCTCCAATTTTTGACCGAAAACGGCCAAAACCACCTAAAAATGGCCAGAAAATTTAATTTTCTTCAGAAAATCGGAAGGGGCAAACAATTTTCTGGCTTTGTGGATGGGGGGACAGCCGACTTAGGGTGGGCATGTATACCTTCAACGAACTTTTCGAGCGTACTTACTGACAAGTATTAACGGATACCAACATTTGTAAGCTTATTTGTACGCACATTACATCTTATGTACCTCATCTGCAACGACGCATAGAACATCGGCCTTGTGACTGTGAAAGCTCTAAATCAAAGTCAACTTGAAATGAGTGAAAATTAATGGAATAAATAAGCAATTATAATCATACATAATTATAACAATAAAAGATGATAAAGTGAGCCTTAATATAGAAAACGAAAGTAGCATGCTATGAAAGATCATAAGACACGCAATTAAAAGTAATGTACGTAAAGAACCCCAAAATCCACAATTAAATTTTATCATTCTTTCCATTTTTCCCGATTGTTATATGCCTAAGGATAGGGCTTGATGAGAAACGTCGAAAAATGCTGTTGTTGTGCCCCTGACATCAATTTTTCGGCACTTTTTGCCATTCAAATTTTTGAACCTCAAGAATTAAAGCGCCGCCATATACAAGCTGGATACTAGCAGAAGTTAACGTTGAATTCAATAGCGATACTAACGACGTTTTCAAGGGAATCAAGAATTAAAAAGTGTAAAAATTCTCAAGAGTAAATTCAGATATTCTGCAATAGAAAAGAGACAAATCTTAACAATATGATCATTTAACAGCACGATAGAGGCAGATACATGTTTCTCAGGATTTCGATTTTAATCTGAATTTTAAACATTTTTTATATATAATTTCAACGAGTTCAATGTAATTTTTTCAAATCTTAGGCGGACTCAAAAAAAGACCACCCTCTTGAGAAAAACAATCAACAAAACGAATATAAGCGGCTGCTAGATCCACCGATTCACTACACTATTCGGGGTGAAAACTCGCCTTTGTCACGCTCATTTTTTATACCCTTATACCCGCGCTTAATCTCAATTTTTGTTAAGTAAGGATAATAACAATTCACACGCATACATGGGCACTAGGGATGCAACGGATCCGGGTTTTCCAATAATATCGGATCCAGCTTCGAATTCGGATCCGTACAATTCAAGATAACGGATCCGGATCCATACAATTTGAAATAACGGATCCGGATCTTTTATTATCAAAATAACGGATAATAACGGATCCGGATCCATGAATATACATTATGAACGCTTAATTATTTTAATCACTTTAATTTTCGTTTGCAAGTACGGTTTTCAGGCTCATTAGTTTCAGAAGCAGAATTACTGTAGGATGATGAAATAAGTAAAGCTGCATGAGCTTGGTGCAGTAGTACGGATTGATCTCAATTCGGCTCTAGCTTGAAAAACTGCGAATCTGGTGTCTTTCTCACATTAATAGCAAATGCCAAAAAGCATTTCTAGTCCCATCTGGAACTATTTTACGCTAGCTGATAATGGAACTAAATCGCAATGTAATCTCTGCGCAACAAAGCTTTCCAGAAGCGGTGGAGGGGGTACCACCTGTATGAAAAAGCATCTGCAAACTAAGCATATGGCGGATTATAAAAATTTCAAAGCAGAGGAGTCCCAGCAGATCGAAGAAAAGGAAAAAGGTATTTTTGTTAAGCACAGATTGTAGAAGATTCGCGTCAGGCATGTCTACTTTCCTTTGCAGAAAAACGCGCAGATTGCGAAAAAACTGCTTTGAAACAGGAAAAAAAAGTGCAAATGACAATGGAAGCATGCTTACTCGCTGTATGACATATTTTATTTTTAAGAGAGGACTCCTAATTAACTCATGTACAATTTGAGGGTAAAAAATGGACTAAGGATGATGCAATATCAATTGATATAGATAAGCGGTTATTTAGTGCGGCTGGTTTGATATATGAGCCTTTGCGAAATAGGCTTAAGTGAGCAACTGCAGAAAAGCTGCTGTTTCTTAAATACAATTTGCCTGTCATTGAATTTGAGTGATTAAATCAGTCAAAGTAAAGCTTTTGTCTCATAGTGATGTTGTTTCTTCAATACAATTCAAGGTTGAATGATCTTATATCATAATCTTTTGAATCCGTTTAGGATCCGTTTTAAACTGTAAAAATACCGGATCCGGATCCGATTCTTATTTTTTAGAATACTGGATCCATATCCTAATTTTTCAAAATACCGGATCCGGATCCAAAAAAATACCGGACAATAAGGGATCCGGATCCGGATCCGGATATCCGTTGCATCACTAATGGGCACCACCTGTATTCCGGAAGTCTGAGGGTAGGACCAAAATTTTCAAAGGTGAAAAATATGGCATATTACTGTAAAAACAAACAAAAATTGAGTATTTTTGAAATGAAGTTATAAATCACAAGTTTTTTCCTATTTGATCTTTGAAACTTTTAGGGTCCTCAAAACCTCCAGAATTCAGGCGCTGCCTATGTACGCTGACAGTCTGTTCCAACTTCTCTAACAAGAACCTTTAACAAGTTTAAACACGAGAAGTGCAAAACTCAAAAGTACATAAATGCGTGAAATAAATGGCTAAATTAATCTATGCGTAGCATCTGGTTACATTGATTAGAGTTCCATTCTTTCCGTTCCAAAACGAAGTAACTCCTCTGCTATCTCCACTAACTACGACGAAGTCTCTTCAAAATAAAAATAAAGGAATAAAAATTATTGAATATTTTAATAAGCCTGTGATGGCGACCACTTTATAGTTTACACTGTTTTTTGTTCAATTTTTTATTACTTTACACTACTAAAAAAGCATAAGTTGGCCAAAATAAGCTATTGCTTTGATACAGCAAGAAACGTTGAGCGCATACATGTAACAGGGGGATGGGGATCCCCTCACACAAAGTCGGACGTCCTCCCCCATCCCCTTTCCCAAAAACCAGAAAATTTTTGACCCCCCATCGATTTTTGGAAAAAAATCGAATTTTTCAGCCGTTTTTAGGCATTTTGGCCGTTTTTAGCCAAAAATAGGTCATTGACCCCCCCCCTAAAAAAGGCTAGGGTTGCCCGAAATTTCGAGCCGTTATAAGTATGGTTGAGCGAATAAACGTGTGTAACTTTGAATGCAAATAGTTGAACGGCCTGACTTTTTACCCTTACACTGACTTTAGCAGACTTTCGCAGCGTGGCAATTCTGGGGGAGGAGTGAAATTTTAAAGTGCCTATAATTTCCACCGAAAATGGCGGAAAATGCTAAAAAGGGATAAAAATAGTATTTTTGTCTAAAAAAACTTTGAGACAAAAATCTTTGTGGATGGAGACGAGACGACTTATCTTAGGCGGGCGGGTCCATTACACGATCGTGGGGGGTTTCTTTCGGGGTTTTCACCCCA
Source organism: Mermis nigrescens (assembly GCA_036768485.1). Lineage (NCBI taxonomy): Eukaryota > Metazoa > Nematoda > Enoplea > Mermithida > Mermithidae > Mermis > Mermis nigrescens. The sequence continues at coordinate 386,073 of JAVLUZ010000768.1, read as the reverse complement.
ACCCTCCCGGAATTCGCAATTTCAAGCGTTTTTAGCCATCCGTTTGCTAAAAAATAGAGCTGTGCCGGGGCCAGGCCCCGGCCCCGGCCCCGGCGCCGGGGCCTAGGCCCCCGGCCCCGGGCCGGGGCCAGGCTGGCCCCGGCACCGGGGCCGGGGCCAATGTTAGAGTTGATTATAATGTAGAAAATTGATAATGTTTTGGGCAGATTTACCTTCAAACTCAATTTCAAGCAAACCACAGATCTTGCTAATTCAAATCTTTATTTCACTATGTCAGATTGGTGCAAATTTCTAGTTAATAATCAAAATTGACATATTTTAAATTGCAATTCATATAGACGAGCATTTCCAGCTTGCTTGGTAGCAGACAGCTACGTCTATCAGAACAAACAGAATAATAAGCCTAAAAAAGTGCAAAGTAAAGCACATTGAAAAACGCATCCAAGTCAGAGGAGGTAAATCCATACATGGGCAGCTCAGAAATTCTAGGGGGTAGTCAAAAAGTGCCTGATAATATATGATAGAGCGAAAAAACACCGTTTTCTCGCGTTTCTCAATGAGAGCTATCCATTAGCATCAAAAAACCGCAGAAAAACAAAAAATTCTGAAAATCAATTTCTGGGGGGTCTAGCGGATTTTTTTTGGGGGGAGAATGTGAATTCTTGGGGGTCTAGATCCCCCCATGCCCATGTTCTGTTATATCTTGTAATCCCAACAAATATTAACGCTTGACGTGCATATCTACAAACAAGAATATATGCATAGGTACATATAAGGGGTAGGGCAGGGTCGTACTATGAGCATGGTAAAGCACGCTATTATTGGCCCCGGCCAGGCCCGGCCCCGGCCCCGGCCCCGGCCCCGGCAAAAAAGGCGGCCCCGGCACAGCTCTACTAAAAAATGTCAAATCTTTGGCGCTTCGCGCCATTCACTCGTCTTTTGTGTAAATTTTTTCAATTTATTCGAATTTTGTGGATACTTTCTTCACTATTTTTTTATATTTTTACGTTTTATAAAGATAGAGCATCGTGAAAAACGGCAAAAATGCTGTTTTCAATACTTTACAACCATAGGTGGGCAGCAATAAAATTCTGGGGGGGGGGGTGAAAAAATTTTCAAAGGTAAAAAAATGGTCTTAAAAGTGGTCGTTAGGCGAAAAAACACCATTTTTCGACGTTTCTCATCAAGCGCTATCCAATGGCATCAAAAAATCGCCAAAAAAAGCAAAATAAAAATTTTCAAAATTTGAATTCCAGGGGGGGCGGTATTTTGATTTCTGGGGGAGGTATTTCAACTTCTGGGGGTGCATACCCCCAAACCCCCCCCGCCCACGTGTGGTTACAACAGGGTTTAAGCCCAAAAAACACCCTAAAAAATTGTGTGGTTCCACCTTCGGAATAACCAAGCTGTGCATATCATGACAGATCCATACCTTTAACAGGGGATGGGAATTTTCAAAACAGAGGGTTCCATCATACGTGGGCAGCAAGAAAATTCTGGGAATGTGCAAGAGTTTTTGAAGGTCAAAAAATGGCCTTAAAAATGGTGGTATGGCGATAAAAACACCATTTTTCGACGTGTCCCATCAAGCACTATCCATTGGTATCAAAAAATTGCGAAAAAAAACGGAAAAAAATTTCGAAAATTGAATTCGGGGGGGGGGTATTTTGATTTCTGGGGGTTGCATACCCCCCACGCCCAGGTGTGGGTCCCACCATCATATCGAAGAGATTTTTTACGCTAATCTCCCACGACTTTTGGGCAAAAACTTGCGTTTTAGATCGATTTATGTGCTTTTGTACTATTTTTGGTCGAAAATCGTTTACCACCCGGCATAAAAAATGGCCGAAAGCGGTTTTTCAGAAGGTCCAAAAAATTTTCTATAAATTCGTAGAACAGTTGTTTTTAAAGCGTTTTTAGCTATCTATTTGCTCAAAAGTGTCCAATTTTCGGCGCTTTGCGCCATACACTCATGCTTCGACTACATACTGTTCAATTTATTCGACTTCTTAAGAATTTTTCAAAATTTTCCGTTTTTATGCTCTAGAAAGATAGAGCATCGTTAGAAACGCCTAAAAACGGTGTTTTTGACGGGCCCAAAAAAGGCATTTTTTAAATTTCACCCTCTCCCCAGAATTCCCAAGCTTTGCAAGTCTGCGACTAACCCTTCCCGAAAAGTTGGGCCGTTAAATCTTATGTTTGGATCCTCTTTAGTTTTAAATATATAAATACATGCAGGCAGGCCCGTATCCAGAGTTTTATTTGGGGGGGCCGAAAATTTTTGAGACCAGATATCTCGAGAACCATTAGGAGATAGGCGAAAATAAAGACAGTTTTGAGCGTATCTCGGCGAGCTCTATACAACGGTGAAGAAAAATTTCAACAAAAAAATTAAAAAATTTTCACTTTATTTCATTTTGATATACAGCAAATTTATCATTTAAGCTGATTTCTCATCACCTAATCGGCGAATTATTTCTTATCTCTTGCCTTTGTACTTAATCATTGTGCTTTACAGAGAAAATCAATACGGATAATGAATAATTCGGCGCGAAGCGCAGAAAAAATTGACATGCTCTGCATAACAACCTCAAATTTGAGCGGTTTTGAGGGGACTAGAAGACAAAAAACATATATAAACAATAGATACGGCGCGAAGCGCCGGAAAAATTTCATGTTTCCCATGTCATAACTCAAATTTGAGCTGTTTTGAGTGAGCTAGAAGGCAAAAACTATAACTAAACAATGAATCCGGCGCACAGCGCTAGAAAAAAATTGACATGCTCTCCATGTCTAACTCTAATTTGAGCGATTTTTAGCGGTTCAGAAGACAACACTATACGTAAACAATATATCCGGCGCGAATCGCCGGAAAATTTTGAGTGTACTAGCTCAAAAGTACGCTAAAAACCTGTTTAGGCGCTGTTTCAGACGCACTTCGCCAATTTTTCATTTTTCCCTGTGGGGGACCCTTGGGAAAAACAAAAATTTTTCCCCATTTTGGGGGGCAGGCCCCCCGCCCCCCTGGATACAGGCCTGTTCCCATGTCATAACTCAAATTTGAGCTGTTTTGAGTGAGCTAGAAGGCAAAAACTAAGCTAAACAATGAATCCGGCGCAAAGCATTAGAAACAAATTGACATACTTTCTATGTCTAACTCAAATTTGAGCGATTTTCAGCGGTATAAAAGACAAAACCTTACATAAACAATAAACTGGCGCGAAGCGCCGCAAAATGTTGTGTTTTCTAGCTCAAAAGTACGCTAAAAACCTGTTTTGGCGGTGTTTCAGACCAACTTCGCCAATTTTTTATTTTTCCCTCTGGGGGACCCTTGGGAAAAACAAAAAATTTTCCCATTTCGGGGGGCAGGCCCCCCGCCCCCCCTGGATACGGGCCTGCATGCAGGTATAGGCTAACGAGGTGTTCATATACATATGCATTATCATCATTAATATTATTATCCTTATTTATTATTTATTCACTTATTATTATTCAATTAATTGTTTATATTATTCTTTTATTTATTAATAATGGGCAATTTACCTAGTGATGGCTAAAGACCACACTAACACGTCTTTGATTGAAGATTCCGGTTTTTCGACTATTACGCTGATTCTACACAGACAACGGTTCGAGTCGGTGTTCCAAATTTTAATTTCATTCACAGAGCCGCTAATCAACGTTTTACCGTCTTCATGCCATGCTAGCGATAGGATTCTTCCTGCAATGAAAAAAAACTAGAAAATTGAGAGAAAAATATAACAAGAAACAAAACAAACAAAAAATAAATCAAAAAAACAAAAATCATAAATAACCGAGTTTTTTTCTTCTCGATTTTGCCCAAAAAATTAGGGGTTAAATGCAAATGTTATAAACCCAAATGCTTGATTAACCACTTAAGGCACAGTATGCCAGGCAGCAGCTACACATGCGAAGGCTTAAAATTTTGGTTGGGGGTCCCCGGTCATTTTTAGGGGGATAATTTAAATTGTTGGCTAAAAAGGGTAAAAAACCACCTAAATAGACTACATAGACATATCATACATGCATGTAACGGTAGAATGGGAATATCCCATCAGGTCCTGCAGTCACTTGTCCTTCAACCCAATCCCAAAGACTCATTTTCAACCCCCCCGCCCTATTTTTTACAGAAACATGCGTTTTAGGTAAATATTGGGTGTTTTTTAAATTTTTTCCAAAAAAGTCATTTCCCCAAAAACGGCCGATTAATCTCTTTAAAATTTCGAACCATTGCCTGTCATTTCAGATATCTACATAAGTTTAGGAGCTTTTGTAAAAAAATCAGCCGAATAGAAATCCTGGCGATCACTTTGGTAGGAATGTCTCACGATTAAAATATAAAAGGATTCAGTTTAGTTATATTAATACTTTTATTAATTTCTATTTTGTTACTTTTATTTTTAATTTTGGCAAAATATTTTATTCCAATTAATCAGTGTTATTTATAATAAACTGTCACGCTGCATTGAAGACTCCTGTATATGTACACTACTCGCCACGAATGTTTACGCTTTAATAAGCTTCTAGAGCTTGTTAGGATTACATATATCTTTAACACGTCGTTCCTATTTCCGCCCACGCACGACGGACGTGTTAAACATATATCCCTTAACAAGCTCTATCATCCTATGGAGCATATTAAAACGTAAACATTCGTGGCAGCACGATATTTTTAGAGACAAATTTTTTTTTAATGTACCACTCTTTTTATTAAGAAAAATGAACTTGCTATTATTTAGGAAACTTATTATGTACTTCCGGTCCTACTAATCGGTCTATCGGGGTGGACGGCGTCCTCGTCAAGGTTCAATCTTAGAATGGCTCCGTCTTCCGTGCCGGCCTGTTATAAGTGACAGCACGCAAATTTTAATCAGAAATAAAATTATGGAATAAAAAATCAAATATGTACTAAAAAAGAGTATGTGGAAAAACAATGTGAAAAAAACAAAACTAAGCTTAGTAAATTGAAAACATATTAGATTAATAAATTGATGGCAATCATGAACACACGGGATTCGGAAGACCTCTCTGAATGCGAAAGACTGCGAATCAAATTTTCGCAACATCTTTTCGTTTTTCCGCAGATTTTGATGATAACAGATGGAGCTTGATGAAAAACTTTAAAAAATCGTGTTTTATTCCAAACCAATTATATATGGGGGGTTGGAGGGGGTTGAGTCCCCAGAGAAAATTTTCAACCCCCTCCCCAGGAATTTTTTCACCCCTCCACCAGAATTCGCGATTTTTCTCAACTTTCCAAAAATTTGCTAAACATTTATAGGTGCTTTATTTAGCGTTTTCAGCCTGTATTTGCTCAAAAGTGTCAAATTTACTCATGCTTTGACTATATTTTGTTCAGTTTGTTCGACTTTTTGATTTTTCAGAATTTTTTTCGGTTTTCATGCGCTAGAAAGATAGAGCATCGTCGGAAACGACAAAAAATTATGTTTTCGGCACGCACCCATTTTTTGGACGGAAAAAAGCACTTTAAAATTTCATACCCGAATTCCCATGATGCTGTGCATGTCTGGTTCCTACCATCAATTTTTCGGGCACTGTTTAGATGTTTTGAAGACTTTTGGATTTTTGCAGAAATTAGGCACTGCTCAAGTATGATCGCAGTGCATTCAAACTAAGCAGGCGTCTTCGTAGAATTTGGAAATAACAATTTCGGACGATTGATCATATTTATAATAAATAACCACATACATATGTGCATGGACACGGTCAAAAGCTTTGGGAGGGGTAAACCGAGTTTCTTTGATGGGGAGGGGGTAGATGAGTAATTTTATTAAATAATTAATGTCAAATTCTAGTACTTAATTAATATTATTTGATTTTTTAATGAATATTTACGGTTGAATTTGATGAAAACAATAACAATATGGGCAAAGAAATGACCTTTGACATCGAATTTATACAAAATAATAAGATAAAAATGTCTGGACGAATGAATTAGACAGTCTACTGCTCGAAAAATAAGTTTATGGGGGTTGTCTTCCGAAAGTCCTGGTACGGGGGATACCCATACCTTCAGTAAGCATGTGGCAATAGCCATTTAAGTATTACATGAAATGATAATCTGATGGAATAATAAATAATTAATTATTATATAATGAGCCATTTTAATTTTGATTATCTAATAAAAAAGATCATTTTATTTAATCACTCTTAATAATATGTATGTGATTCTCGAACTAATTCAAATTTAAGGTAATTCTAAATTAGTATAAGACGTATTATGTTTATTCTAGAGATGTGCCGGGGCCGCTCTTTTTGCCGGGGCCGGGGTCGGGGCCGGGGCCTGGCCGGGGCCGGGGCCTGGCCAGGGCCGGGGCCTGGCCGGGGCCTGTACAAAACATATACCCTATATTTACTAAGCTATACCAAGCATCCACATTATTTCTATACTGACCTAACATCTTAGTATTACTATTGTAAGCAATTACATATTGCTTTAATGAATTAAAGACTTAAAAATAAGCAGATAAAAGAGAAATAAACACAAAATTAATAAATAATTGTGAATATAGCTGTTAGGCATAGAAAACAATAAGCTAAGCTGAACAGAATATGACTTTTCTATAGTATTTATGCTGATTCGATGAAAGAAATAGACGATCAAAACAGTACAATACAAAAGATTACGATTACATTGCACGACAAATAAGTAACCCAGAGATTAACTACACGCTTGAAAAATTTATCTCTAGAATATCAACAAAATCATAGGAGCGAAAAATGCTTGTACGACGAAAAATCATTTACCAAGATAAGGGAACATGCATAATCAAATTAAAATAATATTTAAAAAATTAATTGAAAACCACACAAAAATGAAGACATTTGCTCTATTACTTGGCGCACAGCGCCCGAAATTAGTGAAAAATCGCATATATTAAAGCAAACGAATTCTATCTAGGTGATAAAATAAGTTGCCGCACCCTAGCATTTTTAAGGTACATAAGTACATACATCGATTTACAGAACAATTTTACAGACACTGGTGGAAGTCCCTTGCATTTTAAACTTTATTGTCTAAGAATTATCGGTCAAACGTGCTTATTTTCGCAATAAAAATTCTTAATAGAGCTAAGCTATTCAAGAATGTATCGAATTGTTTCAATGCTCACTCAAATCTTGATTATCAGATTACTTGAAGCGAAACACAACAGTGGCCTAAGCTTAATTTTAACGAAATTTAGCTTATTTTTGCGAATAAATAAATATTATGTTGCGTAATTAGGCAAAAAAGATTAATTTTGTTCGATTTTCATTAATTTTTCATCGTTTTTACAGGCCCCGGCCCCGGCGCCGGGGCCGGGGCCTGGCACACCTCTAGTTTTTTCATTATTTATAGTGTTTATTATTTTTTGCAATTTTATGATTGTATGTTTACAATTTTTTGTTTATTCATAATTTTTTATTAATCTTCCGGCATCTCAAATTGTCGAATATTACATTGAATAAAATAAAGATTATCAGAGACTGCAATTTTTTGTAGAAAAATAAGGATTTCTAATTGAAAATGAACAATTTAGACTGCCTTAGCGTAAGTAATGGCTTTTTAAGAATCACTTGCCGATGTAAAGGCAAGCAAGAAGTTGTTTGATTAAAATTCCTGAGGAAGTGGGCTACAAATGCATATTTTAAACGCCATTAAGATCACAAAAGTAACAAGGATGACCTTTTTGACTGCGTTTTCGACTTTCTACTTTTTCTTTCATTTTGCGTTCTTTTCAATTTTCTTTGCTTTCAAGAATTTAAATGCCTACGGTTAAAAAAGCTTAGTTCTTCACAAAACGTTAAAACGCATAATTTTCAATTGAATAGCTTTGTTTTTAACTTTGCACCATACATGTAAAGCACAGGAATTCTAGGGGGTCAGCACCGAGGAAATTTCAAAAAGTGCCTTTTCTGTGCTATAAACGATTGGTATATACGCTGAAAACACTATTTTTAGACGTTTCGGACAATGTTCGTTCTTTCCAGAACACAAAAATTAAAAATGTCCGAAAAAAATTTAAAAAATCGAGAAAATTGGACAAAATATAGTCTAAGAATGAGTATATGGCGCACAGCGCCGAAAATTTGAGACTTTCGAGTTCATAGTGAGCTAAAACGCTAAAAAGGCTAACTTTTCACAATTTTAACGAAAAATCGACAATCCTGCGGGGTCTCCTTAGCCATTTTGCGGGGTCATAGTCATCCTGGGGGCCAACCTCGCCCCTCCCCCAAGAACACATATGCTTAGCACCATAAAAGACTTTACATTCGACTGAATATGAAAGATATGTATATCTAATGTACTGTACATGTAGTATATACCTGATATTAAATTTTGGTACAAAAAATATCGACAATCGAGCACTTAAGACAAAATACGATATATATATATATATATATATATATATATATATATATATATATATATATATATATATATATATATATATATATATATATACCGTAAAAAGAAAGTTTCCCCTCAAAATTCAAATTTTTCAAGAATTATAGTGAAGTTTAAGCGTACATATATAGTTATCTGTTTGCTTTAAAGTATCAAATTTCAATCATTTTTTAACGATATTCGTTTAGCTCATTCATATTTCTTGGTATTCGAGAAAATTTTTATGTTTTTAAGTTCCAAAAAAAGACAGAGCATTGTCAGAAACACGAAAAATGATGATTTTAAAAGCGTATACATCGTTTTTGAGCCTGAAAAAAGCAATTAAGGAAAATTTTCGATTTCATCCCCCCAGAATTCCCAGCCTGTGCACGTCTGCTTGCAAATACCGCAAAAGATGTATTTTTAAGTATATGCATACACATAAAGTTAAGTTGATGCGAAGCACTAAAGTATATATTTCGCTTGATTCTAAATTCAATAATGAAACTTTAAAAAAAGAAATAAAACACAAACCAGCACGAATCACACCATAAAAAATTTTTTCGTCGACGTGTCGCATTTTCATTTCTTGGACGGTTCCAGGGGTTTTTTCACCTCTCCTTCCCAGAAAATTTTTCGCCCCCTGTAAATTTTTTCACCCCACCCCTAAATACGCGGTTTTTGGAAAGTTTCCAAAATTTGCTGAAAATTCGTAGAAAAGGTGCTTTTTTAAGCGTTGTTAGCTATCAATTCGCTCATATGTAAGTGTCAAATTTTCGGCGCTTGGCGCCATATACTCATGTTTTGACTATATTTTGTTCAATTTATTCGACTTCTTTATTTTTTCAGAATTTTTTAATGTTTTTATGCTCTATAAAGGTAGAGCATCGTCAAAAAAACCGAAAAACGATGGTTTTGATGCGTACCCACCATTTTTTGACCCAAAAAAGGAACTGTATTACTTCAGCCCCTCCCCCTTCCCTCAGAATTCCCATGCTGCGCATGTCTGATAGACACTTCCAAAAAATTAAAAAGCAAGCAAGACGAAAGAAGCAGAAAGATTCCGACCATATGTACACCTGTATTTGAAGGCTCAAAATTTTGGAAGGGTAGCCGGAGAGCTATAGGTGGTGGGGATTTGATGAACCTTTTTTTCTGACCAAAAATAAAAAACATCTAAAAATGGTCCGAAATCGCTAGTTTCTGCAGAAAATGGAACCGGGACCGATTTTTGGTGGAGGTCGGTTCGAAGATCTCCATTATTACAGGTATGACTCTATCTATACATGTAAAGGCCCAAAATTTTAAGAGAGACCACGGTTATTCTTAGCACGGGTGTAAATGACCTTGAATTTTTGACCGAAAATGGCAAAAAAGCACCCTAGAATGGCCGAAAAACGTAATATTCAGTCTAAGATCAAAGGTCAACATTTTCTGACATTGGTGGATCGAGGACGACAACCGATTTTCGGTTGGGGATTCCCACCCCAACCCTAATTACGTATATGATTCCATCTACTTACAATTAAAGTAGATTCGTTGGAGTTCTTCGCGATGCACCAAACTGCGCTCGGTGAAATTTTGATTTCTCGCTAAACGAAGACATTTATGCATAAAATCAAATAAAAACAGAGATAACGAACAGAAAAACGCACAAAAAATCGTAAAATTAAAAAATAGTGAAATCTAAACAATCGCAAGATTACGTAAAGAATTTAATACTGCTGACCAGCGGAGAGTGTTTATGAAGCGACCATTCGGTTAGGAAACCCGATGGACCAACGGTAAATAGCCGTTTTTGGCACCAAATCACACACTCGGCTTTGTTCTCGACGGGAGGAAATTGCTAGAAAGTTTTAGTAAAACAAACACAATACGCTAAATGAAGGGCGGAAAAATAATGAGGTCATAATAAATTGATGGTGCACTATTATACACGATCTTGGGGGAGGAGTTCACCCCCCTAGAAAAATTTTCACCCTCTCCAGTGTTTTTTTTGAACAAGGTTCGTTTGTACATGTACAAAGATGGTCCCCAAAAGTCTTTGTACATTTTGTACATGCAAATTTTTGTGTACTATAATATAGTACAGTAGCGATTTTAGTGCGGTAAAAGAGGGTTTTCGATCTTTGGTAGTGTATTTTAGCTAATTTCTGGGCTTCTGACGCCAAAAATTACTAAAAATTATCTGAAAACGGCACGAAGCGCCGAAAAATGTTGACATTTTTCCATTCTAAATGCAAATTCTGCCATTTTAAAGATATATAAGACATAATTTATCAGTTCGGCGCGAAGCGCCGAAAATTTCGGAATTTTACACCTTTTTACAGTTTTTGTCTTCCTAAAAATCTTTGTACATTTTGTACACACAAAATTTTTGGGTACTATAATATGGTACAGCAGCGATTTTAGTGTAATAAAGACAGAGTTCTTCGACTTTTTCGTAGTGTGTTTTAGCTAATTTCTGGGTCTCTAAGGGCAAAAATCACTAAGAATCGTCTTAAAACGAAAAAAAATTTGACATTTTTACTTTTGAAATGCAATTTGAGCCATTATAAAGATATATAGAACACACAATTACTCATTTCGGCGCGAAGCGCCGAAATTTTTTCGAATTTTAGACCTTTTTTGCAATTTTTCTCTTCCCAAAAATCTTTGTACATGTACAAAGACGGTCCCGAAAAGTCTTTGTACATCGGGAAAAATCTTTGCCGAGTACAAAAAAAACGCTGCCCCCCTAGAAAAATTTTCACCCCACCCCCTCCAGAATACGCGATTCTTCAAAAGTTTCCAAAAATTGCCTGAAAATTCGTAGAAAACGCGCTATTTTAGGCGTTTTCAGCTATCTACTTGTTCAACAGTGTCAAAATTTCGAGCTTCCCGCTGTATACTCATGTTTTGACTTATATTACGTTCGATTTGTTCGACTTTTTTTGAATATTTTTGAAATTTCTTACGGTTTTATGCTCTAAAAAGATAGAATTCCCATGTTAAGCATGTCTTTCCAGCTCACCGCGCATTACCTTAACCTTTCAAAACAAATCTCGCTTAAAAGGGGAGCAGCCGCCCCCGCTCCCTCTGCAAATACGGCCCTGAGTAGTACCATACATGTCACTGCTCGAAATTCTGGGTGAGGTGGGGATCCTAGACCGTACATGCACGGCATGGGAATTCTGAGGGGGGGGGGGGTTGAAATTATAAAGTGCCTTTTTTAAATCCAACAATGGTAGGTACGCGTCAAAAACATCGTTTTTCAGCGTTTCTGACGATGCTCTATCTTTCAAAGGCATGAAAAACATGAAAAAATTTCAAAAAAAAATCAAAAAAGTCTGAACAAATTCAATAAAATATAGTCAAAACATGAGTATAATGGCGCGAAACGCCAAACATTTGGCATTCTTGAGCAAATAACCTAAAAACGCTTAATAAGCATCTTTCCTACAAATTTTTAAAAATTTTCTGGGAACTTTCAAAAAATCGTCACTTCTGTGGGAGGGTGCAAAAATTTTGGCGGAGGGTGAAAAATTTGGGGGGCGGGTTGAAACCCCCAAGATCATGTATGTCCTCGACCAATATTAGGGTGCGGGAATAAATGACTCCGATTTTTGATCAAAAATGGCAAAGAAAAAGTTAAAAATGACCGAAAACGCATGTTTTGCATAAAATCGGGAAGGGGACTCATTGACTCTGGGCGGATGAGTGAAGTTCCCCATCCCCCGTCACTTGCATGATCAGCACTTGTATAGAATAGTAGCAATCCTGCTAAGAAGGCTCAAAATTTTGGGAGGGGCAGTCGGCCATTTCTAGGGAGAAGGAATTACCTTATATTTTTGATCAAAAACGGCAGTAAGCTACATAAAATGGTACAAAAATGCAGGTTTTTTAAAAAATCGGCGGAATAGAAAGGGTACAAAATCTAAGACTTTAAGGAACGACCGACTTTGGTTGGGCAATGCTCCATTTCCCTCATTACATGTACACATGTAGCATGTACATATGATAGGATAATAACAGTATATTAGTTGACTCGAGTTAATTCAATTGATTAAATTACTAAAGAACAGTCTATTATGCCGTTATACAGCAAGATCGTATTACGCTGAACGAAATAACCTTTTATGACCCTATTGCGACAAAACAAGCGGTATAATTAGATCACCACGAATTGACTTCAATTGAATCTTACCTTTTCTAATACAACGTAATAGCGAGTATCCCAAACTTGCAATGTTCCATCGGCTCTTTACAAAAAGCAAAAAAAGCATGTTAGATAGCGGTTTAATAAATGATGCGTACATTTGTACATACATACCCTGTTATTGGCTAATATAATATGATTAGATTGTCAGTTAAATGTATAATTTTGAATTCCTGACAAGGTAACTGATTTTACTTTTTTCTGTTATTCTTGCGAAAGATGTCGAATTATTCATCCAATAAACGTTGATGATCAGTGTTAAAAAAGAATGGTAATGAAAAGGAAACAGCAAGAGATGCTAACATACATGATCTTGTAGGGGTTACCGGGTGTTCAGCATAAATGATTTTAGGGGGTTTGAAGAGGTTTTCACTCCACCAAAAAAATTTTCAACTTCTTCCACCAGAATTCGTGATTTTTTTTAAAGTTTACGGAAATTTCCTAAAAATTCGTAGAAAAGGCGCTATTTTGAGCGTTCTTAGCTATCGGTTTGCTCGAAAGTGTCAAGTTTTCGGCGCTTCGCGCCATATACTCATGTTTTGACTATATTTTACTCAATTCGTTCGACTTTTTTGATTTTTTTTTGAAATTTTTTTGTTTTTATGCTCTAGGAAAATAGGACATCGTCAGAAACACTGGAAACCTAAGTTTTTGACGGGTACCCATCATTTTTGAGCCTAAAAAAGGCACCCTAAGGTTTCACATCCCACCCAGACTTCCCATGCTCTGCATATCTGGTTTTAAGCCCTTGCAAGAAGTTTTAACCCCATCCAGAATTTTCAAATCTACAAAAAATTCCAAAAATGTCGTGTTTAAGCATTTTTACAGCTCTTTCAGTTCGAAAATGTCAATTATTTAAGTTTCTATGCCAAAGAGCCTATTTTAAGTACATTTTATTGAATTTCCATAAATTTTTCTCGAAAATTTTCTACACTTCTATCGCCTAAAAGGAAAAGCATCGGCAGAAACGTCAAAAGTTGTGTTTTGACACACCGCACCATTGTGTTTAATCCCTTGAGAAAAATTTTCGGTTTCACTCCCCCCAGAATGCCCACGCTGAACATATATGGTATTCACCCTCCTGTCAGAGTTCGAAAAAAACGGGCGAGAAAACTCCTAAGCCGATAGTAGAGATATTAATTCAGTTTTCAATTTTCAAACCAGGAAAAAGCTGACCGTATTTCCTAAAAAGCTGACCGTATTTCCTAAAAAGCTATGAATTGTCTGTCAAACTATGCGGCTTTTAAGATAAGTTGTCACACATTTATTTCACGTATTCATAAATCCGAATAAAGATAATTCGAAACAAGCACCTCTATTATATAAAACACATTTTAAAATAAAATACAGTCCTCTCCATTAGTTAAACATGTATAAAATTTTTGAACTGCTGAAAAGGGCAGTAACAACATTTCAAACGGATAAATACGAAGAAATCCTAATCAGTATGCGCTATATATGTAACAGTTCTTGGAATTCATCAATGAAGTTACCACATCTATGTTGCCCGATTCAACTAAATCACTTTAATTTTCAGAAATCAGATACCTACTATACGCGGAGGGCAGTCAGAAAAGGTAAAATTCCTCTATTTGCTTTTTGTTTACCTTGTTATTGCAATTTTCAACAAATCTTCATCAAAGGCTATAGCATTTATAGCGCTAGTTGATGGCCTGTACAACTGACATCGGTGAACAATAAACTTTGTCATTATAGACCTAAACTAGACTCGGCGTTCTCGAAAATTCTGATTATTGTAGGACCGTAATAGGCAGCATTCTGAAAAAATTGAAGCCTTAAATAAAAACGCTAAAAACGCATTAATCACAGACTTCTCCCTGGACGACTACAACAAAGTTGTCTTTACTTTGAGACAGGTCCGTATCCACGGGGATAGGGGGCACATGCCATCCCCCCCGAAACGAAATGTGAGAATGATTTTTTCCTTTATTCTCCTTTGCCTTTATAGCCAGAAAATGTTCTACGCTTCGCGCCGAATTTCGAATTTCACAATCATAATTAGAGTCTATTTAGTCCCAAGCGCGCGGTTTAGCACTCCATTTTTAATCTCTTTACATCAATTTTTTGGCGATGACCGTGAATTTGCTGACGAACTTTGACAATTTGTAGGGTGAATTCAGAAACACGATGTTGCTGATTTTTGTAAAAATTTTGACGTTACGATTCAAAACCGACGTGCACCTTTCACAAAATTTTTCTGGGCTCTGATCAGGACCCCGCTGAGGAGCGCTTGAGCGCGCCACCCCAGTCCCCCGAGCCCTAAAAAAGATGGCTATCCATTGGATTCTCTCCGTTCTAAGGTATCCGGGTAGCAAAGCATGCAAACTGAAATCCATCCTTTGTTCTTCCTAATGTTTAAAAAAAATTTTGTCGCGCCCCACCTCCCCCCCGAAACAAAATCATAGATACGGACCTGCTTTGAGAAGTAAGAAAAACTTAAAAAATTGATTATACAAATTTCTTGCCACACTGTATAGTGCTGGCCTCTAAAAAAACCATTTTCATGTTTTTGGCTTATAACTTCAGAACAAATGCATTGAAGAAGTCAACAAACACCTATTTTTGACAGCTGCCCTAGGCCTATAACTTGCTGCATGGAAGAATTTTTAAGCGCCATATTTCATAGCAAGCTTGCATGAAATACGAAATTTTGAATAAAAACCACTTTTTCCTAAAAAAAAACCATGGGAAATAAAAAAACCACCCCCAAAATGTTATGCGAAGTGCATGGTTTGCAGCGTAAAACAGTTAGTTGACCTAAAATGATCACATTTTTGAAAAAATTCATGTTTTACGATATTTCCGTTCATTTTATCACATTTATATAAAAATCAATAATTTTTTCTGAATTTCATTAAAAGTTCTATAAATTCACAAATAAAGTCTTCAAGTGATAAAAACGACTCTAGGTAAAACTCTTCTACATCCTCTGCAAGAAATCAATGCAAAATTATGCAACTTGATGAAAAGTAATTTCGTTGCCATGGCAACGTATACTTAGCATTGGTCTTTTTTAGGTTACAGTGGTTTTTTTAGGTTACAATCAAACTTTTTTGGCAGTTTTTGGGGTGATTCTTATTTTTTGTGAAAAATAAATATCAGGCATCATGAAAGGTGCTACGAGGCACATTCCTGCTAAGTTTTGTAAAAATTGGCGCTGGTTTTTTTAGGTTACAACTGGTTTTTTTAGGTTTGACTTTGAAGGTATACTGTAGCTATGTGGATGACATAGGAGAACTAAATTTTTTTCTGACATTAGTCTGCAAGGGAGCCTAACGTGAAAACATAAAAGATTCCAGCAAATATAAATACGGGTAGAAATACTGACCCTCAAAAATGCTTTTAAAAAATCATAAAAATGGCAATTTTTAGGAACTTTTCGACAAATTTATATCTCAAGTTTCTGAATGATCCGGAAAGCGACCAGGGGTCAGTTGTAATCCTCACGGCATAGCTTGTTCGCCAGTATAATATCATCAGTCATCTCCTTTTGGTTATGGAAAAAAGGGGTGGTTTTTTTAGGTTACAAATCGACTGGTTTTTTTTAGAGGCCAGCACTATACATTTCGACGTAGATTCTATGGATTTATGAGATTTGATAATAGGAACGTACAGGCCCATATCCAGGGAAGATAGGGAGCACCCACCTGCCCCTCTCCAAATGAAATATGAGAATTATTCTTTCGTTTACTCTTTTGCTAATTTAGCCGAAAATCGCAAAAACTTTCGGCGCTTCGCGTCGCGCTCAATTGAATCATTATAATTAAAATCTAATTAGCTCGAAGCACACAGTTTAAACGCTCCATATACAGTCTTTATTCAACCTAAGCATACTTTGCATTCATTTCTACTCTTCTTTTGTATATTTAACGCAGGAAATGAAAATAAGACCTTCTTTGTGAACAATTTGGCACTTGTTGTTAGTTAGGTACCTTAAGTTCAATCCCCAAGTTGCAGTAACACTCTGAATATTTGCAACCGACTCAAAATTTTTTTAAACTTATCATGTTAGAAAAATAACATTTTTTCTGCAAATTGAAACTTTTCAGCTATCTTTACTCCCCCATTTTTCCATGTTCCATTTCCAGATTTTATCTGTTTTCCATTTAATTTACCCACGCTCACCCTGTTCGTTTTCTTTTAATGCTCATTTTGACATGACTCGCGTCTCGTGCACCGTTTCTTTACTAGCGATTTGGTTCACAACGTGAACCATGACCAACATTTCAAATTTTGCTTCACATTTTTGAAGGTCTAAAAAACGTTCAAAAATTGAGCGCTCGTGTTGAAAAACTTTTTTTGCAGAAAGTTCATCCTACATAAAATGGTGAGACCCAAAACGAATTTTTGAACATTTTGTAATTATAAATTTAGTGTACTGCGATCAAACCCGCATCCAAGGGGGATAGGGGCAGGTGCCCCACCCCCCGAAATGAAATGTGAGAATTTTTCCTCTCCCCAATTTGGCAACCCTGTTGACAGGGTTGCCAAGTGCTCTCGTCAAAAAAACCCAATTTTAACCTCAAACTGCCAAAAAAACTCAACCGATGATTAAGCATAGGCACGAGAAAACCTCGGCTAAACTTAAGAATATGGTGTTTTTGGAAAAAGAGCAAAACGAAGACGGAATGCTAAAATTTTTTGCTTAACTGGTAGAACATGATAAATTGAAGCGCGGAAAGAAAATTTGGTGAAAATCTGAGTCCTACTTGCAAAGTTGCAGGCAACTTTCGATTTGAGTGTTGGGTGGGACGATTAAGCGGCTCGATCCAAGGAGTTACCCATTTGTCAGATATAAATAATATGGGCTGAAATTATGAAAGAAAGCATAGCAATGAAGGAAAAAAGAAAAAGGCGCGGAAAGCTTTTTGAAATTTTAAAAAACAAAAAAATTTTCATATTTTTTGCATGTTTTTTCGATTTTACTTGATAAGATATAGGAAAATCTGAGTTTTTGCTTCTATTTTACTTAGGCTTAGGCTTAGTATATCTGAAAAGGTGTTTTAAGCTGCTTAGGTCAAAGTCGCTCCCGCTCAGGTCGATGTATAAATGCTTAGGTCGATGTATAGATGCTTAGGTCGATGTATAGATGCTTAGGTCGATGTATAGATGCTTAGGTCGATGTATAGATGCTTAGGTTGATGTATAGATGCTTAGGTCGACGTAAATTGGGTATCTACATGTGATTCTGTATTCAGCTGTTTGAATCTTTGAATGCTTAGGTCGAGAAGAGGCTAATTAACGAAACCCATAGCTTTTGTAATATCGATCAAAGACGGATGAATATTTTTTCCGCGCTTTCTTTTAACATGTTCTAAGTACTGAGCAAAAAAATCCGCTCTTCTGAAGTTTATTTTTGTAGTATCCGGAGAGTACCATATTCTTGAGTTACTCAAAAACCTCAATCACTAAAAATGCCTTTACGGCCTCAAAAACCCCGAAATAGGGTAGAAACTAGAAACCCCTACTTGGCCTGAACCCAGGGTTGCCAGGTCAAAATTTCAAAAACTACCAAAACTATTCAAAAACGCCGAAAAAACTATTTTGGGTGCTCAGAAAAACTACCACCCTGTGGTTAAGCATGGGGACCCAAACTAACAAATGCCTTCAAAAACTACCAAATGGTAGTAAAATACCAACCTGGCAACTCAGCTCAAGGGACTACAGTTAAAACAATTACCTATATATTTTTCTACCATTGCTGACCTGTGATTATTAGTACATACATCGTGGACATATTGCATTGGCTCTGTTATATTCTCATTTATATGCAAGCAAAATTTTTCAGAATAGATTTGTCACCTAATTGTGTAAATACATGCATACATTCTAAACGACCAATTTTTAGCAGATGCGCGATAAAAACGAACTGCGCAAGAATGTACCATAATATAATTTACATAACTTTTCTCCCCTCCCTTCATCACTTTCTGACTATAAAGAATTTCAGCTTTCTATAATACATCTTTCAGTATGTACATTATACATTGAAGTACATTTGTTGGCATTGCTCGGCGCGGTTAAAAAAAGTATTTTGCAAGTTGTACCGAAATTTCAAATTAATGTCACACTGCAAAAAATCTGCTGAATTTACCCGAGTTGGGTTAACGGTCTGCCCAATTTTGTTGGGTTAGAACCGGCAGGCTCGATTAACACAACAAAGTATGTAAAGCAAAATTAAAATTGTGTTGGATTTGCCCAACAAAAGATAACCTATGCCTGAGACATAAGAAGACAGAGCATCTTCGCGTTTAAAACCATCAGGAATGCTACAAAACTTTTATATTTCATTTAGCAACAGATTGACTTGCATCCTAACTTTAACGAATGGTTTTTGGCGCCTTGGATGTACTGGCGGTAGCTTGAATAGTAGCTAAGTTTACACTCTAACGTTTTGGTTGTTGGAGGAAAGTCAACTTTAATCACATGTACATCTAGTCTGTTTCATTTATCCGAGAGCTTTTTCAGCAAATCTTTTCCGAGACTACAGTAAGTCTGTTTTCCCTACTTACTGTAGGTCATTTAGAGATCATTATAGCTGCGTAGGAAGGACGAGTTTTTCAATAGAATTTCTCGCGGCATAATCAATTCTCGTCTTCCAGCACATCAACTGCGGATTAAATTCGCGCATTTAGCTTGTCATAAATCGACCGTTAAACACAATAGACTAGCATTTTAAAGATCTCCGAAACTTCCGCTTAGCATAGTGGTAGAACGCTCTGATTGTCGTCGAAGCAACACGGGTTTGATTCCTGCTGCGAGATTTTTATTAGCGACTTTACTCTTAGTATGTCACAGCAGCTTGAATTAAGTCTACATGGACGGTTCAGCGCATTAAAAATGAAAGAATGGCGGCCGCTCGCCCCCACTCAACTTTCCTGTCAAATTACAGTAAATCACCTAGTTAGGCATACTGTAGCCTTCAAAAAATTTACTGAAAAAGTTCTCGAATAAATGAAACAGACTATAGGTATTCCGTAAAAGTTGGATAGGCTTCATCCAACTTTTGTTATAAATTCAGCGAAAATTGGATAGGATTAATCCGACTTTGTTAAGTCGGCGCATCAGAGTTGTATTGGATTAAACCACCTTTTTGGTTTGATTGACCCAACAAAGTTGTAGCGTACATTTACATTTAACTTTGTTGGGCAAATCCAACAATTTTTCACACTGTATTTACCAGTTTTCGCTGTAATTACTTTTTTCTAGTTAACTAAATTTTTTATCACACATTGGAAATTGATGAGTAGTGAAAAATTGTTTTTCACAAAACTGCGCTCTTCCATTTTTATTGAGAACAGAAATGTATTAACAGGAAACAAAAGTACAATAAAATACCGCTATAATAAGAATATCGTGCATAGAAATAGACTATTGCATTGCCTTTTGATTTACAATATATAAATGGCGTCGTGTAAATTTATATCATTTAGCATATTTATGTATGTCTGTGCATTTCTCAGCGAATGGATGCGGAAAGGACCTTTTGGAATGGAACAGACTATACATATACTCTGTTTCACTCAACTTTGAGGTTTGTGAAAAGTTTGAAGCGGTTACAAAAGTGTTTTAAACTAATACAATAAATATGATATTCTACAGTATGTCGAGTCATATAGAGACGTATGCTCGTTTTGAGCCGCATTACTGCATCAAAAGTTTAAACCAATTTTGTAGCCTGATTCTTGCGGAAAATTTCAGAAGATAACCGCAAAGTTAAATGAAACAGATTATAGATGATTTTCTTAATATGTCGGCTTATAGTCGATAAAAATCGACATTCCTGTTCAGTGAAAAACCTATTTTCAAAATTAACTTGGCAACCATTTGATTGATTTCAATGAAATATATTTATTTGAACAGATAATTTTGAAATTATACTACAGATCGTGCCAGTTCCAAACGGACCATTTTTGCTAGTTTTATTACAGTCATAGATTTTCACTGCACAAACGGCATCCTCAATTATGCTCTCGTATCAGCCAGTCACTTTAAACTCTTCTTATTGATGTTTCATGTGCTTGGCTCAAAGTGAGGCGCAGCTAACAGACTGCTTCAACAACCTGACCCGTGAAATACTCTGCTACAGTAATAAACCGTAAAGCGAAAATGGGCCGTTTGGAATGGAACAGACTATTTTCCGACAATCTCGATTTAATTTTTTTATATTTCTGCCCCCTTTAATAGCTCTACGCTCTTCGTATTATTTAATGTTTATATTTTGGAATTCCCTAAAAAAGCGCTTTCGAATGATTACCTACTTTGTTTGATTTCACAAAGAAATCACAATCAATATGGCCGTCACGGAAACAGCCATATTGGAAATCTCTATATTGAAAATAATATAATTTTGGACGTTTTCATCCGAAATTTTTTAGGTTTTAACATATTTCAAATTTTTTAACAGATAGCTAGAAAATTTAATGCTCTTTTGATTGATATTTTATGTTCTGATTTCTCTATAGTCTGTTTCACACAAATTCGGTCATAAATTTTAAAACTATCTCCGACAATTACATGACAGATTGCGATTATAGCATTGATCTGGTATATAATTATAACCATCGGATTATCGTGGATAAAAATTTTAAAATGTATGCATGAAGTTAAGTGAAATAGACTTAAAAACCTTTGAAAATCTGAAAGTGACATGCTCTCATAATTACCGGTTTTTATAAAAAAAAATCGTAGAATTTTGCGTTTTGAAGCGGTTTTAGCTATATTTTGGCTCAGAAGTGTTAAAGTTTCGCGCAATATACTATTTTTTCGCTATTTCGTTGATTCTCAATTTTTTGCAATTTTTTCAATGTTTTTGTATTCTAGAAAAGACGAGCTGCGTCTAAAACGTTAAAAAATAGTGTTTGACGTGTATTCGTGGTTTTTAACCCCGAAAACACTTTTCAAAATTTTTAGACTCTGCCCTTAGAATTCCCATGCCGAATATATTTATTTCGAGCCCGATGGGCATATCAAGTCAATTCTTTCGCATTAGCAACAAAAATTCAAAAATTCCGAAATTCGATCTAAGCAGAAAAACGCCGCCTTTGTCTACTCATGGATTAAAATTGGTTTGACATAATTTTGCATCCGTCCGCAGTTCAATTCGACAAAAATCAAGGAAATAATTGCTGACTCACGTTGTGTCAAGCACCTCGAACAAAAAAGTGCTTTGCATGCGCGTGTATTTTATTTTGGAAATCCTTGTCAAAATCCACAGTTTATCATCAAAGAGTCAACACGTCCAAAACACGAAAATTAGTGCATTGTCATCCGAGTACAAGTGCAAGCGTTTTAACGTGAAAACGATAAACATGTTTATCAAAACTTTAAGCAATTGATAAATAAATAAAGCGCAAGATTTAGCAATTGTTTCAGCTCTTCACAGACCTTTTGCCAATGCCATGTTGCAGAGCGTAGCCCGGTGGATAATACGGATAGTAAAAGTTGTTCCAGTAAGTTTGGCCGTTTACCAGAGCAGGCAGTGGAGGAAGCAAGGGCGGAGGTAGTAGGGGCGGTGGAGGTCCGATTGGCCCAAATATCGGAGCCGCCGCCAGTGGGTGAGTCAACGGCCCAGGCACTGGAGGTGGCAAAATTTGTGTCGTCAATAGCCTGAGGCAGCAAAATACAAGTTTGTTCATGCAACTTAATGTTGCTTTAAGTGTCCAGTATGTATGTATAAGTTCAGTTTCGTCACATCACCATAGATACACAGCATGGTCGATCTGGAAGGGGTCAGCCGATCTGAGGGGGGATAGAATATTGAGCTTTTTTTGGGCCAAAATGACCTCAAAAACTTGTATGAGCGGTAATCGGAACCGGGTTCAGTTTTTCGGTACGCAAGGCTAAAATTTCCACAGAACAATGACAATATTTTATTTTTGCGAAAAGAACATTTCGTGTTAGCAATTTTCAAAGTCGTTCGCAGAAATAAAAAATATTGAAAATCGGTCAAGTCCATCTCTGAAAAGCCTAGAAGAGTGTCATAAAAATCTAGTAAATCCGATGAGTTAAGATCATAAAAAATTAGCTCGAGCTTCATAACTTAATTTGAGCAAAATTGTTCATCTTTTCTAATAACACATTTTTTACGAGCCCTCTGTAAACGAACGGAAAGCTCTGAGTTTTCTGAAGCAGCATAAGCAGGGGCGTAGCTGTAGCTGTGAGAGGGGTGTGCGGAACAGGGAAATTTTCGAAGTATGAGTACTTGTTACAAGGGCTCCTCAAAGGGAAAGATTGAAAATTCCTAGCGTATCTGAAACACTGCTAGAATGATTTTAGAACACTTTTCAGCTGTAGGCCCAGAATTTCTGTGCGCTATGCGCCATATTTATTTATATAAAACATATTTGTTTAACATATCGGTTCGGATTTTATAAAATATGATCCTCCTTGAATGTGTAGATCCCGCTGAAAAAACTGAGAAAAGTTTTAAAATGCCATTATTCTTGCCTAGAGTAGCAGATATCCAACTTCGAACTTTTTGGCTTTCTCAAATTCAGAAGATTTAATCAGAAACGAATGTCAGCATGTATATATGCATATGTTTATATAGTGAAAATATATTTGACCTTCTCTGCATTTTTTTCTTGACTATTATGTATAATTAGGAATAATTATTCAATTCATCTGATTATTAAAATGCGATTTAACCCTTTATTTTCAGATACTCTACTTGGAGAGCAATTCATAGTAACACAGTTGTAGATATATATGTATATATGCATAAGTAGGCGTATCTCTGACTGACGAATAAGCAATAAATCATTTTCGCAAAGTGTTTCCTTTAAAATTTGCAGTATCATTTGGCAGTGGCTTTTAGAAATTTTAATGCGTAAATTAGAATCAAAGATGTTATTATTGGGAATGCGTGATTTGGTTTCAAAGGTCATATTAGGTAAGGTAATATAGTACAAAAACCATTTAATTTTTTAAAACAAAAAATCAAGTACTTGATTTTCACGCCGCTTAAGAGAGTGAGCCGAAAATATTTCGCGCAAACGATGAAAAGTTTTAGTAAAGATGACAAATTATACTCATATTTATGTCAAAGCAGGAAAGCGTTTCTGGGAGCTTTTCTTGAGAGGGTAATTTGTGAAGGTACCTCCAACGCTAGAATGACCACAATCAAAGGAATGATCAATGGCCGCAACATGGCAAACTCCAGGCCGAGATATCCGTAAAAAATCTAAATCCTCAATGGCCGAAAATACCGGAAATTTCTTAAAGGACAAAAAGAACCAAAAAATTGGTTATAATGTTGGGCAAAATTTTAGCAGCGATCGTAGACTTTTTGTCAAAAGCACACTCAGAAATAATTCGCGGTTAGTCTTTTTTAGACGCACATATGTAAGTACAACGAGAATCATAAAATAAACAATAAGTTAAATCCTTTTGTATTTTCGTGCTTTCTTCAAATGGCAACATCATGTGCTTATGCGAATTTCGTTAGTTTTAACGATTCGCAAAGTACGCGGATTCGATCAGAACCACTTGCTTTATTACAAGAAACAAAAAGCATATAAATCCGTGACTGTCCATTTAACTTATACGCACAGTTTTTGCTTTGTGACTTTTTATGCTTACTACGTCATGTAGTAAATACATGTCGCTATTGGCGCAAAAATTTATTCCTTTACTTTGTAAACTACTTGCATATAACACTCCGATGGAAATTAGAAAATGTATGCAATAATTGGTATTGTTGTCTCCATTTTATTATTTCAAAACTTGTTCTCTTTGTTTTGGGTTTGGATAGACGTAAAGCATATACAGACAGGTATGTGAAGCCAGTGCAACCGATACACTTAAAACTGTTATCAAAAATTTTACAATATTGACAAAGTCAAAATATGCCTGTAGAGGTAAGTATGCATTTGGTCTGCACGTTAGCATGAAATTTAAAAGGAACGGAAGTGGATGACTATGCTAGATCCTGCGTGAAATGAAACCACGGATTATTTTGTATGCGGCAAAGATTTTTCCTGATGTACAAAGACTTTCCGCGCACTGTCTATGCATGTACAACGATTTTTGGGGAAGACAAAAAGCTGCAAAATATCTGAAATTCCCAAAAAGGATTCTGGCGCTTCGCGCCGAAATGAAGTAATTGTCTGTCCTTTTATATCTTTTATAACGGCAGAATTTGCATTTAGAATGGGGAATGTCAAATTTCTTGGCGCTTCGCGCCGTTTTTTGATACAATTTTTATTGATTTTTGGCGTTAGAAACTCGGAAATTTGCCATACCACGCTACCAACGGTCGAACAACCTTGTTTTATCAAAATAAAATCGCAACTGTGTCTCATTAAAATAGTGCACAGAAATTTACAAGCACAAAATGTACGAAAAAATTTGGGACCACCGTTGCACAAAAACGATAAATGGAACAAATAAAAGTCAAGTCGCTTCCTCAGTTAATCCCCAGATTTTACGTACCTACATCGTTTCGTTCCAAAAGTACATAAATAGTTGCAGTTTTAATTTGATTTTTCTTGATAGTTAGGCTGAGTGGCGGACCTAGAATTTTCCCAAGAGGGTCGGTTCGGTACCTCCAATTCTTCTAAAAATAGTCGAAAATCGGTTCGAAAATTTGCACATGACTCTAAATTTTTTCCGACGTTTTGCTTTATCTACTTTTAGTGAAAATCGCTTCGGCGCAACTTTTATCCGAGAAATTTTTAAATTTTAAATTCTCAACAATTTTTTTCTCGAAAAAAACAATAAATTGTTTTTGATTTAAGTGAGAATCTGGCACGAACTGCCGGAAAATTTATAAAATTAAAGCGAAAGCACGTTTAGAAGCGAATTAGTACCATCTCTGCATTTATAGCATTTGACGTTGAGCGTCGACAATTTTTGCAAAAGCTGTTTCTCCTCTTGAAATCGTTTGAAACCTATTTCCTAAGTAAAAGTATGACTTGGGGCCGCCAACAAAGTAAATAAACGTCATTAATAGGTCTTATCCGGCGCGAAGCGCGTAAAAAAATTTGAAACAATATGATTACACAGCCAAAAAAAGTGCAAATTAAATATATCCCTTCTTTATCTCACCAAATATTCTGGGCCAATGGGAGGCAGGTTTCGCATCCTTCTTCCCCGTCTATGGTTAGGCTGGTAAATTATATAATGAAACAGCTCATGCAATTATAGAATATATCATTTAAGCAAAGAAAAATGCTCCGATGGAACAAAAAAGATGAATATACTTGGAATTGTGGATTATTATGGATGTAAAAGGAGGGGACTAGGAAAAATCTACCTAAAGTCGGAAAATCTGCTAAAAATCACACTTTCTCTAAGCAACGCAAAAAATCGATGTATATTCTGCGGCCAACAGATTAAAATAAATATTCAACCATAACAATGATTGAAACAGCAGCACGTTAGCTATGCAGTAGCTATGGGAAATGATATTAAGTAAACTAACAGTCTTCCAAGCCAATTGAATGAAATAGCAAACATCGAAGACAATTGAAGACATGGTTGGTTAAAAACAGTAGGAAACACGTAAGTTGACTTGAAACAGACTTAATGTAGATACACTAGCATGCCCGAAACGATTGTGTGCACTAATCAATCGGCTCCTGCTTTGCTTGCTATAATGCTCATAAAACAAAACAACTTTAAATACAATACCTCTTAGTTTTCTATCAATCAGGTGCCAGCAATTTAAAAAAGTAACCTTGATAGATTTCGTTTATACACTCTTATCTGAAACTTCGAACATTATTTAAAAAAGACACTTTTTTAGAGGCCGCAGAATATACATCGATTTTTTGCGTTGCTTAGAGAAAGTGTGATTTTTAGCAGATTTTCCGACTTTAGGTAGATTTTTCCTAGTCCCCTCCTTTTACATCCATAATAATCCACAATTCCAAGTATATTCATCTTTTTTGTTCCATCGGAGCATTTTTCTTTGCTAGTACACTACTTTTAATTAGCGTGATTTCAGTACATCAGTCAGTAAACACAATCAGTAACATGCCACAATAATGACAACAGTCCAAGAACGCGGAAAACAATATTGTTCTTAACATCAGCATTATCCTTTTTAAACAAGACAACCTTATTGACACCATCCATTTTCAAATTAAAACTGCATTAAGTTATTTCTTCTTAATGTGCAGTTCACTTATAATCAAGCACAAAAATTTAACCAACGAATTCACATTGCAAATCCTCACTCAATCAATACACAAGCACAATGTGTTGTGACTTTTGAAATTGAAAACACCCAATTTTCAATTTTCAAATTGAAATTGGATCAATTTTCAAATTGAAAATTGGGTCAATTTTCAAATTGAAAATTGGGTGTTTGAATTTGCGATGAAGAAAATAATCAAAAGATAGTCACTTGGTTTATTTAAGCCGAGTAATAAAATAACGACCGTCCACCAATTCCAAACTAAACGCAACTAATCTGATCACTATGAAAAGTTTTGAAAAATGAGCTTGCTAAGCGAGAGTTGTAAACCAAGAGAAACTTAAAGTTAAAACCTACCATTAAATTATGAGAGAATTATAAAAGATTTTAAACTTCAAGAAAATGGAAAAGGCGGGATGTTGGTAAATTAGAAGGCAAAGATTTTCGGCAAAAATTCAAAAACTTCACGCAAATATCAAATGTAAGGAACACTAACGCTTTGATTTGGTAGTAAAATAAATTTGTAGTATAGACTACATATTAACAACAAATGAATAGTGCAAACTTTACACAACTACTAGGTGTAGAGAATACTAACAGTTTACGGCTTATTAATGTACATGATTACAATAAAGCTGTATATCTTTGTCGACTTCTGTGCACAGTAGTGTGATTGTTGGTTCATTTTAAACCACTTTTGCAGGCAATTTACATCAATTAAACGATAGCTCTCCATGTGCAAGATTTTGTGAAACATATTATAAACACGGCTAAGAAAGATTTAACTTTAATGCAACCCATTTAAGACAAAATTACATCTCTTCAATGATCTAAGGACACTTGAACATAATTTTTAAATCACTTTAGATTACTTTTGAGGGTAAACAAACTCACTTAATTGATGTCTCACATATGAATCCTTGAAAATTTCTTGACTTCAGTTACAAAGTCTCTGCAAGTCTATCGAATTAGGTTAACACGTAACGTAAACTTTACACAAACACATAGCGTAAAGAATATTTTAGTCGGATTCGTAATTTTGATATTGCTCCGATATTTCTTTCAACATTTATGGAAAAATGAGTCTCCATAATGTTTTAAAGACAATAAACATTAGGTTTAAACCACTTTGCAATACTGCTGAGTGTAAGCAAGCGCGCCCAATTGACGTATATATTTCATTCCCTGTAAATTTTTATATCTCAGGAAAAAATTTCGATTTTTGCAATGCTCTAGAACAAAGGCTAACATGCAGTGTAAAAAATTACTCGGATATTATGATCAACATTCATGAAAAAATTATGTCTCTACAATGGTCTGAGGACATATAAACAATGAATGTAAACTACTTTACATCACTGTTGGATGTAAACAAACGCGCCTACGTGACGTCTCACATTTGATCCTTTGAAAACTTCTAGGCTCCAAGAAAAATTAGGTTTCAGGAATGCTCAAAAACGAAGATAAATATATATGTAGTGTAAACTTCATGTAAACACCTAGTGTAAAGAAGATTTTAGTCAGATTCGTAATTTTGATATTGTTCCGATATTACGATTAATATTTATGAAAAAATTAAGTCTACATAATGTTCTATGGGCAAACTAACAATTGGTGTAAACTACTTTACAACACCGTAGAGTGTAAACATATGCGCCAGACTGGCATATCAAATTTGATTCCTGGTCCATTTCTAGACTTGATAAACGTGTCCCTGACTCGTAACCGGAGAAGCAGGCAGAAAAAACAAGACAGAAACGCATTTAAAACTCCAAATTTTTGACTTTACACTCGCTAAATATTAATGTATAGACAATTTGCTTTGACATGCACCCGATATAAAGCACTTTATTTTTATTCTATTAGACTTATCCCGACTTCTGGACGGAGAAAGTGGCGAACAAAAAACGCAACAAAAACGTATTTTCCATCATTTAGAACACTGTAAACTTTAAAATTCCGTACCGAACTCCCCATTGAGTTTAAAGAAATTCGGTTTGGTACAATTTGTAGCTTTTAAATCGTAGTACATTCCTGTGTGCCAAAAATTCTGTTGCAAAAATTATTTGGCATGATTTATCAATCAAACTTCGGAAAAAACGTGTTTTTTAGCCCATTTTTTACCTCTGATTTCGAACTTTACACCCCCATAAATAACTCAATATTGCGTTTTTTTAAATGCGGTTTGCTGCGATGTTTAGCCCCTGTGAGGCACTTTATTAATGCTGTCTTCGATTTGCACTGACTCATAAGCGGAAAAATTTGGCAGAGAAATCTTAGTTAAAATCCGTTTTTTTACACCATCCACTAGAGTGTAAACTTTAAACCCCAGGATCTAACTCACCATAGAGCATAGAAGACTTTGCTTATATGCAGAATGTAGCCCTTGATCCGCTCTACATTTCTGTCAGAAAACATTTTAAAAACCTCATAACCGGAGTTAGTATCGGACATAGGAAGGTTGAAAACTCGACCAAAAAGTGCTTTTTCACTCCCAGATTTTCGCACTCTTTACACTGCCGTTCGATAAATAATGCGAATTTCAAAAAACAAAAAAAAGTGTCATCTGTAGAATTCATCCCTCTATTATCCTATTCTGTTCAATCCTTCGAGTCATCAATACTCAGTTGTCCACATGCCGCAGTAAAAAGGTCCCAAAATTTGTCCTATGTTATAACGTTACACAAAAACTTTACACCTTCTTTACACAGTCAATTTTGAGTTTCAAGAAAAAACAAAAAACACGGGCAGCGAATTTTTTTATTATCTTTCTTTTAAAAAAACCGCACCTTCCAGAAGTGTCCCGTTATAGCTGTAGGGGGTGCCCAGGTGTTGGGGGTACCCAGCATATTATAGGTACGCGCTAACGCGCTACCTATGATAGTGTGACTGGGAAATTCTGAAACGAGGATTACAAGCGCACGTGAGCGTGGGGAGGGAGGTGGCGGCATGTTTTTTCGTCAGTTTTACATTACCCAGACCCACAAAATTCGGCTGCTGCCCATGTATGATTGCAAGCTCATGATGTGACAGTGACTGTACAAAATTACTAATTTAAAATTGCACAATCACGTCGTATATCTCGTATGTATATCTTTTTAAAGTTTTAAATTATAAATCAAATATTAATAAATATTAGATGAACATATGTAAATTTTCATAAATATTTAAATAAGCATTAAAAATATTGATTAAACATCCTTTGCTCATTATGTTGGAGGACAATATGCGGCTGTGCAAGGGATAGCAAAGCATGTACTTGAATGGGATTAGGGTCCAGCAACAAAATTTTGGAAGATGTGTTAAAATCGCAAAAATGCCAAAAATCCAATTCTGAGATCTGTCGGTTTCTGTTGGCTATTAGATTCGGCGGGTCAGAATTCCCAAAACCCTCCTCCCGCATTCATTTGTGCTTCAGATCCCGCAAATTGAAAAACGGAAAATTTTATAGGGACAATTTGGCAAAATAAAGGCCAATAATACTATTGAAATCAAGTTTTTTTGCGAAAGTAATTAACCAAAAATATCGATTAAAAGGTCGATGTACGCTGTTTTAGCATGTGCACCAGTTTTCCGAAGCTGATTTAGGCTCAAAGGAGCTATCTCATCTGACCTCAGACCAATCGATCTTCCAGACCGGCAGTGCCTTTATACTCACGCTTCTTCTTTTTCACTTACCGGAACACGTGAATACAGGATGTCAACCAGTGTTAAAACAGGTTAATCGCCCGGGCCAATATGAAATGACACAAACAGAAGATTCGGAAAAAAGTAAAAAGCTAAAATAAAAACACTTACGATCGTTTCTCCAAAAATTGAATATTTTTTTACATCTCACCCGATGTGGGCTTTTGGATTGTATCTCATAGAAATATGAAAGAAATTCAATAAAATTAAATTACTGAAGACTTTTCGAATCTCGAAATAAACTAGTAAACTGACTTATTTATTTAAAATTTCCTGAAACACTTCGAAACACAACTAAAACGCAGTTTCCACGCAGATATCAAAGTAGATTGCCAGTAGGTTAATTGGTATTTGCATTTTCTCATAAGCATACCGTAGGAGAGCAGTTTTATAAATATAATTTTCAAGTGACTTTGTCACTGATAAAACTTGGAAACTTTGGGGAGAAATCACACCCGATTTTTCTAGAAATTTTTTATATCTTTACATTTCTTTACAAAAAGCAGCATTAGGAAGCTCAAAAAACGCTGTTCCAAAGCAGCTAACTGAAAACAAATATCGGATGCACGTCTTGTCTTGCACGGACTTGATAGGGAGAAACGAGAGTGCTGCCATCCACACCTGGGTACGAGATAAACTATATTTTTTATTTCTGGCAATTATTTACAAGTGTTTTGATAGTTTTTTCAGTAATTATGTATGACAATTTCTGGCTTTTTCTAATTAACAAGACGCGTGATGAAGATTTTATGATGCTTAAAAATATTTATGGCTAGACGACCTAATTATTTTTCATTTTACTGAAGTGACGATACTAATAATTATCACTTCAAGAGTATGGAACAGTGAATGGATTAATGATTTTAGTTGCGAGCATCAACATACTTAACAGGCTATTGCTTTCCTAAAACTTCGAGCGTTCGACGTCACCAGATTTTTGTGTGTAAATGATGCTCAGTGAAATACTCAGTATGAGCATTTTTCGAAAAGAAGGATGTTTCAAACTATTTCACAAAAAAACGCAGCACTAAAAGTAAATTTGTGAATAAAACTTGCTAATTTGCGCATAAATAACGGATTCTCGGAATTATTTTTCAATTTTATGGAAAAAGTTAGGAAACCGCAACTCTGCCTGCTGATAAATAAGGCCAAGTAAGCCCGTTATCATTTTGACTTTTTTGATAAGCGAAATGTCTGCCTCTCGACTGCTCTGCAGCCTAACAAAAATTTACTTATGCCCGTGCATCAAGTTACATGCAAAATTAACCCAAGTTTTGGCAATAATTAGCAGTGCTCACGTTCGGACATTTTGTGAGTTTACCAAAGTTTCTCATGTACATATAAAGTCCCGACATACTGCGCACCCTTGCGTCGCAAAATTATGATTTATTAATATCAAACTAGATTACATTTCTGCCATCATTGGAAAGTTCTAAAGAGAACAAGTATTGCATTAGGCGCGCACACGGACCATCAGACGAATTCAATTTTACTCCACGTTTGCCCACCCTAATGTTACATATGCAGTTATTATTAATATGCAAATTTAGGGCTAGGCCCTGTGCCGACGTGGTCAACAAATAAATGCATTTTGGAATGTCAATCGCGATTTGCGTAAACCAGTCGACTTGATGTCGCACAAAATTGTCGCAGATGTAAACGAATTACTTAACCAACTTATATTTCTGTAGCATAGTTTTGAATAGAATGCATGTGTACATGTGTAAGCGCGTTTAACTTTGCCTCATTCTTAATCGAATGCATGAGAACCTGCGTAGTAAAAGTTTTCGGCTTTTCTGTACAGTGTAGTGGACCGCTTTCCATCTTACTCGTGTGGGTTTATTTTTAATTTAGTGCAACAGAGTTCCCTCCCTTGACTAACTGGATTGAGAGACATTAATCTATTTTAGGAGCAACCTGTTTTCATTTTCTACGATTATTCACTCATCGCCTTGATGTTATTTTCTTCAAAAATTGGGACTTCTTCGAAGAAAAAGCGCAACGAGTAAAAGAAATCGGTTATTTTTCTTCTTAAATTTGAGTAAAATCGAATTATATAATCGAATAGGGAATAAGGGGAATAAGTAATATAAATGAAATAATGGAATATATAATAGTATTTGCATTTAAAATACCTGATTAATTACTAATTAATTATGCTAATCTTATTGTTCAATAAAAACGATACAAATAATCGAAATAATAAGATAAAATTGCGTCGAGCACGACGTCGTACTTAAGTGTGATGCTTAAGGCTAAAAATGAGTCATTCTTCGGAATTGACATTTCTGGAGGGCTCCCAATTCAAAATTATCTTGGCACGCCTTGCCTTGCCACCTACATAAACATTGATGGACATCAGCAGTCAAATTCTGAGGGTCCGATGGGGCGAAATCGCCATAAATAGCATTTAAAATTCGATAGGTTTATCAACTTCTGGGAGGATCCGCCGGATTCTCGGTAAAACGGAGAATCCAGGCCCTATACGTCCATGTGTGCGCCTAGTACTGTGAGTACTCTATCTTTCTATACAGTAACTTTTTGTCGTGGCACTTAATGCAAATGATTAAGGCAATATTTTCATTTTCTGATCGACCAATCAGAGAATAGTTTATTTGCTGTGATATGAGTTAATTTTGCAAATATTTTCAAATAGTGATTTAACAGGCCGAATGAACAAATGTCGATATCTGGTGCCATGGACTAAAAAGCAATAAGCTATATAAATTAGCGTGCACAGCTTAACCACATCAAGCTTATTCGCATTGCTAACGCACTTGCGTCCATCCAAATTGAATAAGCATAAAGCTTTGTTTATTTTTCGGAATAAATTTCCCTACACAAACTAGTTCCCGACTTATTACGGTAAACATTGGGCCAACTTATAATGCTATTCTTTTCGTTTATTCTTCGCTAAGAATGCGCTAAGCGGATAATTCTTTTTGTCGAATACGATCAATCCTGATTAATCGTCGTCTTCTAAGACTTTTGTTGGCCAAATTTATTTTGGCTAAATGAAATGGGCGCCGAATTTAATTGGTCCACTTTTGGATCCGGGCTATTACTGATATTGTTTTTTGACCAATTTCTCCCAGGCGACGCCGGGCTTACGGCATCGGATGGCTACAAAATTGGCGTCTTCTTAGGCAGCTTTATCGGCGGCTTGATTTTGGTCGTTTTAGCGTTTTGCCTCGTTTACAAGATTTGGCTCAAGAAACTTTTACTCGATTACAAGTAAATAATTAATTATTAAAAAATAATAAATCAGTAGACGAGTCTAGAATTTCTTTACGTGGGCAATTATACCATATACTGCGATAACGATTATTTTAATCATGACCAGCATGACCGGTGGGAGTCAGACAGTTTTTAAACTAAGATGACCTCAAAAACAGGAAATAGATGCTATAATAGTAATACATAGGACCGTGTTAATCCATCAGCTTCCAATTAACATCTAACTCTTTGAATTTTTAATTTTCATCCGGTTCTTACTTTACTTTATTTTCCCAAGGAAATTAGTTTTTATTATTCTGGGGGAGCAGACTGAAAAGTTCGGCGTGCATGTATGTTCTTGACTTAAACCTTCATTTTACCTTCTCGTCTTCCCGATCGAACAAGACAGAGTAGAATTTCCGGGGAGAAGGGCTATGACAAGCTTCAAAATTTTTCAAAGATAAAAGACAAAAAAATTGATGGCAGAAGCAAAGACACCATTTTTCAACGTTTCCATTAACATCTACTCATTGACCACTGAAAATCATAGAAAACGAAAAGGATTGTGAGAATATAATTTTATATGAGGAAACTGCGCGGTTTTTCGAATTTTGAGTGAGAGCCCTCTCATCAAGCTTTCTAATCCATCTGTGCTTCAGGGGGTCTCTTTAAGATAAATAAAAATTATGGTCTGCCTATTCATTCGAGAACCTGGTTCTTACTTGATGCAGAATAAAATCTTAATCGTTCTTTAAGTCTGTTCAAATATTAAAGCCAGAATTTAAAAATGCAAGATTTTTACATTATTAAATTTTAAGCATCCGTACGGAAATAATGCAAAATGACATTTTCAGTGATAAAGTAAGCTTAACAGAAAAAATACAATTTAGTCATTACCAGGCATGCGCGTCGAGGGGAGGTGTAGGCCCCCAGAATGGAAAAATGAAAATTTTGTGGGGAAAATGGGCAAAATAAAGGTCAAAAATTAATGAAAATTAAAAGTTTTCTCTAAAAGTCCTTCAAATTGACCAGAAATTGATTAATAACGTAATCTAAGCTTTCTTAGCGCTTATACCAGTTTTTGAGGTCATTTTGACCCGGAGAAGCTCGATTTTTGACCTCCCCAGATCGATCATGCTGTGTATCTATAGTCATCTTCGCGAGTCAACGGTGTGAGCTTCAGCCATTAGAGATTATTCTTTTTTGATCAATGCATTTGTGTATGTCTTCTGTCATAATATTTTTTCTGAATTTTCAAAAATTAAAAATTTTCGAAAAGTATTATACTCGTGTCGTGTTGTGTCGTGTGTATGTATCAAGCTGGAGAAACAACCGACTATTTGACGATGCACCAAAACTTAGTCGTATCAAATATTGTTAAAAATGCTTCATTCTGCATTTTTTAGAAGATTAAATTTAGCTGTGGTCTGTGGGTTTTATTAATGTAACAGCTAATTATAAGCTGTTCCAGGGTCAAAAATCCCTTCAACTCCTCTCAAGAAAATGAACAAATGCGCTCTTGCGTCTCCCAAAATTAATCATCTAATTTATTTTATGTTTTGACGCTATTTAACGTTTTAGTAAAATACATTCACTTTCTTTGCGTTATCAATTGAAGCAAAGAAACGCATTTAATGAAGTCGTTTATTTCTGTGAAAATGTTAGCTGATTGCAGCAAAATTTATGTTTCTAACATTTAATTAATAAGTCGCAAGTTTCTCATTTAAGTTTGGGGTCATTGCATAATGAATTTTTTAATGTTTTTTGGAACTTTTAAAATTTTATTTCGATATCTCTCCTTAATGCAGCCTTTTTCAATAAAAAAATGTTCTCACCATACATATAAAGGTAGCAGTCGAATTCCAAAGAGCCTCATGGGCGAAATCATCAAAAAGTAACAAAAATTTAATTCTAGCTGGTTACCGCAATCAACAGGTGTTATTTTGGATTCTCGGGTCTAAAATTCCAGAACCCCTCACGCCCATGTCCGGCGCTTACCAGACATGCACAGGAATTCTGATAAGGTGAAAGTTTAAAGTGCCATTCTGGGCTTAAAAATGTATATACGCATCAAATACGAGTTCTGACGATGTTCTATCTTTTCAGAGCGTAAAAATATAAAAAAATTCAGAAAAAACATGAGAAAAATTCGATTAAATTAAAGAAAATATAGTCAAAAATGATTTTATTGCACTAGCGCCGAAAATTTGAACATTCTGAGCAAACAGTCTGCTAAAAACGCTAAAACCAGCGCTTTTTTTCTACGAATTTTCCGGTATCTTTGGAAAATCGTGGATTCTAGGGGGCTGAAAACTTTCTGGGAAGATAAGTTCTCTGGGGTTGAAACTAACCTTCAAACCCCCCACCCAGGATCACGTCTGGTTCTTACCCTCAATGAATGTTACCTTTTCAATGAGAAAATATTGAAAACACCAACAAGCAAGCCAGGGGTTGGTACTACAGCAATGGCAAAGTGACCAGTGATGGCCACTACATAAAAAAGCCGCCGCCACCCAGGCCCCCTCCGCCCGCGGTTTACGGTCAAAAATACGAGGACTCGGAGGGATATAGACATGGAGCCGAACCAAGGATATTGGACTTCGAAGTCAACAGAATCGATTCTACAGCCGATCCAAGGCAATGGCGCCCAAAATCAATGGATCGACGAGGAGGCGAGATGTATACAGATAGGTATTTGTCACATTGAGGATATATGAACAGTGGCAAAATTTTGAGGGTCCGGGGGTCAAAAATATTTCAAAAGTGAGGGTTCTTAATCGAGCGCATTCCATTTGCTTCTTGAAATAAAAAAAATTTCTTTGCAAAAATGTAATTGTAATTGTTGGCGGAGTTTGCGGATTCTACAGTAGAAGTTAAACAGAGTTTGAGATAGCCAGACCATACATGCACGGGGGAGTAGGGGGGCATAAACCTTAGAATGAAAAAATTTAAAAATTTTCTTTGTAAAATAAGGAAAAATGAAGACCAAAAATGGATGAAAGTGAATATTTTTCAACAATGCTTGAAATTGGCCAGAAACAATGCATTTACATAGTTTTTACACTTTTTTGGCGTAATACTAGTTTTTGAGGTCGTTCCGACTTTTAAAAGCTCTTGGCTGATCCCCTAAGAAAAACTGACCCTCTGGGCTGGCCATGGAATGCACCTGTGGTCCTAAGCCTTCCACAGAGCTTTATGCTCCATAGTGATTGTAAATAATAAACCGACCTACTGAACCATCCGAACTCCTTTTGTGCACTCGCACATGGTCAAAATTTTGTGGGTCCGGAAATTCTAGATGGACGGAAATGGTTAAAAATCGATCACACAGGAAAATTCACATTTTCTATAGATCAATAGTTCTCAATCTATCGAAATGACAAGCAAAAAATGCTTTTACAAAAATCTAGGTTATTTCGAGTAAATTTGAGGGTTGAGCAATATGTTTTAAACATCGAGTACATCGAATGGGTGTGGAGGGTTCGTGGTTCTATACCCCTAGAATAAGAAAGCTGCAGATTCCTAGATTTAACTTTTGAGAACATTTTCCTTTTTCTCTCGATTTTTTGATATAAATGGATAGAGTTTAATAAATTTTTTAATTTAACTTATTCTACATTTTATTTTATTTTGTATATCGTATGTATTTTATTTTTATATTTATATTTTCATTATTTATTTTGTTTATTTTGTGAATGGTTTCAGAGGAGGTTTGACAACCGAACGCGTTATTCCAGTGAGAGGCTCGCCTATCCGGGCCGCCTCTCCCTCCCAACGTTCTCAATACGAAACGTACAAAACTGACGTCGACCAATTCACAAGGAATATTCCTGCTTCAGGTATACATTTGTGCAACATGGGCATTTCAGTTTTTTAATTAAATTTATCTAAATCAAATTGAATAAAAAATTCTAAAATTATAGCAAAATATGGAGAAGGCCGCGTTGCTTTCATCAGCCGTGTTTAATTTGCCCAAATTAGATGAAAAATTTGAAAATACGAAAAAATCGCTTGCCTTCTTAACCGCTAGTAAAGTTTGAAGTCCGAAAATCCAGAATGCCAAAAACGATTCGCGCAAACTCTCAACGAAACAAAACAAAAAATCTGAAAATCTGATTTACAAGTCACCAGAAGACGTCAGATATCGAATAATTGAATGCTAAATAAGAAGTAAGAGCGCAACCACAGAGACACAGCAAGGTCTGGGTACTAAGATGAGACCGGCATAGCTTTTTCGAGCCAAAATGGTCTCAAAGGCTAAAATATAACAATATAACAAATGTAGAAGCTATCCACTCTTATCAATTTCAGGCACTTTTTCGGAAAATTTTAGATTTTCATCCACTTTTAGCTTCGTTTTGCCATATTTTTCCGAAAAATTCCCGATTTTTGATTCAGGGGTCTCTAGACCCCAATTTCCCCTGAATCACAGAATGTAATCTAGCTGAAATTTACCATCTCTATCTTAAATGGCATCTGCTGAATTGGTTTTAAAATCACCTTAGTTCTGAACAGTTTCTAGTCTGCCTTGAAGATTTTTGTAAAAAATATTTAACTTTTATGTATCCATTTGACTTTAATCTGTTTTCACAGAAAAATTTTTGTACTAGGATGTACATTCAAAACATCTACCTGTACCTACGAGTATGTTTGTTTAGCAGCACTTAACAGCTCCCTTTCAGTCCCATTTTTTCCTCTGTGCAATAATGATCTAAAGTTATTTGAATTTTTATACTCATATTAAGAATGCAGAGCAAAATAAGATTAATCGGACGAGGAAAAATTTCTTTTTTACAAGAGTTCACTAAAATTGATTGAGCGTCGCGAACTTGTGCTTAAAAACCAATTTTTCTATAGTAAACCTCTCAAAAAGTCAAAATCGTGGCCGAATTTTTTGATTCAACAAATTTTGCGGCTTGCGAGCAATCTTATGAAATATATATTTTTTATACGTGTGTTTTGTCTAAAACCCACATTTTTCGTCCAAAAATTCAGTCTGTAATCGCGAAAAGTTGAAAATTTCTGCTTAAATCTTCGACAACATTATTATTATTGTACAATAATTGTAATTTTCTTTTTTTAAATTCTCACTTTTCTTTCAATCGAAATAAACCTTGCATAAAACAAGAATCTGAAAGTAATTAATTTTGCGTATTTCAGATATACTTAATATTTTATCTAAAATTTACATTAATTTTTAAATCATGCTTCAAAACCGCTACTTAAGGATCACCACGATTTGAAGGCATTGTTGAAGGTGTTCTAAGAAGAGGTGACGACGAATCAGATTATCGAATGTAAGCGGCTGATATTTTAATACATAATATTTTACTTATTAATGTTTTATTTATTAATAATATATGATATTTTTTATTATTTTATCCATCATTCTTTTACATTCTTTATAAAATATTTTTCTTTGAATGTTTTTAATATCTAAAATTTGAAATTTATATCGATAAACGAGGACCATTCCGAAATAATATGGGAAAGCAAAAAATGGGATAGAATCTCTCCACCAGTTGCAGCAGATTAGTTCATTTTTAATGGGCTGAACAGAATTTATCCTCTAGGAATACTTTTTCTTTCTAGTTTTGTCAAATTGATACAGTCGGTTCTGAATGACTTTCTTTTGCCAATATTATAGAACTGTTAAATCTTTTGGATATTTTTGGACGTTCATTTTAGTACTAGACACGCACATGTGGGTGTTGGGTTGGAGGCATACATGGGCGTGGGGTCTGGGAGGTCTCTGGACCCCCAGAATCTGAAAGACCTCATAATAATTGTTATACTTAATCCTAGAATTGAAATTTTGGTGCCTTTTTGGCAATTCGGCTCCAACGGACTGTTCAGAATTTTGTTGCTGCCCTTGTATGGTTGGGGGTCGAGATCACACATAGGCATGGGGGTCGAGTCGAGATCACACAGAGGCGTGGGCTAGGGCATTTGGCTATAACCCCTTCCGAGAATCTAAAAAGACCATCAAAATCGATAGATGTCCAGAATTGAATTTTTGATGCGATTTTTGGCGAATTCGTTACATCGGGCCCCAAAGAATTTGGTTGCTGCTCGTGTATGGTCGAAATTCTCCAAATGAAAAATGAAAAATTTTCGTAAGATGAGGCAAAATGAAGGTGAAAAACAGGCGGAAATCTACAATTCTTTCAAAAATTGCTTGAAATTGACCATAAAGCGTTAATTAACATTCGTTTTTATGCTATAGTAGAATATATCAATCTTTGAGGTCGTTTTGGCCCAAAGAAGCTTACTAAAGCGTCTCTAAGAAGTGAAAAAGTTTTGGGAAAGACGTGGAACCCCTAGATCACGTATAACATGTCCTATAGATTGTTCCATTTAACTTTGAGGATTTCTCTTCAATTTAATCCGCATGAATCAGGCTATGTACAAAAATGGTTTAAAATCTTGATGCAGTAAAGCGGCTTAATCGTGGCAAAAGTCTCCCTATAACTCGGTGTACTGTAGAATATCACAACTATTGTGTTAGTTTAAAGCACTTTTGTAGGCACTTTAAATTTTTTCAAAAACCCATAAGCTAAATGAAACGGACTTAGGATAACCATCATGACGCGCAGCAGTCAAATTCAGGACGAAATCGCTAAAAATAGCACAAAAATTCAATTCTAAGGGTCCATCGATTTTGGGGGAAGTCCACCAGATTTTTCGAAAAGGGGATCCAGACCCCACGTAGGATGTCCATGCTTTGCTATTGTACTGCACATGTGCTTGCAGCCAATCAGCAACGGCAGGACGCTACGATGGTCGCGAAGTCGGCGGCAGATCGCCTATTCGGCAAATCGACGGCGTCATTGAGCTGGACGATGGTAATCGAAGGGCTCACAGTCCAGTTTTGGCCAGTGTGCCACTCGGAGCGACGGTTTTGTCCTACGAAAGTCGGTATCATCAACGCGTGACGTCATCACCCAAGCGCGACAAAGCCGCTTACATCGGATCTTCGGTTTAAACCAGTTTAAACTTTATTCCGGTTTAAACCTGTACAAACTTATTTAAATTGTTTAAACTACTCGAAGCGTGTGCGCAGAAATGCACGAGAGGAGGGGGAGGGGGTAGGGTGGGTATAGTCTAGACCCACTAAAATGGCAAAATGATAAATTTTCTCTGGAA
Source organism: Mermis nigrescens (assembly GCA_036768485.1). NCBI lineage: Eukaryota > Metazoa > Nematoda > Enoplea > Mermithida > Mermithidae > Mermis > Mermis nigrescens. The sequence continues at coordinate 345,252 of JAVLUZ010000768.1, read as the reverse complement.
AATGAGGCAAAATGAAGGCCAGAAATAAATGAAAATTCAAAATTTGCTCCCATTGCTTTTAATTGGTCAGAAAATATGTAATAACGTCTACTTTTATTAAGGGATATCCGGAATACCGGACGCAACTTTATTGCCAAAATCATTTTCACTATAAACGGCAAAATTAGGGTTTGAAGGCTCACTTTACATCATTCAAACAATAATTTTACATGATTATATGCGTTTTAGAATCAGCAGTCAAAAAGCTTCCAGCAGTATGTAATTCAAGGTCAGACGCTAGCGTAATAAGCTTACTATAAGCCGTCATACACAAGGTGGTTGATGATCACCCAAAAAAGTGTTTCATGCCTTAGGTTTTTTGAGCAAATCTCTGGAACCACTGCTCTAATTTTAAAAAGAAAGCGTCTTAGAATATTTCGGGGCGCCAACTATTTTGTAGGAAGAAATTTAAATTTTTCCCACTGAAGCCTTTCACGTTGAAGAATAGCCAAAATTTTCTCCGACTCCCAGTTGCTTTGTACTGTAGCTAGAAAGCTCAATAGTAGCAAAACAGTTGCGTCTTCAGATGGGCTCTCTTGTACAATTAACGCGGATAAACAAGATTCGCTCGTTCTTTCCATTTGCTCAACGCAAATTTGAGTGTCATGGAGGCAGACATTCAATGATTAAGCACATTTTGAAAATTGCAAAGAAAGATCTTTCAAATGATTAATTGGTTGTTTGATTTGGATAACTAGAAAAAATTTCAATACGGCTGCCATTTTAATTACAGTAATGAAAAAAGTGCGTTTTTCATACATTATGATTTATGTATAATTCTTAACAGCTTTAGGATGGTCAGAATTTTTTCTGTAAATGGATAGAAAATTGGATGCTCTTTCCAATGAGATATGTTTTGGAGTATGTCTTGTTGTTGCTTTTTTGATCTTGGCGTTTTAAACTAAAAAAATCATTCATGTTACACTAAAAACCAGGCAAATATAATAGTAAAGGGCGCGATCTCGCATCGCCAAGCATGATGGATCTTTGAACTTAAATTCTCATGCACTTTTACCAAAAACAGTTCACCAGGGTACTCGCCTACAGTTCGTTTCACATGAGTTTAGGCATACAATTTTAAGAATTTTTATAGACAGTAACAACAGATTACGGTAATTATGTATCGTATCAATCTATCTATAATCGCAGCCTATCAGCTTGTTGTCGAGTACACACTTTGAAACTTACATATTTCCAAATTAGTATGAACTGACCTTGGTTTAAAGGAAACGGGTCTCTGGACTCGATGTCGCGGACCCGCAACACTGTGCGCGGTGTCGCGAGCAGGACCATCCCATAGCATTGCCTGGGAAATTTTCCCTGAGATTGCAGGAAAACAAAAAATCATGGAACATACCTACATACATACATACATATGCGCCGCAGATAAAGAATTACTGTGACATTTTTAATCCTGGGACAGGAAATCCATTTTGGCCCTCGAATTATAGTCTGTTTCACATGACTTCGTGCATAAATTTTGAGAATTTTCATCGACAATAAGCCCAGGGTTACGATAATTTTATATCATATCAATGCTATGCTTATTGTCGAAGGTGGTTTTAAAATTTACGCTTGAAGTTATGTGAAACAGAGTATAAGTGGTATAGTTCTCAAAGCTATTTCAGCAATTATACAAATTTTCGAGGTCATTTTGGCTCGAAAGAAGCTCAATTTGACCCCTCCCCAGATCAGCCCCGCTGCGTGCATAGCGTACTAATCGCCCTGTTTAGTTCTGTTTGTTGAACGTGTTGTATTGTAAATCGTAATTAATAAATTATTAAATGTGGTTATTTCGAAATTCACGTTAGCGGGATTGCGTGGCTCTTTATCGTCGTTTTACGTATATATAGTGTCTATTTTTATTCATTTTCATTTTCTTATTTTGTTTCTGGGTCTGGCATAAAAATCTCTAATTTTCTCAAATTTTGTGTGGAAAAAGTAATTTTCTCAACCTAATAATGTTCACGATGTTACATATATTTTTAATATCAACCAAACCGGAAATATTGAAAGTTTACATTCTGCTTTTCTACGGGTCAAGACCAGACATGCATGTGGGTGTCCCTCTAGATCCACAGAATGGTGAAATGGAATATTTTCTCGGTAAAGTGAGGGTCAAAAATGGATGAAGATTGAAAATTTTTCATTAAAAGTGTTTGAAATCAATTTTTCTATAGGCGATATTGAAGATTACTTTATGTAACTTTCCCGATTTTTATCGGCAATATCGGCAATTTTTCCGACAAACGATTTTTTGAGAACATTCTTTAAAATGCTTGGCCTTTTGCGCCACAGTCGTCACAAGCAACAATTCGAATCTTAGGCCAGTTTGATGAAATTCAGACATTCTAAAAATTTAGAATTTGTTTTGAGCTGAAACAAGTTTAGCAAAGATCATGTTGAAAAGTCGTCACCTCACCACCATTGGTGAGTAGCACCAAAATTCTGAGAGGAGGGGTGTGCAAGATTTTTCAAAGGTCAAAAAATTATCTTAAAAATGGTGGTGGTATGCATACCTGGGCGTGGGGGGTTTGGGGTATGTTCAATGCACCCCCCAGAAACCAAAATACCCCCACCCAAGAATTCTATTTTTGAAATTTTTTTTTGTTTTTTTTCGCAATTTTTTGATGCCAATGGATAGTGCTCGATGAGAAACATTTAAAATGGTGTTTTTCGCCATATCACCATTTTTAACACCTTTTTTGACCTTTGAAAAAAATCTTACACCCTCTCCCCCAGAACTTTGGTGCCGCCTACCTATGATGGTATAGCGAATAAAACATCATTTTTAAACGTTGCTCATCGAGAACTATCCATTGGCATCAAAAAATTGAGAAAAAACAAAATTTTCAAAAATTGAATTCTTGGAGGTATTTTGGTTTCTGGGGAATGCATACCCCCATGTGTAGTCTGGTTACCACACGTGGACATGGGAAAGCTTAGTCGTACTCGTAGCTCGGGAAATTCAGTAGACCTTCAAGAATTGAATTTTCGGCGCCTTTTTTGCCATTCTTCTCTATAAGACTTTAGGTATTTGTTACTGCCCATGTAAGTCATCTCCTCAACACACGTACATACATAAGGAGATTTGGCCCTAAGAATTCAGAAAAACTCCCTCACGGATTACGGTGACCCCCAAAATTAATTTTTTTGGTAGTACATATTACATTTTCCCCAATTTTGCGCTATCAGACTCCTAGTAATTTAAACATTCAAGGTCGTCATCACCACACCTGGGGGTGGGGGGTATGCACCCCCTAGAAACCAACATACCCTCCAGAATTCAATATTTGAAATTTTTTGCTGTTTTTTCTCGCAATTTTTTTGATGTCAATGGATAGTGCACGATGAGAAACGTTAAAAAATGGTATTTGTTCGCCACAACACCATTTTTTGACTTGAAAAATCTTGCACCCCCTAGAATTTTGGTGCCGCCCACCCATGGTCACCACCACTCCAGAATCTGAGGGACCCTCAAGAATCGATATTCCCAGAATTGAATTTTTAACAATTCGGGCCCATCGGACCCCCTTAATTTTGTTGCTGCCTGTTATATACTGTCGTCCTGCGTGCAGCCACACAGCAGTGGTCATCGCTGCTTAAAATATGTATCGAAACAAAAACTTCAGGTTTCTGCCTAAAATCACGGTACGGCCAAACACAACATGGGAAATCAAGGAGGAAGGTTGAGTTTTAAAATGCCTTGTTTTGGCTTTAAGATGATGGATACGCATCTAAAACATCGTTTTTTGGCGTTCCTGAATCTTCCTGAAGCATAAAAACATGAAAATTCTATGCAAAAAAATTCGAATAAAATGAAGGAAATATATCCGAGAAATGAGTAAATGGCGCAGGGGTACCTACCTTTCCTACATATTTTTAGGAACACTGGAAAGTCGCGAATTCTAGGGGAGGTGATGAAAATCACTTCCAATATAATGTATGGCTAAACACAGTGGCGGATACAGGATTTTCTTAAGGGGGGCGGTATCCCAACTTTTCCAAAAACAGTCAAAAATAGGTCCAATTGCCCTACACGCGCGAAATAGCGTTTTTTCGGTGTTTTACATTGTATACTTTCACATAAAATCACTTTTGACGCAATACTTTTTCTTAAAATTTTAAAATTTTCGACAATTTTGTGCGAAACAATCATTAAATTTCTTGACTTTAAGGAAAATCTGGCGCTTAGCGCCGGAAAACTTGTGAAATTAAGGCGGATAGACGTCTAGAAGCATGATTTACTGCTTGATTTCCTGTATTTATAGCATTTGATTCGAAACATTGGAATTTTTAATTGAAAATAGGAGAAAACTATGCAAAAATAGCTGTTTCTGCTGTTAAAATTGTTTTGAAAACCTACATGAACAGAAATGACTTCCAGGTCGCCAAGAAAATGAATAAACGTCATTAATAGATATAGATATCATCCGGCGCATAGCGCCTGAAAAACTTCGATGAATTATAGTCAAAAATCATTGCAAATTGCATATCCATTCTTTATCTCGCCAAATATTTATGGCCATTGGGGAAGAATGGGGCGGCCCCCCCTTAAATTCGCCCCTAGCAAAACACCGAAACGCGAGACCCATACTTTGCTGCTTGCGCAGCCTTTAGATATAAAGCTAAGTGAGTGGGATGGGAATTTGTTGAGATTTAAATTTATCTAAAATTTAACTTTAATCTAACAAGAATTAAATTTATTAACATAATAATTTAACACAATTTAAGATCAACAATTAAATTAAACATGAATTTCACCCTAATCATTATTCTAGGCATCATACCTGAGTGTGGGGGTGGTATGCAACCCCGTCCCGCAGAATTCAATTTTTGAAATTTATTTATTTTTTCGCAATTTTTTGATGCCAATGGACAGTGCTTGATGAGAAACGTTGAAAAATGGTGTTTTTCGTCTAACCACTATTTTTAAGGCCATTGTTTAATCTTTGAAAAAATCTTGCACCTCCCCCAAAGCTTTGGTGCCGCCCACCTATGGTAGGCACTGTACCTACGCTAGGTAGGTAGCTACCTTTGTTGATATTCATCCACGGTGTAGGTACCTTAATTTCTGAAAGTGCACCGCTAACTTTACTAAAAACGAAAATACGTTGCATAAAAGTACTGCATGTATACACCGACTATAGTCTGTTCCATTCCAAACGGCCCATTTCCCTTTACGGCTTACTGTTGCAGAATATTTTACGGGTTAGGTTGTTGCGGTAGTCTGTTAGATGCATCATATGTGTTAAGTATACACATTAAACATTAATAAGGAAAGTTTAAAGCAACTAGTTATTAAGAAAGTGTAATTGAAGATGCCGTTTGTACAGTGAAAATCTATTACAGTAATAAGGCATTAGCAAAAACTAGGCCGTTTGGGATGGAACAGACTATAGATTTATTATTGAAATCGAACACGAGCACGAAAGACCAACAAAATGAGATAAGTAGGTATAATCCATTTCATTTAAGTCCGAGATTTTTGAAAAAAAATTTAGAATGCACACAAAAGTGTTTAAAACTAAGCATAGGTGGGCGCCATCAAAGTTCTGGGGGAGGGTGTGCAAGATTTTTTCAAAGGTCAAAAAATGGCCTTAAAAATGGTGGTATGGCGAAAAAACACTATTTTTGAACGTTTCTCATCGAGCACTATCTATTGGCATCAAAAATTGTGAAAAAACATGACAAATTCTCAAAGATTGAATTCTGGAGGGGGGGGGGGCATTTTGGTTTCTTGAGATGTGCATACCCCCAAACCCACCACGCTCAGATATGAAACTGAGGCCATAGTTTCGATATTCTACAGTACATATATCAAGCTACATTGAGACCACACATGGGTGTGGGGGGTTGGGGGTATGCACTCCCCCCAGAAGTTGAAATACCCGCCCCAGAAATTTTTTTTTGCTTTTTTAGCAATTTTTTGATGCCATTGGATAGTGCTCGATGAGAAACGACGAAAAATGGTGTTTTTCGCCATACGACCACTTTTTTGACCTTTAAAAATTTTTTTCACCCCTCCAGAAATTTTTTCACCCCCCCAGAATTTTGGTGCTGCCCACCTATGATTGAGACGTTTGCCATCGTTAAGCCGCATTATCGCATCAAAATTATAAACTACTTTTGTAGCCTGATTCATGCGAATCAACTTCAAAAGAAAACCTAAATGAAACAGACTATAGTTATAAAAAAATATATACTAGGTAGGTACTTATACTCCTATTGTGCTTAAAGAACAGGCACAGACGATACAGTAAGTAGGTACACGCCAAAACCATTTTAAAGCGATGACCTTCTTTATCCACTTTCGTAAACATGTTGAATCGAAAGTAATGCGCGGTTGAAAAAAAGATTGAAGAACCTCCACGGATTGCTTAATTAGCACGGGTATTGCAAATCGGGCCACACTTTCCCTGAAGCAGACTAAAAAACGCAATTTTACGAATGCAGACAGGAAAACGAGCGGCACGAATATTTACGCAACACAACTTTACTAAAGCACGAGTGAAACCGAAATCGAGGACACGGAGAGCCCAATCGAAAAACATAAATTTGAATTTTTTTCAAATCATTAATTTCGATTCTTTCAATTACAGAAAACCCGATTCCGATTCTGCAAAACTCACAATTACCGATTCCGATTCTAAAATAATAGGAAACGGCCGATTCCTGTGCTGTACCATACGTATGCGCTGTACTGACCGTTTAAGTGCGCGTGCGATAGCAGCACACCTGGGCGTGGGGGGGGCTTTGGGGGTATGCACCCCCAGAAACCAAAATACACCCCCCCCAGAATTCAATTTTTGAAAATTTTTTTCGTTTTTTTCGCAATTTTTTGATGCCAATGGATAGTGCTTGATGAGAAACGTCGAAAAATGGTGTTTTTATCGCCATACCACCACACCTGGGCGTGGGGGGGGATATAGGTGGGGTATGCACCCCCCAGAAACCAAAATACCCCCCCAGAAATCAAAATACCCCCCCCAGAATTCAATTTTTGAAAATTTTTTTCGTTTTTTTCGCAATTTTTTGATGCCAATGGATAGTGCTTGATGAGAAACGTCGAAAAATGGTGTTTTTATCGCCATACCACCATTTTTAAGGCCATTTTTCGACCTTCAAAAAAATCTTGCACCCCCCAGAATTTTCTTGCTGCCCACGTATGCATACCACCATTTTTAAGGCCATTTTTCGACCTTCAAAAAAATCTTGCACCCCCCCCAGAATTTTCTTGCTGCCCACGTATGGATAGCAGTACACATGTTTCCCGCAGTTTTTTTGTAGCTAACATTATATGGGATCATACAAGAGAATGATGGATAACGGAGGTATTATTACCCCTCTAAGCTTTAAAAAAGCTAATAGTTATACAGTGATTTTGGCCGAAAAACCATTGCTGTATGGTTTTTTTGGGCTCAGAAAATGAGCTATACAGCCTTTTTTAGATAAAAAACTATTTATATAGTCTTTTTTGAGCTCAAAGTGCTATTTAGTTGTCTTTTCTGAGTTTCAAAAGGATATACAGGGTGTTTCAAAAAAACGAAACCCATATCCGACCTCGTAGCTTTCCAACGGCTCGCTCAATTTCAATGCAAATTGCTTTAAACGATAGACAAAAACCTTCGTAAGAAACTTGCAAAGTTTCGTATCCGTAGCTTGCTCTGTTCTTGTACAACGCGCAATTGTGTAAAAGTCGTTTTTTTCATTAAATACAATGCGTGTTAAGAAATAAATCACGTGTTTGCAACGTTGTAGCTTCTAATGGACTGAATATTTTAGAATACGGTCTGCTTTATTCAAAAGCCTGTTTGTCTAGCTGTTAGCCCGTAAATTTTCGTACTATTTCGCTACTTGGTTCGAGAGTTATTGAGCTTTCGCCAAAGGTCATTCCTTAGGTCATTCACAAGCGCAAGCAACTCGCTGGTTATTTTGTCATTGCTGGCTGAATGGCCGAGGGAGTGACCTTAGGCAAAATCTCAATAGCTCTTGAACCAACAAGCAAAATAATATGTATGAAAATTTAGAGGCAATTAGCTAGATAAATGAGCTTTTGATTAAAGCAGACCGTATTCTAAAGTGTTCACTCGATCTAAAGCTACAACGTCGCAAACACGAGATTCATTTCTTACGACACATTGAATTTAATGAAAAAACGACTTTTACCTAAATGCGCGTTGTACAAGAACAAATAAAGCTGCGAATACGAAACTTTGCAACGTCTTTATAAAGGCTTCTATCTATTCATTAAAGCAAATTGCATTCAAATTGAGCAAGTCGTTTCGAAGTTACAAGGTCTGATATGGGTTTCGTTTTTTGAAACAACCTGTATATCTATTTTCCCGGCTCCGAAAAGGGATTAATAGCTATTTAGAGTCCAAGAAGGCTGTATAGCTAGTTTTGAGACCAAAAAGGCTATATAGCTAATTTTCTGACCCCAAAAAACTATAGAGCCGTTTTTACGAAGCACATAGCGATCTAGCAATTTTTTTTCACCCCCTAAAAGTTTGACCTCGCGCACCTATGTATGAGATCATATCTAGTATTTTCCTAAAGATCGAAAGTTTGGAGATTCGATGTGAAAAATAGTTTATGTTATGAAAATATTAATGATTTAAATTTATAAACGAAAATACGGCGAAAAGTACCTATAAAAGTCTGAAATGTAGACACAAGATGGCCAAAGAGGACAAAATTGCTTCTTTGTTTGTTGTATTCCGGCATATGCACATACAATCACACGTGGGCGTGACCTGCCTTGATGAATTAGACAAAGAATTGGGTTTTTCGACTGATTAAAGCAGAAAAAGCCTTTCAAAATGCTTTTGGCTTTCTTCAAAAATTCTTGAAGAATGGAATCGGTAATGGAATCGAAAATTTGTCTATCTTGGCCCATTCCGATACGATTCCGATTCTGAAAAGATTAGAAATGACGATTCCGATTCCGATGCCTTAAATCTCTTAATCACCGATTCCGATTTCGATTCGATTTCATCGAAAATAACCGATTCTAACCGATTCCGATTAATCGGAACATCCCTAGTACCTACTACTTTTGATCTCAGTCATACGTGGGCGTAGGCTGGGTCTGGCTGAACCTCCAGGGCGTAGGCTGGGGGTTTGGCTGAACCTCCAGAATCCGAAAGAACTGTAAAATTCAAAAGATATCCCGGTTTAAAAATAAAAATTTTTTTTATAGATTTTTTTCGCAAAGTTTCGATGCTAATGGATAGAACTTGATTAAAAACGCCTTCAATTTTTTCGGGCATTTTTTACCTTCGAAAATTTTTGAAGCTCCTTCCCCGAATTTAGGCGATGCCCACTGCTGTGCTCAGTACATTAAAACCTATCCCAAAACTAGAAATTCTGCATAAAATCATAATTGCAGCGAAAAATTTCGAGCGAAATCAGCAATTTTTCCGATATTTTCAGCAAACCTTTTCCGATACAACTTACATAAATACATCAAAACGAATCACGGTTTTCCGCTATCCCAAATTAAGGATATCAAACGACGAGTATATACGTTGAGCATATCACAAAATACATGGTTTAAAATAATCTACTAAATCTGTAAACCGCCGACTCCCTTGATTCGTATATTCTCGTCAAGCGATTGTCCAATGGCCGAATGAGTAATATCTACTCTTTTGATTTGTCTTAAAAACGGTGGGAAAATAGTTTAGTAATAGTAACTTATTTATTTGTTATATTTATTTATTTAGGCATTTATTACTATAATTTTTAATAATAATAATAATAATAATAATAATAATAATAGTACCTAGCGTAATAATAAAGATACTAACAGAGGTTTAATATGTAAGATCGGGTATTAACGATGAATAAAGAATCTCACTCAATGTAGACACCCACCCCCAAGCCATGGAAATTTGACCAAATCATGATTACCTGCCTACCTAGCGAAATTGTTCGTACTTTTAATAATCCCCTTTCTCTTCAGTGCAGCGCAGAGGCGGTTGACGCTATGGTCAATGAAAATCGATAAAAAGCAAAAAACAAGATAAATTAAAATATTATAATAGAATATTAATAATTAAAAAATAAACATTACAAATAACCAGTTATGTAAATAATAAGTATAACTAAAAAACCGTAAAAAATAAAAATAAATAAGTAAAATAACAAATAATAATTGAAAAATCCATGAATATGATGGTTAAATCCCCACCAGTTTAATCGAGTTATTTTAGGAATTTTTTTTCGCAATTTGTTGATGCGAACGGAGTCAAAAAATGATATTTCTTGACCATCACACATATTTGATGACCATTTATAAATTCGAAAAAAATTTTAACCCCTAAACCTAAAAACTTTGGCGCTGCCAATCTTACTGTATCTTGCCATAAAATACCTGCGCCTGGTCGACGAATCTTTCCTATGTTGTAGCATGGATTTAAAATTAATAACGTAGATATAGCCGGCTATCAATATTTCAAGAAACGAAGCCCCCGAGGCGTAAGCCATCTCAATTTCATCCTCATTTCTGGGCTCGTAACGCCACCAGCCGTTTCGACCCTCATAAAACCAACCAAATTTATCATTGGCCCCTTTTTGATTCTCCAATTTCGACTGAGTATGATTTGAGTGAGTCGTTGACGTAGCATAGACCGAGGCCAACGTACGGAAGAAATTTTTGTCTATATTACCGCGGCACATCGGGCACAGATGATTTTTCAGATAAGCTCCTAAATTCAAAATAGACGGAAATTTAATGTTTTTATCGCAAAAATGACCTTAAAAACCAATTTCTCATGATCAGCCCGTCGCATTTGAAAAGTGGGCAAGATAAGGCGCGATTCAGGGAGGGGGAGGGAATTCGAAATTTTTAAAGAACGAAGAAAAGACAAAAAAATCGACGACTGGGCAAAAAAGAATTTTCCGTTTTTCGACGTTTTGCATCACTGGTATCATAAAATGAGAATAAATTTTAAAAAATGGAATCCTGCGCGTCCAGGGGCGGATTTAGGGGGGGGCCGCCCCCCATTGGCCCAAAATAGCGCGCAAAATTAAGGATTTTTTGAGCGATTTTTAGCGATTTTCGGGTTAAAACGGTTAATTTTTCCGCCTAAGTCAGGGTTCCGCTCCCCCCTTAGGGGTACTCGCCCCCCCTTAGGAAAATCCTGGATCCGCCACTGCCTGCGTCACGTCTATTTTTCGATTTCGGAAGGACCTGCCCGAACCGTAGGTGCGTCGTGTCACCGACCCATGAAACAGCCAGTGTTTCTAAACTAAGCTGACCTCAAAATTCGACAAAAACGCTAAAAATGACCGAAAAAATTGACCTTAATTGACAGTATCTAGTCAATTTCGAGCAAAGGTATTCAAAAAATTTCGCTTTATGCCGCCTTAGTTTCGCCCAATTTTTCCAGGAAATTTTTCCTTTTTTCCACCGAAGGTACTGGATCGCAAACGTCTAAGTGCGCGTCCATATAGAACCACTGTTTTTTATTTTCGTACGGGATAAAAGATTTGAGGCTCGTAGAAAGATTTTTGGAGCGATCTTTGTACATCAATGTACACAAAGTGTAGGCACTTTTCGGCCGATTTTTGATTGTACAAAAATCAAAGTTTCTGTACAAAAAAAAAGTTTATAGAACCAGAAATGTCGTTCGTAAATAAGAAAAATCCCTTAACGCTTATACTAATGCAAAAAGATGGTGTTATTTTTCCATTTTAGCAAACAAGTTACGGCCGTACATAGGCAGTGCCTGAATTTCGGTGCTTCTGAGGCTTCAGAAGTTTTTAAAGGTCAAAAATGCCGAAAAATTTATGACGGGTGCAAAATAACACAATTTTTCGAGGTTTCTCATTGAAGCTATTCTAAAAATTTAAGTCTGTAGGTCTTCCTGATTCTGTGGAAGAAATTTATTGGATTATGGAGGTCAACCCCCACTTTTTTGTTCCGTACATACATACATACAAGTAACAAGGGGCTAAGAGGGGCTCTGCCTCCAATCCAAGGTCAACTGTACTCATTCCATCCTCCAAAAGCTGAGCTGTTTTTGCCTTACCCAGACTTTGAGCGAAAGGCAAAAATGTTCCAATTGCTTTTTAACCCAGCCATCCACTCACATTCCGAAAGATGGCCAACCAATTTGCCCTACGTAGAATTTTGAGCCGCTAGTTACATTATATTACGTACATCATGTACTGGTTGCAAGTGTTAACAACAAAATAATAAGCATGCAAATGCAATGCAAAGTAATCAAAAAGCTTAACGCAAAACCGAAGTCACCAGTAAGCTCAGAAAAGAATGAATAAGAAAAAACATTTAAGCTCTTTAAACTCGTAAACAGACATGCACAGCATGAGAATTCTGGGGATTGGAGGGTGAAATTTTAAAGTGCCATTTTTGAGCCCAAAAATGATGGGTACGCGTCAAAAACATCGTTTTTGGCGTTTCTGATGATGCTCTATCTTTCTAGAGCATAAACGCATAACTTTAGATAAAAAATAAAAAGTCGAACAAATTGAATACAATATAGTAAAAACATGATACTTTCGAGCGAATAGTCAGCTAAAAATGCTTAAAAAACACTTTTTCTACAGGAAATTTTAGAACTTTCAAAAAAATCGCCAATTCTGGAGGGGGAGAGGGGTGTGTGAAAACTTTTCGGGGAGGGTGAAACCCTCCCCCGAGATCACGTACGCTCGTATAATGGCTTTCGAAGTAGAAAATCAATTAAATTTGAGGGAACTGAAGTAAATAACGATTAAAACTGCCAAAATCATTACGTTTTTGCTCAAATGCCAAAAAAAATTTCGTTTGCGTAAGGCTTGATTTTGAGCTGCGCTCATTTGTGCAAAACTAAAACATACCATCAGGTTCCAGGAAAACGGCTACAATTGCAAGCACATCAAAAAATTCTCACAAATAAGCAAATTTTCAGTTTTTTTACAATTTATAATTTAACATCGTGAATAGATTTTTTTTCAATTTTAAGTTAATTTGTTCAGTTTACAAATAACCGTCCATCGTATTTGTTATTTAGTTCATAACTTCGTCTCCGGAAATGGCCAGGTTTCTTGCACAATTAAGGCACGATTACAGTCCCAAGGATCTGCCGGAAAAAAGGCAGTTGACCGGTCAGAATTTGCAATTTTCGATTAAACTAAAAAGATATGATGCTTCAAATAAGTTTTGAGCGATTTTTCTTGGCTAAAAACTCAATTTTCCGGCAAGTTTTTTGACTATTACCTATATTCTTTCCATTTGCCATTCGTATATTTACAAAATTTTTTGTTTTATATTTTAAAAAAGAAAGTGCTTCATCAAAAACGTAAAAAACAATGTTTTTGACGTACACCATCCATTGTTTTTAAGCCCTCTAAAGGCATTTTAGAAAAAATTTTCGGGGATGAACTCCCAGAATTCCCATGCTGCAAATAGGTTAAGAAGTAGTAGTAATAAAGCAATGTAAAAATGATGAATAATGAATTAATAAATGACACAGTAAACTAATTCACCTTTGATGCACAGGAAACAAAATTTGTGCGAACAAGCCAATGTGACAGGAAATATGAGCGACTGACAGCAAACGGGGCATTCTTCGCCTGATTCATCCGAAATAACATCATTTCTCTCATCAGATACACCTTCATTTTTAATTATTGCGTCGTTAGACGAAGAAGCCGCTGAATCGCAAAAAATCTGGATCGGGGCCAAGCATGCTATAGATAATTTGAAATTTAAAATTTATATTTATAGATTTGAACGATCAGCTAACATGAAATGTATCGAAATGATTGTATCAAATCCTGAATGTATCGAAAACAAGGAGCTTAAGCAGTTTAATTCCAATTATGACCACGAATCGACTGTAGACCCGTTTTGAATTTGGACAGGCCTTATAAATTGAAAAAGAACAAAAACCGATGTTTTAATTAATTTTGATTGCAAATTCGAAAGACGATGTGAAGGCCGCCAAAAAAAGATTATCGGGAAAATCTGAGGAAATTTAGTAGCAAACAAGGCACACGTTCTCAGCGAGTGTTTGAAATTTAATGAATAACGTGCACAAAATTGATAACGTAGAACCAGCATCATTAACTCAGTGTCAACTTTGAACACTACAGAAAGCACAAAACAAGAAAAAAGCGTAGTAACAAAATATTATGTCAAACTAACAAGGAAAAAATAGTCTTCAACGACACTAGAAAAACTACCTATTTATACAAAAGCTGCAATGTCTGCTAAAAAATCTGACTCATTCTAAGCACCGGAAATTTGTAGTATATTCAGCTGTTTGCAGAAAACAAAGTAGCACTTAGCTCAGAAAAGCGTATCACGTGAAACTGATTTGAATTTTTCCTAATTTTAAATATTTTCAAAATCTCTTTTGTTTCGTTCACATGTTGTCAAGTAGGTAGCTTTTTAGTAAAAATTCATCCCAACAAAAACGACGAAAATGGTGAAAAAAGATTATAGAACGCTTTTTCGTGGTAATACCGGAAGCGTTAATAGTCATTCTGACTGAATTGCATTGTATCGCTTTTGACACAAAAATATATAAAATCAATTTTGAGCGCTTTTTGATTGAAGAGCACATGAAAATTTTGACATTAATGCTTTTGTCCTAAAAAATAACGCGGAAAACGTTCCGTCAAAACAAAATCGCCGGACAGTTTTATCCTGGTCCAGCCTTCAGCAGGGATGGGGGTAATACCCCACTCACCACGTACTTCCGTCTACTTTTGTATGCACGAAATACCTATTTCTGGCCTGTTTTATCGTTTTTCATTGATAGCTCACGTGCACACATAGATTTTCAGCAAAATTGTTTGAAATTGACCAAAAACTGACGATCGTTATTATTTTAAGATACTTACTTATTATAGCATGTAAACCAGCTTTTGAGGCCATCCCTGTCACATATGTACATATATGTCCGGCTATCTCGTTTTTATGTAATCGACAAATGAGACCAAAATTTTGGAGATTACGGTAGAAGATAACAGGACACAGAATAAATTTGTGCCAAACAACAAGTTCCATGACGTAAATTAAAATTTTATTCCGCACAACCGATCATAAAGAAAACGAAATAAAATTGCAACAAAACAATCCCATGCATTATATAAACATATTAATGCGATAAAAGTAACCATTTCAGAGGGAAAACTGTAATTTTGACCAAAAAAAATGGGACCAAAATTATAATTTCAATGAAACTAGAAAATTCTGCAAAAATCAAAGCAAACTTTTGAAAAAAAAAACCGGTAAATGAAATTATTAGACAGAAAATATGGGCAAAGGAAGCCCTCGTAAACAAGTATAAGGAAAAATAATCCAAAAACATTTTACCACATACAAGTAACGGCTAGGAACTTTGGATAGGGGATACGGACATTTTTAGGGGGGCAGTTGATAAAGTTCAATTTTTGGCCAAAAAAGGTCAAAAAGCCTATAAATGGCCAAAAAACGTATGTTTTTTCAAAAATCGGAAAAGGGTCAAAATTTTCTTGGCTTCGGGAAAATGGGGGACGACTAGCTTTGGGGGATCCTCCATACCCACCGTTACATGTATGCTTCACAATACCACCAAATCAACAGCGTAATACAGCAAGACGCCAAAAACAGCTATTAGCGAAGCAATTATTAGGAAACGCTTGTGATTCGAGAACCAACTAGTACTATCATATCCTAATTCACGAATTTTTTTCTTACGACGCCGGCGAGTCAAAGGAGCATTAGAATTGAGCTCTTCATCCAAATTAATGGGCCCATCGCCATTTTGAGTTTTAGCCATGTCGTCAAAACGCTCAATTTGAGCAATTTGACATTCGGCGTCGCAAGATAGCTTGTTTTGTTGCGGTTTTTGGCAGCACAAAAATTTGGTAGATTTCCCACCGCATTTACATTTGATCTGAACACGTTTTTTGCATTGGGCGGCGGAAGAGCAATCGCCTGAAAAATTTACTTTAAACTTCGGCAGCACTAATTCGTTTAAAACGGTTTACACAAAGAAAATTTTTTTTGACAATTCAATAAATTGTCAATCGCATTTAAATACCGAATGAGCTAAGCACTGAAACATTCTGTTTAAATTCTAGCGGGTAGCGTTGTCATAATTAACGCAGTTTAACCAATAAAATTTGCCGCAAATTTAATTACATTTTCAGTCGCAGCAGTTGAATGCACATCGTTTGAAACATTCACTTCAAACTTTAGAAGCGTTTTTTCGTTAAAAGCGGCTTACACAAAAATCGCGCAAGAAAAATATTATAAATTTTCAATAACATTTATGTAAATGCAAAGTGAACCATCGCTTGTTTAAAATTTGGTAGCGTTGTTTAGTTTAGAGAGGTTTACACAAAGGAAATTGCGGTGCAAACTGAACCATTGTCTAGAATATTCAACTTAAACTTTAGCTGCATTTTTCGTTTAAAGCGGTTTACACAAAGGAAATTGCTTTGCATGTATGTATATCACATTTTCGATCGCAGTTTGATGCAAACTGGACCTATGGCTTTTACCCGCGCAATGGACGAGCAATCGCCTTGTTTAAACTACGGTATCGTTGTTCAAAGCGGTTTACACAAAGAAAATTATGCTGCAAATTTAGTAAGATATCGATCGGCCAAACATAAATGATTGCTGAGCTCGTTCTTTGCACAACAAACGCAACTAAAAGGACAGAGTTTTAATATATCCACCTCAGTGATCGTACGGGGTCAGATTTTTCACCCCCGATCGGGGTCGGGGTCGGGGGATGAAGAACCCCGGTTTTCGGGTCGGGGTCGGGGTCGGGGGTTGAAGATTTGGCCAATTAACATTGCATGACTACATACCAATTTTGAAAAGTATAAAAACGATACCTTCACTTGTTTGTAGAGCATACTATAAAGCTGGTTATGTTCAACATTTTATTTTCATTCCAAGTCTCAAAACATGGTTTTAGCAATTTAGCATTACTTCAATTTTATTCACTAATCACTCTCGCTTTTTCGTATTCTTCCACAGTTTTTTCATAACGGTTTTCTATGGCGCACTGATTGTAGAGGAGTCAATGGCGCGAAGCGTCGAAAATTTTCGAAATGTTCCGTTTTCATGCTAGAATTTACGCCTTTTATTGACAAACAGTTGAACGGAAATCATATGCGCAAAGCATCAGCAAAATTCAGTCATATTTTACTGCCCCGGACAATAATCGACGATGCCAAGCGCAGGAAAATTTTGGATGTTTTACTCTAAACTCAATTGATACACGCTTAACAGCATACAGAACAGATAAATTAATTGCGGGTGAAGCGCCGAAAATTTTTAAAAATTCCTAATCCTTTTACCTTTTCGTCCTCCTAAAAATCTCTTCAACGTGTAGAACGAGACTGTAGCTATGGGGTCTGGGGGTGGCGCGCTCAGTGCCCCCAGCGAGGTCCAGAGCAGAACTCCCGAAAATTTTGTAAAAAAGCACTCTAATTTTTAATTAGTAGTTAAAATTTTCGCAAATTGGCAAAATCTCGGTTCTGAATTAAGTCCGAAAAACTCTAAAATTGATGAACATCTACACTGCACAAAACTTCTGAGCTGAAATGCGTTTTTCGACCTCTGCTAAGTATGTAGCGCAGCAACGGGATCGCAAATCAATAAGTCATTGAAAGATGTATCAATGAGAATTTTGTTCTTACAATTTTCAGGCCCATTTGTGGCCTTCTTATTAATTAGTTCAGAAAACAGAAAATGCGCAAAAACACAAGAAAATTTGGCCTTTCCTTTCATTTAAAATAGAATTATGTGTCCTTGTAAAGAAAGATAAACAAAGTAGAGAATAGACAAATTGGTACGCAAACATTTTCGCACTTTTACTATTATGTTCAACAAGCATGTGCAGTTTCATTTAATGAACTAATAGTGCATTGAATCACTAAAGTGCTGCGAAGTGCTGGATTATTTTCACAGATTCAAGCTTTTAAATTCATTGGATCTGTATAACAATAAATAATAATGACTCGGCGCGAAGCGCCGGAAAATTTTGACGTTTGTGCCTTTTTAAACTCAATGTTCTGGACACATTGCGCCAGAAAAATCAACATAATTTCTGAAAAATTCCGGGGGACATGTGCCTCCATTCCCCCCACCCCCGGCTATGCCTGTGATTCCGCAGTAATTTCGGCGCACTTCATAATGGAAAATATGCGAAAATGTATGTACGTCTTAAGAACATGGCGACCAGGCGTACTTTTTATGAAATATCGCGAGTGTCGAGTTTAACATATTAATTTTGCTGGTGAATGAATCGTCCTTGTTCCGAATTTATTTGCTATTTATACAATTCTTCTATGTACCAACAAATAAAATGCTATATTTCATCCTCGAAAAAGGTTCAACCCCGACTCGAAAAATCATGCCCCCGGTCGGAGGTCGGGGTTTTTCGGGGTCGGGGTCCCCGTACGATCACTGATCCACCTGCCAGTATTTTGATACGTTTCCAAATTATTGCATTGAAGTTCACGTTATAAGGTTGCCAGCCAACGAATCGATGCGGATAACAAGGTATCGATGATTAAAAAATTATGGAAGTTTAAAGAATAGCAGGTTTGAAATCTTAAAATTTTAAATTATTTTCATTTGAACATTCGAATAGTTAAACATTTTACAATATTGAATGTTAAAATCAAACAAATCCTTAATATGTATACCTCATCCAACGGTTTTTAGCATCACGCTAATGAAAGTTGCGCCATGGAAATGAAAATTTTGGCCATTAGCACGACATGCTAACGGCGGTCTACGACGTTTTGGCGCCAACAACTTATAAATTATTCTAATTAAATCAATTTTGAAGCTATTTTAAAAAAATAATATATTCAGAAAGCAGGTTCTACAAGTTACAAAATGGCATATTGTTCTTTTCGATTCGATGAGTATTCATTTGTATACGACTGAAAAACTGCAGAAAATCCAATGTATTTTTAGATGCATTTAATTATCTCACTAAATTCAAAGATATTCTAATAGTAATTTATACCATCACGTAGAGAATTGAATGGGCTTTCAGAATCTGTATTATACTTCAATAATAAATGAAAAGTAAATAATTAATAATATTACAAGGAGTGTGGCGCCAAAACGTCCCAGTCCGTGCTAACGGATACCAAGACCTATTCGAGTAAAAAATATAGTAATTTTGACGTATTTTTCAGCAAAAATCCCAAATTTTTTCGGCGCTCAAGTAGCACAATTATTGTTTATTTAGCTTTTGAAGCGCGATTTAAAGACTCCGCACGTCGTGCAATCTAAAGAGTATGCGTTTATATCGCCCATTTGTTTAAAGATTTCTAGCACAAAATAATTTCTTTATGATAACTTCGAAGTGTTATCTGTTGATCGAAAACAAATTAACTTCTTTAAATTTATTTATCATTCGATTTGTAAACGCCTTGTGGCGTAGTGGTAAACACCGTTGCACCTGGTGCAGAAGGTTGACGGTTCGAATCCTACGTAATGCAAACGAGTTTTCTAACCTCGTGCATGAACACTTGGTAGTGACAGGCTGAAGGATAGCCGACTTTAAAGTTCGATTTTCTATCCAGACCTCCCGTGTCAAACCCCTATAAACGGGACAATGTGACACGTTAAAAGGGGAAGTTAGTTCGTAAGCAGAGTGGCGTCTGTTATCAGATTAAATTAGTATCTAGCAATCGCATTATCATTTGTGATGTAATAGAAAGGTGTTGGCTTCCGTGCCTATTGAGCTTAAGGAACACAATAATTGTGATTTAGCATGAATTTTCCGATTTAGTTATATTAATCTAGTCGTACTGGCAAAAAACAGCTGTACATATTTAAAAAAATAAGGACATTCATCAATGACACGATAGGTAAGCGTGCTAATGTAAGTTTTTTCGTGTTAATGGAAAAATTTTAATCAGCACCAGTGCTAATGGGGGGTCGTGCTAGTTAAAACGCTGCCTCATCCTCATACTGCACAACTACCACAATCATGTAATCGCCTAAATGACAAGTAAACGTGCAAGGATGACCACAGGTCATTAGCTTAGGGCACTGATTGCCGCAAGACGACATTTCGAATCGTTGTTGTTCGTTGGCCCGGCGCCAATCCAGACAAGGAATCAATTTTTCGTTCAGTTTACAATGACACAACACTTTGACCATCAACCGACATTCGGGGCAAGGCGCCGGATGACACGGCAACGAGCACGTGTGAGAGCAGCCTCAAAAAATTTTTTTTCAAAATTATTTCGGCCAGAATCGAATGATCAAAGAAGAAAAATTGAAAAAATACAAAAAATTGTATCATTGAGAATGGAACTAATGATAAAATCTTCAAAAAAACCGAGTTTGTACATGGAAAAGCGGTAACGAAGCATTTTGACCAGACACGCAAAGCATAGGAATTCTTAGAGAGGCGGAGGAATAAATGTTGAAAAGTCTTTTTGGGCTTAGGAATGACAATTCGGCGTTGAAATCATCGTTTTTCGGCGTTTCTGACGATGCCCCATCTTTCTAGGGCGTAAAAAGGCGTTGGAAAAATTTGAAAAATCAGAATAATTCTAATAAAACTAAACAAATATAGTCAAAAAGGAGTTTGTGGCGCGGAACGCTGAAAATTTGACTTTTGAGCAAGCAAATAGCTAAAAACGCTTATAACAGCAGCCTATCTACGAACTTTTTGGAGTTTTTCGGGAAATCGCGAATTCTGGTGGAAGGGCGGAGAAAAAATTCCTAAAAATTTCTGGGGGAGGGGGTGAAACCAGTGATCGTACGGTACGGGGTTATATTTCCAGCCCCGATCGGCTTCGAGGTCGGGATTGAAGATTAACACTTGTGATTGCACGATTACATATAAAATTTAAAAAGGATAAAAACGATACTTCCAGTTGTTAGAGCAGCATACTAATAAAGATGATTAGTTCAACAGTTCATTTTCATTACAAATTCAAACATAATTAAGTAGCGAAATAAGTCTTAACATAACTTAATTAACAAACTAGCAGACAGAGCGAAGTTATTATAAGAATCGAAGATATATGGAGGCTAACGCATAATATTATAATAAATCCGCGGTGTATTTTTATGAATGACAAAAAGCAGAACGTTTTGGCACTTTACGGCGATAAATCTGCGAACTTTTATATACGTGTCAACAAGGCGTCTAGGCGTACGTTTTATGAAATATCGCGAGTGTCGAGACTAGCATACTGATTATGCTCGTGCAGTGGCGGATCTAGGATTTTCTTAAGGGGGGGGCAGTACCACACATGCATATAGGGGGTGGGGATTGATGGGAGGGTGTAACCCTCAACCTGATGGGTCAGCCGGACAGGTACTTTACAGCGATTTTGGGCTGATGGAACGTTTTTTGCATCATTTTTGAGGTCAAAAGCAGTAAAAACGTTAAAAATTTTTCCGGCGTCTCGCGCCGGATTAGTATTTTAGGTACTTTTTATTCGAAAAGCGCCCCAAATTGATAAATTGTTGCATTTTTTAGTGTTTAAAAGAACATAATGCAGTCAGAATATACTAAAAATGCTTTTAAAATGCGGGTTTATCACAAAAAACACATTTCGTAGGCTATTTTGACTATTTTGGTCGTTGAGCCAGCAAAACAGATCATGAACGCTAAATTTACGGTTTCGTATTTTTGGGATTCGACCCCCTACCGAACCCGATCTTGTGCACACATGGGCAGTACCCCAGCTTTTCCAGAAATAGGTCCACAAATTCGTCGTTCACGTACGAAATAGCGTTTTTTCGGCGTTTTACATTGCCTACTTTTATTTAAAATCACTTTTGACGCAACATGTCTTCTAAAAAATTTGAAATCTTAGACAATTTCGTGCGAAAAGATCATTAAATTTCCTTGACTTTAGCGAAAATCCGGCGCGGAACGCCGAAAAATTTAAGAATATTAAGCAAAACGATGCTTAGAACCGCGATTTACTGCTCGACTTGTGTTTTGATGTGGAACGTCGAAAACTTCCAAAATTTAGGCTTAAAAATAGAAGAAATCTATACTGAAATAGCTGTTTCTGCTCTTGAAATTGTTCTCAAGCGTATTCCTTGAGCAAAAAATTACTTCCAGGTCGCCACGAAATTCAATGAAGGTCATCAATAGGTATTATTCGGCGCTAAGCGCCGAATTAATTTGAGAAATCATGATCACTGACGGCCAAAAATCATTGCAAATTGCATATCCATTCTTTATCCCGCCGACTATTTTGGGACAACTGGGGGGGGAGGGGTTTGGGGGCGGCCGACCTTCTCACAGGCCAAAAATGTTTGGCGAGATAAAGAATGGATATATAATTTGCAATGATTTCTAGCCGTCAGTGACCAAAATTTCTGAAATTTTTCAAGAGCTGCGCACCGGATAATACCTATTAATGACATTTATTTACTATCTTGGCGACCTGGAAGCCATTTTATGATCATGGAATAGGTTTTGAAACAATTTCAACAGCAGAAACAGCTATTTTAGCATAGTTTTCTTCTATTTTCAATTGAAAATTTTCGAGTTTCGCGTCAAATGCCATAAATATAGGAAAAAGCTGTAAATCAAGCTTCTAAACGTCCATCCGCTTAAATTTCACAAATTTTCTGGCGCTTCGCGCCAGATTTTCGCTAAAATCAAAGAAATTATATGATTTTTTCGCACAAAACTGTGGAAAATTTCAAAAATTTTCGATGAATTTTTGCGTCAAAAGTGATTTTAAGTAAAAGTATACAATAAAAAACGCCGCAAAAACGCTATTTCGCGCGTGGGCAAATTTCTGGACCTATTTTAATCGTTCTTGGACAAGTTGGGTTCCCCCTTGGGAAAATCCTAGATCCGCCACTGGAGATCTAGACCATAGATGCACAGCATAGCCAATCTCAATTAGAGAGGTCAGGTTATCTAGGAGGGGGTTCAGTAAACCTTTCAGTACCAAAATGGCCTCAAAAACTGGTATAAATGCTAAAATAGCGTTGAAAGACTCTCTGTATTTTTTCCCATGTCATCCATTTCCGGCATTCATTCTGCCTCATTTAACACAGAAAATGTACCATTTTCTATGTTGGAGGTCTAGACTAACCTATCATGCGCATGTCCGGACTATACCCCCGCGCGTCTGATTGTGACTTACCATCGGGTCTTGGAAGCTCGCATTTTTTATCGCACACTTCGCACGGCTGACCTTTGACCCCGCCAAGCGACGGCAGAGGAGCGTGGCAGGGAAGAGAGCACCGATGATTGCCGCAGTACAAAGCACGGCCACACGGTCGACCGCAGTCGAACGGGCGACTGGCTCGGCAACAAGGAGTCGGTTCGACCACGTGAGCCCCCAAGCAACCCAAAGGTACGGGCCATTGGCAAGGAGGACACGGCTCGTCAACCAATTCTAGCTTAATGCTGCGTCGGGTGTCCCACGGAGTCGTGGCTTTCCTAGTAACGAGGAACGTTGCTTTTACAGTACACATTTATGACCGTTAAACACGTGAAGTACCAAACATGTACCAGGGGGATGGGGATCGCTCGCGCAAACTCGGCCGTCACCCATCCCCCAAAGCCAAAAATTTTTGACCTTACCTTCCGAATTTTAGGAAAAATTGCAATTTTTGGTCATTGTAGTGTTTTTTTGCCATTTTTAGCCAAAAATCGTAGGTCGTGTACATCAGCCTCTAAAAATGACTACCCCTCCTGGAATTTTGAGCGGTTACATGTACCACTGCAATACATACGAGTACATAAAGGAAGGTAATACAGGGAGGGAGAGACCGTTATTCCGGGTCGCGTATTTCGAAAAGCCACTGAGGATTCGCTGTGGCTATTGTTACAGATACGTATGTAGGCGGGCCTAACGTTTTATTTACGCTAAGTACTTTAATTACCACGCCAACTTTCCCTTGCATAATCTTACGGCAAAGTCATGAGTCTTAGAGCCTGTTTTTTCAATGCCTGTCTAAATAGAAAGAAAAAGTTAATGAAAGCAAACGGACTTCTAGGATTCTTGATTCGAACATTTGGCAAAGTGTGTTATACCATCCACTAAATCTTAAAATGCTTTGAAGTTTTTTCAGAATGGATGATAATTATCTTTACTTCGAATCGCCTTTGCCAAGTTGCACAAATTTTAAAATACAGAGTATTTGCGGGGAAGGCGAAGGCTTTAAAGTCGTTGTACGACTAAAATTGAACACGATCGACGAGATTAAAGCTTGGAAATTGGAAATCAAACGATCGAGTAGTATTAATCGGAACGTAGCGAATACATACCCAAACTGCACACGATTTTTGTATATCACGGATTTTGTTTGTCACAACAGTTCAAAATACAAAAGGAAAAAAGGTAGGGGATGGCTCAAGTAGAAACAAGAATACTGGTTGCAAAATGAAGATGAGTTTGAGCGCCAAAAATTTTGAAACGCGCTAGAAATTTGCTGAAAAACCTTCATTCCAGCCAACCGAATGCTATGTCCCATGGCCTAGGTCATTAACTATCGCTGTTTCCTTGTGAATTGCTCAGTTTTTGTTTTCCGTTTCTTTTTGAAATCGTATTAAAGCGTGTCTATTCTGGGGTCTTATTTTATTATCTATGAATATAATATGGGTCTCCAAATTTAAAACTTTTTCACGTACTAACTTTGAGAAATTTAATTAAAACACCAAGTATCTTGAATAGATTATTTCATATCTTTGCTTTCATTCGATTATCTTTTGCTAACCTTTTCTTTCTTTTAACACGGACATTATTGGAAACAGGCTCTCATGAATCACGAGTTTGCGGTAAAATTACGCAAGGAAAAGTTGGTGTAGTAATTAAGGTACTTAGCGTAAATAACAATGAAACAGTGTACTTTGCTATTTATTATTCACTTGGGCGAGCGAGTCTCATTTTGCCTGCGTTTGGATCGTATATGTATGTAACTACGCATTTCATGGGCATATAGGCGGAATGCCTACGTTCGAACGCATGTGATGGTTATGTAATTAGGTGAACGCTAGGCCCGCCTACATATATATCTTTAACAATAGCCACAGCGAATCCTCAGTGGCTTTTCGAAATACGCTTCCGGGTCCGGTCGATTTAGGCGTCCGGACCCGGTCTCAGATCCGTTTTTCAATGACCGGGCCAGGGCCGAGTCTGTATTATTAATCAGTCTAGTGCCCTTCCCTTAATATATCAGTGAATATTGGCGCGCTTTGCTAAGGATAAAAGACGTTAATATTCAGAAGAAATGTAGAACGTGTACACAAAAGGACCTAAACATCGAACGTACTGGGAATTTAACTTGCCGGAAAATTATAAAAAAATATTTAAAAAATTTAACTGGGTACGAATATATTTTTAAAACAATATTTTGGACTGGTGGCTGCAAATGCGTAAATTCTTATATGTATCAATGAAGCATCAAAACCGTAAGCTTATTTGACATACAGCATGAGCTAAACAGAGCTTGTTTTCCTGTTTTTTAGCGTCATGTGCACTCTGGGCAAGGGGCAGTGGTTTTCACCTTCCAACTCTCCAATAAAAAAATCTTGGTTGTTTTAGTTCAAAACGTGGTCGTATAATGTCCAACTAAAGTAGTTTTACCAATCTAAAAAGTAAGAGTAGTAGTTATTCAGCTTTGAAAGTTGCTTTTCCAAGTCTAGAAAGCGGATGTCCAGATCAAAAAACTGGTTTTTCTAGTTCAAAAATGTTGTTGTCTATGTCTACAGGGTATCTCACCTAATTATTCAACATCTTTTTTCTTAATAACTTCGTTAATACTTATTATTTTTTGATGCTTTTTTGGATATAATTAGAAGGTCCAAAAGGAAAGTGACTGACAAGGTTTGATTGGTTTTGCTTGTTTTTGGTGTAAACTGTAGAATTTAGTTTAAACCATAGATTTTTTATAGCACTTCCTTCTGCAACTAATGTATTTTGCGATCAATACGTAGCCCACGAGTCCAACCACTCGAGCAATAGAAGATAATGAATTTTGAGTATGCGAATGCTTGTGAATCAATGAAATAAATTGTTGGGTTTGCACATGTTTATGAAAAATTTCTGTCAAAAGTCGTTACGAGAATTTACGCCTAGCGAAGAAAAGTTAGTTCTATAAAAATGATATATTTTGAACAGTATTGGACCAAATCATGCCAAATTTTGTTAGTCAATGGCCTATTAGACGTTCTGTATTTGCTCTAAAATTTTTTTCTTCAAAATATCAATAATTGACTGATTTAACGCGAAATAATAGTTTGGATACTTAGTAGGGCAGCCTGCAAAAACTAAGGTTTACACAAACTTCTGGAACTTATACCATGAACAAGCAAACACAACCAAATCATGTCTGTCTGTTTCCTATGAAACTTTCCAACTATGTTTAAAAAATCACAAAAAATATTAAAAATTTAGCGGAGTTATTACGAGAATACACTTAGAACATTTAGGTTGGATACCCTGTAAATACACGATCTTTGAGGGGATTAAGGGGGTTGGGGGTTTCAACCCCGCCCCGAATTTTTTCCGCGATTTTTCAAGTTTCCGAAAATTCCCAGAAAATTCGTAAAAAAGTGCTTTTTCAACAGCAAAAGTGTCAAATTTTCGACGCTTCGCGCCATGTACTCATGTTTTGAATATATTTTGTTAAATTTGTCCGACGTTTTGATTTTTTCGAAATTTTTGTTTTTGCTCTAGGAAGATAGAGCATCGTCAGAAACGCCAAAAAACGATGTTTTTGAGGCGTACCCACCATTTTTGGGCCCAAACGGTTACTTCTAAATTTTGCCCACCCCCCAGAATTCCCATGCTGTGCAATTCTAATTGTCTAGCTTAAAAAAATCATTGCCCGGGTCCAAAATACGGCTGTTCACTCCGTTCAAATTTTGGCACAGTCAAATAAATGGGGTTCTGCCTGCCTAGGTGTGATCACGTGCACGCTAAAATACCATACATAACGTGTCGTATTAAATTTAAAAGCTGATAATAATACTCATTTCTGCTTTTCTATTTTTTACATTTCCCAGTACCTACTATACAAATACAGATAAATCTCCAACCAATTGTTGGACGCCCTCCTCTCCCAAAAGCCAGCAAATTTTTGACCCCTCTCAATTTTTAGAAGTTGCGTTTTTGATCGATTTTATGTTTTTGGCCGTTTTTGAAAAAATTCGAGGTCAATTGTTATCCCTTTAAAAAGGCCGGAAACCACCGCACCGATGATTTCAAGCCGTTGCGTGTACGCTATTTACATATATAAGTTTCACGTTCTTATACAATGCACTTACAGAAATGCAGACGGCATTGGTGCATTGGTGTAGCTGGTTCACATATGTATTAAGATAGCCACGTTGTAAGTACGTACCATACAACAAGAAGTATTCGGTGAAAGCTGCCATCTTACTGGTTTAAGCGTAGTCAAGTAGAAAACAAATAAGGCAGTGCTCTGATTGTTTCTGAAGATTCATGTGACTGACCAAAATGTTGGTGCCAGCATTCAAAATTAGCCTAAGTAATGAGATGCGACTCGCGTCGTCGCTTCGATCGCTCCGCTCGGCGCATCCCGTTACTCAGGCTTATTTTAAACGCTGGCACCAACATTTCGGTCAGTGGCCTAAGCCTAATAAGCAGGTAAACCAATGTAAAACATTGCGAATACCTCGCGCTCTTTATCGACAGGAACCAGCGTTAGTCGATGGGCTAAGGTTCTGGGCTTTGAAGCAAGAGGTCCACATTTCGCATCTGGTTGGCAGTGACTTCATTTCGCTTCATCAGATGCTACGAACTTCAAACATACGCCTTTACAATATGACTATCTTAATACATTTTTGAACCAGCTCCGCGAATGCCAATGCAGACATACTCGTACGTTGGTCCCTCCTAATCATATACCAATACACACAATACATGCACACGATCAAAAGTTTAGGGATGGGGCCATATGTGGGCAGCACCAAAATTCTGGGGGTGGGCAAGATTTTTCAAAGGTCAAAAACTGGTCTTAAAAATGGTGATATGGCGAAAAAACACGTTTTGGGGGTATTCGGCCTTCTGGAGGTTGCATACCCCACGTCCACGTGTGGATGAGGCCATACCTGGACAATGGCCGGCCTTCTCGATGATACCGGGAGCATCAAATTTCGGTTGGTTGTTAGTTCGAAAAGGGGTTGTTTTATTTTATGATTTAGCGGGCGATTTTTGAATAGATAATGCATTTCTGTGAGCATCGTATGTATATCTGTTTCATCAGTCGAAGTTAAGCGAGTTTACTCATTTTTTATCAGTGCTGAGTTTACTTAGTGCTTACAGTTTACTTAGTGCTTATTTTGGGGGGCGCCACCTATCAACAAAAATTTTGGAAGGTAAATAATAGGGATGCAATGGGTAGTGAATTTTTGTGTATTCGGGTTCGGGTAGTCCACTTCAATTTATCCGGGTTCGGGTTCGGGTATCAAAATAAACACCCGATCGGATTCGGGTTCGAGTTCGGGTATTTCAGTGAGTATATCGGATCACCAGTGTATAGCGAATTTCTTAGGTACATGTAAGCCAGGTGTTACAATTTTTATTACCATTAGATGCCTAGTGCCTAATAATTCAATATGTTTCACTATTATGTGTCCTTGTAAAGAAAGACAAACGAAACACAGAATAGACAAACTGGTACACAAAAGATAAACAAAGCAGAGAATAGACAGACTGGTACACAATCATTTTCGCACTTTTATTATTATGCTCAACAAGCATGCGCACATCCATTTAACGAACAAATAGTGCATTAAATTACTACAGTGATGCGAAGCGCTGCATTATTTTAGCTGATTCAAGCTTTTAAATTCATTGGACCTATATAGCACTAAATAATAATGAATCGGCGCGAAGTGCCGGAAAATTTTGACGCTTTTGCCTTTTTGAACTCAGTTTTCTGGACACTCATTATTGCAGCAGAAAAATCAACAATATTTCTGATTAATTTCGGGGGGTGCCCACAATGCCCCCTTGGCTACGCCTATGGTGTATTGTGTCTGATATACACCTACAAATAACATCAACAATCGCTTGCATGGAGAAACTGCCGAAAAACTGTTATTTGTGAAGTTTAATTTGATAGAAACCAAGTTTAATTACGACCAAAGAAGCAGTGTTTAGCATACGATATCATTTGGCAATCGTTTTGCGAAATAAAAAAGATTAAAAATTCACGTGAATCGATTGAAGCATACCACTTAATTGATTACATACCCATTTATGAGAACTTGATAACTACATGAAATTCAGCGTTTTAGGATCGAGCAAACTGAAAACGGCGCAAAAGCCAAAAATTTTTGAATCTTTGACATTCAATTGTGGGATTTTAGAGCTTAAAAATACCCGAATAAAATCCATAAACATTCGAGTTCGGGTAGTTATAATAATTTTATTCGGCTTCGGGTTGTCAAGTTCAGTTTATTCGGGTTCGAGTTCGGGTCCTGAATTTTGTTCGGAAACCCGAGTATTCGGGTTCGGGTACCCGTTGCATCCCTAGCAAATAATGCACGGGAAGATGCAAAAATTGCCTGTCTTTGACGTAAAATCTTCAAATTTTCGGCGCTTCGCGCCAGATTTGAAGTAATTCCCATAATTTTGGCTTAAGTGCGATAAAAAACGACACTTTTTATAGCATTTTGAGTGAGAAAAAAATTTTTTTCCAATAGCTTGAATTCTATGATCTTAATGTATAGAGTATGTCGAAAAACGTCGAAAAATGCGATTTTTGCGAGCTACCCCGACGAATTTCACAAGATATAGACCAATTTATGTCGGATACGCCCGCCCCCTTGGCCGAATCCTGGATACACACCTGGTTGCAGCCACAAGTGAGCGTGGGGGGGAGTTTGGGGTGCATGCACCCCTTCCCAGAGGGCCGAATGCCCCACCCCAGAATTCAATTTTTGAAACTTTTTGTTTTTCCCGCAATTTTTTGATGCCAATGGATAGTGCTCGATGAGAAACGTTGAAAAATGATGTATTTCGCCATACCACCATTTTTAGGACCATTTTTTTCTGTTTGAAAAACCTTGCGACCCCCAGAATTTAGGTGCTGCTCACCTATGCATATAGCTATAGATCTTTGGAGTGCGCGTTGTTCTTATCAATAAATGTTGCGATGTGTGTAACTAAGAAGATTACGTTTTTTAAGAAAAATTCTTGTTGATAATCGTATTCTTTTCCTACCGAACGGCCTACTGGTGATACTGAGTGGTAAAACCGAGTCAAACCCATTGCCCAGGTATTAAAGGGGGTAACCAAATTTACTAGAGGGGCGAGGGGTGGGAGAATGAATACTTAATATTGCATTCTAAAGTTAAATTTTGATGCGAATTTCGCTGTATTTTAATCTTCATGAATTTTCGTTGTAAAATTTGCATGAAACCAATTAACAATAAAGGCGATTGAATGATCTGTAACATTAAATATATATGAACTAATAGAAGAAAAATGTCTAGATGAACGAATTGAGCATTCTACTGTTCGAAAAATAAGTATTTGCACTTGAAATACGATGCTTTTTTATGCTACGTTGCACGCAATACGCTTGATTCCAAAACGGCTTAAGGGGTGGGTCTTTCAAATGTCCTGGTAGGGGTATACTCCGTGTCGTGTACATGTGTGAATACACATTAGGCCGGGCCGGGCCCGGTTTTCCTTGACCCGATTGTTCGCTGGTGTGAGAGTTTGGGACATACTTGTAACGGCTTAAAAATTTGTGGGGGTATGGGGCACACCTGGGCGTGGGCGGTTTGGGGGTATGCACCACCAAAAAGCAAAATACCCACCAGAATTGCAATTTTCTGATGCCAATGGATAGTGCTCGATGAGAAACGATGAAAAATGGTGTTTTTCGCCATACCACTATTTTTAAGGCCATTTTTTAAATTTGAAAAATCTTGCACCCCCAGAATTTCGGTGCCGCCCACTTATGGTGGGCGGCACCCACCATTTTTTAGGCGCGGTTAAATTACCTCCAATTTGGGCAAAAATGGCAAAAAAAACGCCTGATACTGTGAAAACTTCGATTTTTCCAAAAATGGGGTGGGTCTAAAAATTTCTAGCTTTGGGGGGATGGGGGCCGTCCGACTTCGGGTTCCCACTAACATGTATGGTTTGTAAGGTTTGAATCCTCAACAAAAAAAAATTTCAAGCAGAATTCTGAATTTCATCTTAGAAAAGTTGTTCGATTTTTCGTAGGTTTATAAAACA
This sequence comes from Mermis nigrescens, assembly GCA_036768485.1. Classification (NCBI taxonomy): domain Eukaryota; kingdom Metazoa; phylum Nematoda; class Enoplea; order Mermithida; family Mermithidae; genus Mermis; species Mermis nigrescens. The sequence goes on along the minus strand of JAVLUZ010000768.1, from coordinate 314,016 downwards.
TCAGCAAACCTGACTTTTAACGAGATTTTAGCAAACTAAACGCTAGTAGATATGCCTAGCAGTTTTTACAGAGTTCACAGGCAGTCAAGCAGTTTGAAAGTGCAAATGACTTCTAAAGCAAATCTAACTGATGTTAGATAATTGCTTTTACAAGTTGGAAATGATCAATCTTAACGATCATATGCTAAAAAGTAATGCAGAAATATAAAAAATGCGTAACTGTAAAGTCTTATAAGCACATATTCTTATTTAAAACGCAAATTTCTACACATTTGCACCTCTTTCCCACCCATGAGCTCGCTTACTACCAAACGTTTCCATTGAGGGGGTGAGGGAGTACTATTAACTCTGTCAAGACTCGAGTCACTGTCAGACGATTTATAACTATCAAAGATTTTCTGTGTGATTTTCGGGAACGAAATTAGTAAAGAAGTTAAAATATTTTCGGCGCTCCGACTATACATTTTTGTTTCATTAAACATAAAATGCATAGAATGAAGTTAAGATGATCTGAATAGTCAAAATTTTCGATGAATTCTTAGATTTCTTATTTACAAAAGTGACGAAACGTGTCAGATTTGGATAAAAAGTACCTACTGAAAAATGCTGTTTTCCACATTAAAACATTCTATATAGAATTTTTTACCCATTTTTCATATTTGACCAGCAAAAAAGGCTAGAACTCTAAATTAAGTGGTCCCAAATTTAGGGATTTCACCCCAAACATATATAGTCATCTAATAATGTCCAGCAGCTCGAATAATGTGCTTTTAAGGCAAATGCAGTCATGCGTATGTTACGCAAGCCTGCAAGCCATCTAGAAAGTTAAACAGGAACGCAGAACACTCTACAGATCGATCCGTGGATCACCTGGACCAATTTTTCAATGAAATAGAACTCGCCTAAACACTCATTTTGCAATAAATATTGTCACACATTCTGCAGCATATTCTACAGAAGTTTACTTTTATAGTTTATACTTTAATTTTATTCTATTGAAATTTATTCTCTACTATTCCATTGCAATTTATTCTCTTCTATCACACATGGTCAGAGAAAGTGATTAGATATTACGTTAAAACGATGAGTTGAGAAGCGAAGGCTGATTAGGAATAAGAGCAAAACGATGAATATGCAAGTGCAATCATCCACATATAACACAAGCCTAAAAGCCCTCTAAAAAGCTGAACAGGAACGCAGGACACTCTTAAGATCGATCTGAGAATCAACTAGACCAATTTTTCGATGATCTAGGCTTGGCCTAAAAATCAATCATGCCATAAATATTGTCACACATTTTGCAACATATTCCATAGAATTTTCCTTTTATAGTCACTAAATTTTTTTCTATCAAAATATATTCTCTACTTATCTTATACATACGGTCAGAGGAAGCAATTGAAAATTACATTAAATTAATTAATAAGAAGCGAAGGGTTATTAAAATTAACAGTAAAACGGTGCATAAGGAAGCGAAGTATGCAACACTAAATACTTCGGGATGTTTCTAACATGTTAATTAGGAGACAGGGATACCGCACGCCATGAAATGTAGAGAAACAACGTATGCAGCGAAAGCGAGGAGTGATTTCAAAAAAATCGGACGCATTGACCGAAGTCAAAGATCGGAGTTGAGCTTTACCTTTAAAGTTCGGGTAAAAACCGAACCGTTTGCGAATTTTAGACTATATATGTCGACTGAGACAACGCCAGACGGGTTTGAAGACGATTGTGCTGCCGTCTTTTCGAGGGTACCTCAGTCAACATTATCCATACAAGTGTGATGAGCGCGTATCGATTGGTATAGAGCCCCACTGCGCACGAATATGACGTTATGTGAGTTACGAAACACAGCATTTACAAGTACGCCTGCGTTTATGCGCACGTATCGTATCGTATACAAAGCACAAAGCGCACCTACTATTTGTTTGTGTACGATTTTTTCTTATCGCATGCGCGTAATGTCGACGCGTAATTATATTTTTGCTATGAATAAAAAAATTAATTAACATAAATCCATATATAAATGGAGAGTTGACTTTTCTCTCAAGATAAACTGCCTAAAATTTTAAAAAAAGATAGCTACTGGGAAGTCAAAAAGTGCCTAAAGTATTTCTAGCCAAGCTTTCAGTTTTAAAGCGAGGAATAAGTGAAATTGTAAGAAAAAGTCGACAAAAATTCAGCCATTCATTTGGCCGACAAAAATTTTCACGTCATCATCATTTTCCGATTCGAGTGCTTTACTTTACTTTAACATTTATATAGGCGGATGGAGCACACCTGGGCGTGGGGGGGGGGGTTTGGGGGGGTATGCAACCCCCAGAAACCAAAATACCCCCAGAAATCAAAATACCCCCCCAGAATTCAATTTTTGAAAATTTTTTTCGTTTTTTTCGCAATTTTTTGATGCCAATGGATAGTGCTTGATGAGAAACGTCGAAAAATGGTGTTTTTATCGCCATACCACCATTTTTAAGGCCATTTTTCGACCTTCAAAAAAATCTTGCACCCCCCCCAGAATTTTCTTGCTGCCCACGTATGGGATGGAGTATGTCGAAAAACGTCGAAAAATGCGATTTTTTCGAGCTAACCCGACGAATTTCCCTTGATATAGACCAATTTATGTCGGATCCGCCCCCCCCCCTTCGCCGAATCCTGGATACGGACCTGCTTACAGCCACACGTGAGCGTGGGGGGAGTTTGGGGTGTATGCACCCCCTCCCAGAAGGCCGAATGCCGAATATCCCACCCCAGAATTCAATTTTTGAAAATGTTTGTTTTTTCCCGCAATTTTTTTTGATGCCAATGGATAGTGCTCGATGAGAAACTTTGAAAAATAGTGTATTTTGCCATACCACCATTTTTAAGACCTTTCCGTTTAAAAAAACCTTGCGACCCCCCAGAATTTAGGTACTGCTTACCTATGCTTATAGCTATAGACCTTTGGAGTGCGCGTTGTTCTTATCAATAAATGTTGCGATGTGTGTAACTAAGTATATAATGTTTTTTAAGAAAAATTCTTGTTGATAATCGTATTATTTTCCTACCGAACGGCCTACTGGTAATACTCATACGTGGGCAGCAAAAAAATTCTGGGGGGGGGGTGCAAGATTTTTTGAAAGTCAAAAAATGGCCTTAAAAATGGTGGTAGGGCAATAAAAACACCATTTTTCGACGTTTCTCATCAAGCACTATCCATTGGCATCAAAAAATTGCGAAAAAAACGAAAAATTTTTTCAAAAATTGAATTCTGGGGGGTATTTTGATTTCTGGGGGTATTTTGGTTTCTGGGGGGGTGCATACCCCAAACCCCCCACGCCCAGGTGTGGTGATACTGAGTGGTAAAACCGAGTCAAACCCATTGCCCAGGTATAAAGGGGGTAAGCCGAATGTCCTAGAGGGGCGAGGGGTGGGGGAATGAATACTTAATATTGCATTCGAAGGTTAACTTTTGATGCCTATTTCGTTGTATTTTAATCTTCATGAATATTTGTTGTAAAATTTGCATGAAACTAATTGACAATAAAGGCGATTGAATGATCTGTTATATGAACTAATGGAAGAAAAGTGTCTAGATGAACGAATTGAGCATTCTACTGTTCGAAAAATAAGTATTTGCACTTGAAATACGATGCTTTTTTATGCTGCGCTGCGAGCAATACGTTTGGTCCCAAAACGGCTTGAGGGGTGCGTCTTTCAAATGTCCTGGTAGGTGGATACTCCGTGTCGTGTACATGTGTGAATACACATTAGGCCGGGCCGGGCCCGGTTTTTCCTTGACCCGATTCCCAGAATTTCGGTGCCGCCCACTTATGGTGGGCGGCACCTACCCATTTTTAGGCGCGGTTAAATTACCTCTAATTTGGGCAAAAATGGCGAAAAAACGCCTGAAACTGTCAAAACTTCGATGATTCCAAAAATAGGGTGGGTCTAAAAATTTCTAGCTTTGGGGGGATGGGGGCCGTCCGACTTCGGGTTCTCTCTAACTTATATGGTTTGTAAGGTTTGAATCCTCGACAAAAAATAATTTCAAGCAGAATTCTTAATTTCATCTTAGAAAAGTTTTTCGATTTTTCGTAGGTTTATAAAACAACAGCAAACCTGACTTTTAACGAGATTTTAGCAAACTAAACGCTCGTAGACATGCCTAGCACTTTCTACAGAGTTCGCAGGCAGTCAGGCAGTTTGAAAGTTCAGATGGCTTCTAAAGCAATTCAAACTGATGTTAGCTAATTGTTTTTACAAGTTGGAAATGATCAATCTTAACGATCATATGCTAAAAAGTAATGCAGAAGTATCAAGAACGCGTAACTGTTAAGCCTCATAAGCACATATTCTTATTTAAAACGCAAATTTCCAGACATTTGCACCGCTTTCCCACCCATGAGCTCGCTTACTAGTACAGGTTTCCATGGAGGGGGGGGAGGGGGTGAGGGAGTACTATTAACTCTACCTTAGGGACCAAGACTTGAGTCACTGTCAGACGATTTAAACTATCAAAGATTTTCTGTGTGATTTTCGGGAACGAAATTAGCAAAGAGGTTAAAATTTTTTCGGCGCTCCGACAATACATTTTTGTTTCATTAACCATAAAATGCATAGAATGAAGTTAAGATGATCTGAATAGACAAAATTTTCGATGAATTCTTATATTTCTTATTTACAAAAGTGACGAAACGTGTCAGATTTGGATAAAAAGTACCTACTAAAACATGCTGTTTTCCACATTAAACATTCTATATAGAATGTTTTACCCATTTTTCATATTTGACTAGCAAAAAAGGCTAGAACTCTAAATTAAGTGGTCCCAAATTTCGGGATTTCACCCCAAACATATAAAGTCATTTAATAATGTCCACCAGCTCGAATAATGTGCTTTTAAGGCAAATGCAGTCATGCGTATGTTACGCAAGCCTAAAAGCCATCTAGAAAGCTAAAGAGGAACGCAGGACACTCTACAGATCGATCCGTAAATCACCTGGACCAATTTTTCAATGAAGTAGAACTTGCCTAAAAACTCATCATGCCATAAATATTGTCACACATTCTGCAACATATTCTACAGAAGTTTACTTTTATCGTTTATACTTTAATTTTATTCTATTGAAATTTATTCTCTACTATCACACGTGGTCAGAGAAAGTGATTAGATATTACATTAAAACGATGAATTGAGAAGCGAAGGCTGATTAGGAATAAGAGCAAAACGATGAATATGCAAATGCAATCATCCACATATTACACAAGCCTAAAAGCCCTCTAAAAAGCTGAACAGGAACGCAGAACACTCTTCAAGATCTATCTGATAATCAACTAGACCAATTTTTCGATGAAGTAGACTTGGCCTAAAAATTAATCATGCCATAAATATTGTCACACATTGTGCAACATATTCCACAGAATTTTCCTCTTATAGTCACTACTTTAATTTTTTTCTATCAAAATATATTCTCTACTTATCTTATACATAGGGTCAGAGGAAGCAATTGAAAATTACTTTAAATTGATTAAGAATAAGCGAAGGGTGATTAGAACAAACAGTAAAACGGTGTATAAGGAAGTAAAGCATACAACATTAAAGACATTGGGTTCCACCAAGTTGATTAAGAGACAGAAGTACCGAACGCCGTGCGCAGTAGAGCAACAACGCCTCCCGCGAAAGCGAGAAGCAATTTCATAAAAATCCGACGCGATTGACCGAAGTCAAAGATCGGAGTCGAGTTTTACCTTTCAAGTTCGGGTAAAAACCGCAGACGACGCGTAATTTTACGAATATATATGTCGACTAAGACAATGCCTAACGGGTTTGAAGACGAATGTGCTGCCGTCTTTTCGAAGGTACCTCAGTCAACATTATATCGTACAAGTGTGGTGAGCGCGTATCGATTGGTATCGAGCCCCACTGCGCACGAATATGACGTATGAGAGTTACGAAACACAGCATTCACAAGTACGCCTGCGTTAATGCGCACGTATCGTATATATCGTATTAATTGCGTACGATTTTTTCTAATCGCATCGCGTAATGTCGATGCGTAATTATGTTTTTGCTATTAATAAAAAATTAATTGATTAACATCAGAGGCGTAGCCAGGATTTCGGTTCGGGGGGCATGAACAAAAATTTTTTAAGACTACTTTTGCATTGCATGTCAGTAACGTTATGTATAGTAAAACTGACTTTTTCGACCTTTAGTAGTGTAGCCTAGCTAATTTATGGGTTTCTGACGATCAAAAATACAAAAAGTGTAAAGCGACGCGAAGTGCCGAAAATTTTTGGAATTTCTACCGTTTTCATGTAGAATTTACGGCCTTTCTATTAACAAACACTTCGGAAATCATAAGTGGCGCAAAGCGCCAAGAAATTTAGTCATTTTTACCGCCCTTAACATTTTGTAACTCTGTGAAAACTGATAGTCTGACAGAGCAGAAAATTATCACATTTGTACTGAACAATTTTGTCACTTCAAGCTTCTAACAAGAAAAATGCGAATTAGTAACTTTGTCTGAAGATATTTTGAGTGATTCGGGCTCTTAAAACGCAAACAGAAAGAACAGTAACTGGCGGCGCTATGCGCCGAAAAATTTTGACGTTTTTGCACTTAAAACTCAATTTATACCGCGCTTAAATCATACAAAACAGACAAATTAATGCCGGCGCGAAGCGTCGGAAATTTTTAGAAATTCCTAACCCTTTTACCTGGCTCGTTCTCCCTAAAATCTCGTTGCACATGTACAACGAAATTTTAAAGCTGCGGGGGTCTGGTGGTGTGGCGCGCTCAAGCGTTCCCAGCGGGTTTCGGGGCAGAGTCCTGGAAAATTTTGTAAAAAAAGCATTTCAATGTTAAATAGTAACGTTAAAATTTTCGCAAAATCGGCCAAATCTCGGTTCTGAATCAAGCCCAAACACACTTAAAAATGATGAACTCCTACATTGCACAAGACTTCTGAGCTGAAATGCGTTTTTCGACCTCTGCTAATTTACTTAGCGCAGCAACGTGTCGCTGCCAATAAGATAAAGAAAAATGTATCAATGAAAATTTTGTTCTTACCGTTTTCAGGTCCATTTGTAGCCTTCTTATTAACAAGATGCAGTTCAGAAAATGGGAAATGCGCAAAAACATAAGAAAATTTGGCCATTCCTTCCATTTAAAATAGGATTATGTCACCTTGTAAAGAAAGACAACAAAGCAAAGAATAGACAAAGTGGTACACAAAAGACAAATTAAGCAGAGAATGGACAAACTGGTACACAATAATTTTCGCACTTTTACTATTATGCTCAACAAGTATGCGCAGTTTCATTCAACGATTAAATAGTGCATTAAATTACTAAAGTGATGTGAAGTGCTGGATTATGTTAGCTGATTCAAGCTTTTAAATTTATTGGATCTATATAACAATAAATAATAATGACTCGGCGCGAAGCGCGAGAAAATTTTGACGTTTTTGCCTTTTTAAATTCAGTTTTCTGGGCACAAATTATTGCAACAGAAAAATCAACAATATTTCTGCCCAGAAAAATTTCGGGGGGGGCATGTTCCCCCAATGCCCCCCCCCTGGCTACGCCTTTGATTAACATAAATCCATATATAAATGGAGAGTTGACTTCTCTCAAGATGAACTGCCTAAAATTTTAAAAAAGATAGCTACTGGGAAGTCAAAAAGTGCCTAAGTATTTCGGCAAGGTATTTCTAGCCAAGCTTTCAGTTTTAAAGCGGGGAATAAGGTGGAATTGTAAAAAAATCGACAAAAATTCAGCCATTCATTTGACCGACAAAGATTTTCACGTCAGCATTATTTTCCGATTCGAGTGCTTTACTTTAATTTAAAGCTTCTAAGCTGGAAAGTTAGAAAATCTGGGCGACCTGAGGAAAATGAATCTAATTGCAATTTCTGTTTTAAGCAATTCTTAAAGACAGGGGGTCTAGTTGACGAGGCCTTATAAGACGAGGAGTTTTCGATCGAAAAACGAAAGGACGTTGAGACCTGCTTAGTGTCTAGCATAACAAATATAAGACAGATAATGCGTGAATGATTAAATATTTAATTGAATGTTGTATTAAAAACACGAATTAGTTTCCAGAGCTGCGCCTAGGTATCAGTGGCCCAGAAAAAAAGTTACATTTAACGGCCCAGAGAAATTCTTAGTGTCGAAAAAGCCATTTATATAGGCGATTTCATCAAAAAATCTTTGCACCCGTATTTGAGTACAATCAGGAGAGATAAGATATAATATTCCAACCAAGAAACCATATGCGACCACTGATTTCTGTATGAGTCTTTTTGTAACCGCACAAAGGCGTCGTAAAAATTTTTTACTAGCGAAACTTTTCTTCACTTCATCATGCATACTCGCTAATGCGGTAAATAATGTAGTCTGTGCAGTGTGGCGCGAAACGATTCGATTAATTGAGACACAAACTTGAACTCAAGACCGGAGTGATTTGTAAAAGTGGCAGAGTCACTGCCAAATTTCGGTAGAACCAGGTAGTTTACAAGACAATGCGCTTGCAAAATGAATGTACAATGCAAATGTAAATGAGTTAATCACATCTTGGTACTGCACAAAACAGTACTACACAAATGGTTTTAATTCCTGCACAAAAAACACTACAATACCAAACAAAATGCTGGTTGAATTTGTTTTTGAAGGCGTTTCTGAAACTTTAATTTTAGATTTATTACACATTTAAATTTTAATTAAATCACGCACTTAGAGCTGTACGATTATAATATCCAGCAAAAACAACCAAAGTTTTTTGAATTTTTGCTGAAAAATGCATTAAACTATGTGCTATTTTTCTCCAGTGTTTTTTTGTATTCGGCAAAGATTTTTCACGATGTACAAAGACTTTTCGGAACTGTCTTTGTACATGTACAAAGATTTTTGGGACGAAAAAAATTGCAAAACAGGTCTAAAATTAATTTCCGGCGCTCCGTGCCGAAATGAGTAATTGTGTGTTCTATATATCTTTATAATGGCAGAAATTGCATTCCAAAAGGAAAAATGTCAAATTTTTCGGCGCTTCGCGCCATTTGAGGACCATTATTGATGATTTTTGCCCTTAGAAACCCAGACATTAGCTAAAATACAAAAAGTCGAGCAACTGTTTTCATTTCACTAAAATCGCTACTTACCATATCATAGTACCCAAAAATTTGTGTGTACAAAATGTACAGACTTTTGGGGATCATCTTTGTACATGTACAAGCGGACCTTGTACAAAATAAACACTGTTTCTCTCCTCATAAAATCTCTACAACAAAACTAGTTCTAAAAATCTTGTAGCCTCAAATCATCGCACAAAATCATTTATACTGACATTTAATTATGTGTGCGCAATAATTAGAAAATTTCGACAAATTTTTAAGGTTTTTCCCAGAAAAAATCAGAGGATAAAAGGGATTTGATCGGAACGAGCGTTCATGTACAGAACGTTCGTTAAAAAATAAGTCATCAACCTAATTCGTAAATTCTCATTTATCCACAACTAGGGTATACTCATACAATGTACTTTTACGTGTTCTGAACATGTTATTTATTTTGATTACTAGATCTTTGGCTTGCTTAAGCATCAAAAGCCTTAAATCTAAAATTTGGGACATGATTAACACATTAACCCTTATGATTAGAGCCACATTGGGACCATAGGTGGGCAGCACCGAAATTCTGGGGGGGGGAATGAAAAAATTTTCAAAGGTCAAAAATGGTCTTAAAAGTGGTCGTAGGGCGAAAAGAACACCATTTTTCGACGTTTCTCATCGAGCACTATTTAATGGCATCAAAAAATCGCTGAAAAAGCAAAAAAATTTCAAAATTTGAATTCTGACAGGGGTATTTTGATTTCTGGGGGGTATTTCAACTTCTGGGGGGTGCATACCCCCAAACCCCCCACGGCCATGTGTGATTGGGACCACAGAAACAGATATATTCTACTTTCGCTAAAACATTTTAGCAACCCTGGGCGACCGCACGGCTCGCCCTCCCTAAGCACGGCTGTTAGTTTCCCTAGCGACTAATAAATGTCAGAAAGATAAAAAGCAACTTCTCAAAACCAGACATGCACAGCATGGAAATTCTGGGCGCGGTTGGGGGTGAAATTTTAGTGTGCCTTTGTTGAGTTTAAAAATGGTGGAGTGGATATGAGTCAAAAACCTCATTTTTTGGTGTTTCTGACGACGCTCTATTCTCTAAAACATAAAAAAATTTCAAAAAATCGAACTAATTTAAAACTATAGTAAAAAATGAGTATTAAGCACCAAGCGCAGAAAATTTGAGACTTTTGAATAATGCAGATAGCTTAAAAAGGCTTAATAAAGTACCTTTTCTACGAATTTATTGGAAAATCGCAAATTCTGGGGGTGAAAACTTTTCAGGGGAGGGGGTGAAAACTCCATCAAACTCCCCAAAGATCATGTATGCACAGAACAACTAAAATGTGCATATTCGGCATACGAACTGCGATTAGGTCACCAAGTCAAGCCAATAAATTCCAAACGAGCAGGAAGCAGCCCTATTACAAATTTTCCCTTTATTATCTTGCAGTATTCAAATTCAGTAAGAATGACTATTGACATGACAAATGATTCGAAAAAATCTGAAATTTAAGGAAGCTCATGGAAGGACAATATGCGAGAAAGGATTGTCAAAAAAGAGAGATGAATGTCGTCTGAAAAAGTGCTTATTGCGCCTAAATTTGAATATTTCAGATTCTATAAATCCGGTGATCATACGGGCATTTTTAAATATTTTTCAAACGAGCCAACAAATATTTCATCGCCTAAACGCCCTTTAATCAATAATTTTTTGCCGGAAAACTAATAAGGAATGCTAAACTTTTGACAAACCGTTAAAAGTTCAAAACTCTATGCGTTATGCACTCGAAGCGTGTAACAACTGGAAAGAAGTACAGTTTTGGAACCAACAATTAGGAAAAATTATTGATGGCTCCATAGGCGTACGCAAGGAGGGGGTGGGCGGCCGCCCCTCCTTAGCCCGAAAATAATTTTGGAAAGGCAAGATAAGGCATGAAAAATGATGAAAATTGGCAACTTTTTATGGAAAAATCTCAAAATTTTCGGCGATTTTCGTTAATTTAGGCCCAAGCGCAGCTAAAAAACGCCATTTTTCGTAGCTCACTGAAAAAAATTTTTTTCGAGACGTCTGAATTTTATGAGCTTAACGGATAGAGCATGTTCGGAAACATCAGAAAATGCACACTTTTTGGTGCCTCGGCGAAAATATCGTGAAATAAAGGGTCACCAATTTTGAACCGCCCCCCCCCAAAAAAAAATCCTGCATACGCCCCTGGATGGCTCTATTTACCACTGAATGAGTTCGATCTAACTCATTGGCTTTTTCTAAGTAACTTAATATTTTATAGAACCATTTTTACGACCAATCACCTGGCTAATACAAATTTGAAAATAAAAAGCATACATGTACACGGTCAAAAGCACTGGAAAGGGATAAACCGAGTTTCCTGGGGGGGGGGGTTAGTGAGTAATTTTTCACCAATTTAATGTCAAATTCTTGTACCTACTTAATTCTTCATATTTTATTTTTCATGAATATTTATGGTTAAATTTGCATGAAAGCAATGACACTGAGAGCAATGGAATGACCTTTAGCATTATAGTGTACAAAATAATGGGAGAAAAGTGCCTGGATGAACGGATTAAACAGTCTAGCACTCGAAAAATAAGTATGTACCATGTACTTGAAATTACACTCTTAGCCGTCACTTGACGTTTTTTCATTGTTCAAGCAACCAGTTATGGTCCAAAATGGCCTGAGGGGATATACTTCTTGAAAGTTGTGGCAGGGGATACCCCCATACCCTCTGTGTGCATGTGTGATAAAAAGTGAATAAAAATTTAAGAGGAAATTTTTGCCAACAAATGAAAGTTGCTCAATTTTAGGGTAAAAATCCAAAAAAATAAATTTTTGATTAAGTTTTACACAATATGTCCGCTTTCATGCATAAATTGAACGAATAGTGTCTGAGAACTTCTTACGCGAAAATTTCGATAAGACCAGAATCCAGACGTTTTATTTGAGAAGTTTGACAACTGAGAACCAATTTATCCGACAATGGAAATTAATGATGCTCGACTGAGCGAAGGTAATACATGGGCAGCGACCGAATCATGGGGGCCTGGTGGCGTAAAATGGCAAAAATCCCAAACGGTTATGCCAAAAATTCAACTCTGGGGGTCTATCGATTTTTCGGGGTCTGCCAAATTCTCTGGGGTCTACCCCCTACCTCCCCCGCCGTTGGTATACTAGGTACTATTATTTTCTCAAAGTCACTGAATTTTTTATATCAAACCTGAGAGGATTATTGAGCCCATATCGACAAAAAACAAGATGTCCAAAAAAACTATCCAGGCTAGGTTGATGCATAATTTTTGTCTTTTTTAACCGTTTCTCAAATTTTCAATCAAATATCCTCGCGGTTTTTATTTCAATCAGGACATCAGGTCACGTTTAATTTTTGATCAAAAATCAAATTAATCGATTGAACGGTATTTCCCAAAAAAAGAAACTTATTTTGAAAATTTTCAGCACTTTTTCGATTTCGAATACGATTCGAAAAATGTTTGATTTTTGCTCAAAAATCAGAAATATTAATCAAAAAACATGAGAACTTAATAATATGAATAGCTGTCGATTACGAAATGAAACGATATGATTTCGGGAAGGCGGAATGTAAAGTAGATACATTTCCGCCAAAACTTTTAAGCGGCAAATAATCATAAATTTGGGAATAAAACATAGACGAGGTATGAAGAAACCGGAAAACGTATATACTCCGGCCGGAGGACATCCAAAAATCGGCCGGAGGCCGGAGAATTTTATCTTTTTTTGTATAGTGCCCGAACGTATTAATTGCTGACATTATGCTTACAAAATTTAGTCAGAGCAGAATACAATAGCAGAAAAAGGAAATAGCACCAAATAAAGTGTTTATCACCACCACAATCGTAAAACATTCATTTTAGGAGGAAAGAAAATTGCTCTACTGATCGATTTATGCAATCACTGTCAAAATCGCTGCAGTAAATTCCTGTTAACACTGGAACTCACAGAGTAGCATAAGATGCAGGCTGGCCTGCACTGAACATGCTGTACTGATTTTCCAGATAATGTTGCTGTCCATTCTATACGTCATATTCGCGGTTCAATGAACATCAGGGGCGGATTTAAGGGGGCGGGGGGCGGCCGCCCCCCCTTGACCAAAAATATTTGGCGAGATAAAGAACGGATATGCAATTTGCAATGATTTTTGGTCGTCAGTGACCATAATTTCTCAAATTTTTCCGGCGCTACGCGCCGGATGATACCTATTAATGACATTTATTTACTTTCTTGGCGACCTGGAAGCACGTGTTTTTGTATTCGGCAAAGATTTTTCCGATGTAAAAAGACTTTTCGGGACCGTCTTTGTACATGTACAAAGATTTTTGGGAAGACAAAAACTGCTAAAAAGTATAAAATTCGCAAAATTTACGGCGCTTCGCGCCGAAATGAGTAATTGTGTCCTATATATTTTTATAATAGCAGAAATCGCATTTCGAAAGGAAAAATGTCATATTTTCCGGCGCTTCGCGCCGTTTTAAGACGATTCTTAATGAGTTTTGCCCTCATAAACCCAGGAATTAGCTAAAATACACTACCAAAGGTCGAACAACTCTGTTTTTACCACACTAAAGTCGCTACCGTACTATATCATAGTACCCAAAAATTTGTGTGTACAAAATGTACGAAGACTTTTAGGGACCATCTTTGTACATGTACAAACGGACCTTGTACAAAAAACACTGCCTGAAGCCATTTTCTGTTCATGTAGGTTTCAAAACAATTTTAACAGCAGAAACAGCTATTTTTGCATAATTTTCGGACCTTTTGAACAATTTTCCCGCCACCGTTTTTTGAGAGACGAAATAAAGATACAGTATATATTATTTTATACATTATATTATATTATTTTGCAGCTGTAAAGACAAGACGTCATAAGCTAGTTGTACGTAAAGTTTCGTTACTGCAGCTATTATGGATCGGCTAAAAAACGGTGGCGGGAAAATTGTTCAAAAGGTCCTAGTTTTCTTCTATTTTCAATTAAAAATTTCGATGTTTCGCATCAAATACTATAAATACAGGAAATCAAGCAGTAAATCATGCTTCTAGACGTCTATCCGCCTTAATTTCACAAATTTTCCGGCGCTTCGCGCCAGATTTTTGTTAAAGTCAAAGAAATTTAATGATTTTTTTCGCACAAAATTGTCTAAAATTTTAAAATTTTAAGAAAAAACATTGCGTAAAAAGTGATTTTATGTAAAGGTATACAATGTAAAACACCGAAAAAACGTCATTTCGCGCGTCAAGGGCAAATTTTTGGACCTATTTCTGACTGTTTTTGGAAAAGTTGGGATACCGCCCCCTTAGGAAAATCCTAGATTCGCCACTGCTGAACATAGTATAGTATATGTAACGTACCTATGTATATACGCTCACACACAATCATGCTTCAACATCAAATATTGCCTATTGACGCTTTATTTAGGGCAGGCTATGGAGACGACAGCGTCTCAAATTGCTGCATAAATTATCTAAAAATAGATGGGTACGATCAATGAATGTTTTCCACGTTTTATTCCTCATACACACTCTTATAATCGTGCCATTTTTGATGTAGTCTATTTTACATAACTAACTAGCTGGTATGGAGTTGAGATGCATGTGCAATATGGTCTAGGTCTTGGTCACAAAGATGTCCGATCTATCCACATGTGTAAAATAATATTTCTCCGGCTCCCGGCCTCCGGCTCCGGCTCCGGCCGGAGCAACATGGTCCAATCCGGTTCCGGCCGGATCTCCGGCTCCGGCCATTTTGGCCGCGAGTATGTAAAAGGGTGGATGGGTGATCCCTCATTCACACACAAAGTTGGTCGTCCCCCATTCCTACCCAAAGTCATTAAATTTTGACCCCCCCCCTATGGCTAAAACTTGCGGTTTATAGCGATTTTAATAAATTTTTTTGCCATTTTTGGCCGAATGGAGGTCACTAACACCCTCCCCTGAAAATGGCCTTGTGGCAATTCATCAGGCATATATCCCTGGGGGAATGGGGGGTTCGAACCCCCAAAATTCAGAAAAATCGGGAAAAGAGGACTTTTTAAACGTTATTTTGTGCTATTTTTGTCCTTTTTGGGCTAAGTCCCCCCCAAAAAAGCCTTTTCGGACTAGAAATAGCTATTTAGCCCTGTCTAAAGACGGGAAAAATTGCTATAAATACTTTTGAAATTTAGAAAAACACTTTCATATATAGAATTTCTGAACTCACACGGTATGTACGTTTCTCAGTCCAAAAAGGACTAATTGCTTAGCTAGTCTTATGAGCCCAAGAAAGGTAATATAAATGTTTCTCGGTCAAAATGGCTATATACAAGGTACAGGGGGCGTAATACCCCTCTCTAACTTCTACTACCCATGCTCATGTATGTATGATAAAGATAGCAAAATTACCATAAGCTAATTTTAAAATTTTCCAATACCCTAAAGACTATGACCGTCTCCATGTCTGCTGCAACCCTAAATTTCGAGCCATTACATGTATTGTAAAGGCTATTGCGAGGCAAATAACAACTCAGTACAACTAAATCAAAATAAAAATTATGACGCCCACAGATGCACAGCATAGCCGACCTGGGAGAGGGTGGATCAGCCGGTCTCAGACGGTCAAAAGTGGAGTTTTGTTGGGCCAATATGAGCTGAAAAACCAGCATAAGTGCTGAAATGGCGCTAAAACAAGGTGATTACACAGTATCTGATCAATTTAAAGCAGTTTTGAAGAAAATTTTCAATTTTCATCCATTTTTGGCCTTCATTTTGCCTTATTCTCCATAGAAAATTCCCCATTTTTTTATACCAAGGGGTCTAGACCGTTTCATGCCCCCGTAAATAGCTTATTCACAACTATCGGAATAGTCCGATTTAATTTTGCATGTGCATGTCGTAATATGCAAATTTTTCTCGTTTACTTATTATTCGATGATTCATTGACGTCAACTAGCAGACCCTTGTGACAAATCTGCTGACACTTGTGACCGCAGGGTAACAAAAGGTCGCATTTTTGACGGCAGGAGGGGCAATCGCCGAAATGACATTTGTGAGGCTCCCGGCTAGTGTGTTGGCACACTGGAGGCACCTGACACATTTTTAGGCATCGAGGGGGCTTAGTTTGACGCTCCCGTCCACATGGCACCTGCGAATGTCGTATTTACTGAGTGGCGCAATGTAAAAAAAGTTTTTCAAAAGACGAAATATAGGGCAACAAAATTGAAACGTTTCAATGAGTTACTTATTATATTGCGTTTTTGGTTTATACACACTTTTGTAAACATAACTTTGTCGGTAAGATAAAACTGGAAAAAGTTTTTAATTAGCGGTAAATTGGGTGCATAAACTCTTCCATATGACTTTCTCTTTTAACTTTGAGTAATGCGGTTTATATCATTTATAGATACATTTTTTTGTAGAATACAAACGCAGTTAATGCGTGACGTCATGAAAAACTCACAAAACTGGACTAAAAGAACAACAAAATTGATAAATCTGAATCTAATGGCATTACACAGAAGAGTAATGACGCAATAATGGCTATTATTGTCCAAAAAATTTCAGATTGACGTCTCAAGCAGATATTTACTAATCAGCACCAATAGATAGCAACATTTTCCGTCGTAACTTACCACAAAAGTTCTGTTTAAAAAATTGTAAACTAAAAAGACAATAGCAAACAAAACTTGATGAAACTTTACAACTTTGTTGCCCTATAATTGCTCTTTCAAAAAACGTTTGCATTTTTGCTGCATCTTTATTACAATTAGAGTAATCAACAAAACATTTTGTACCCTTTGTTATGATCCACCCTATACACAGGAAATGTAACAAAGGATGAGGGATCCCTCACCCGAACTTGGTCGTCCCTATCTTTCCAAAGTCAGAAATTTTCGACTACGATTTTTAGCAAAAATTTGCGTTTTTGGGCCTTTTTCAGGTGCCTTTTCGCCATTTTTGGCCACTAACTGAAGGCCATTTACCCCCCTCCCCCAATAGTCGGCTTCCCTCACCCTAAATTTTGAGCTTTTAAATACATGTCTGATATTCATAGTACATGTAGTCGCCAACTGCCAAAGATAAATATAACAGAGAGCTTTATTACTCAGGATCGACCGATCGACCCCACACAAGATAGATTTTTTTGACATCCGTCCTTTCGTCATAAACTTGCTTTCTTATTGATTTTTTTGAAGATTTTAGCAAGAAAAATAGAAAATCAATCAAATTAATAAATAATAATTAAATTGGCGCAGCTAAGAACTGCAAGGGCATGCATCCGAACCCTGGGAATTTTCCGGGTAGAATTTGAATGGATATTTTTTCTAAATTTTCTGGATTATTAATTTTGCCACCCTCAGTCTCTTCTGTGTTACATTTTGAATAAAACTTTCCACGATGAGTACCATCCTCACCGACAGGTGCAGGGTTCACAAAGCATTCTAGCCTAGCTCTCATGAATTTCGGGTAAACGTGTGTATTTAGATTTACTTTAGGTTCTGGCTGGTTTCTATTTAAAGTAAGAAAATCCGTCATCATTCATCATATGTAAACTTGTTTAATCTTTTACAAAATGTTTAGTCTTTAAAGAATGTCAATAGCCATACATGTTACGGCTGAAAATTTTGTGAGGAGTAGTCTATCCGGTCATTTCAAGTGGGAGCGTGAATGATCTTCTATTTTCGACATATGTAAAAGTGGTTTAAAAACGTATGTTTCCGCCAAATTGGAAGAGAACGGGTAAAAAAAATATCTCAGCCTTTTAAGGATTTTTTTAATTGGAAAAAATTTTATCGTAAAATTTGAAAAAAAATTAAAAAGTTTGGAATTAATCCATTTCCTTATTACATGTATGGTGACGGCAGACTGGCAACTAACTTCCGCTCAAATTTCGTCATTGTCAAGAACGCACTCTGAAGCGATACGGAGCTTTGTACGAAGCATACCAAAAAGTGAAAAATAAATAGAAACTTCACAACAAATATGCCTCATAAGCATCATAATTTGTGGATAAAAACGTACAATAAGAATTCAACAAAAACAAATAGAAATAAATAGCTATGTATAAATACGTGTACCTACATAAATAAATAGAGCCATAATTAAAAGAATGACATGTTTAATTAGTAAAACACAAATAGCATAAATGAAGTAAATATCAATATTTACATCAGATACACCTTGCAAATCATACCTTTATCACTGTAGCCCCACAGCGGCACTTAACTTCGGCGCTCATAGTGCAAGGGTAACAAGGGCCCCGATGGCACAACTGATTACACTTATGATTGCCGCATTGTAAAGCTCGACCGCAAATTTGTTCGCACGGTGGCGAACACTCCGAGCTACCGTAACCCGAGCAGCATTTTCTATTGCACGCATGTTTATTACAAGGTCGTTTATTCTTGCATTTGATTTCGCACAAGAATTCTTTTCCGCAGGAAAATTGTTTTTCCTGTAAAAGGATTCAAAATATGAAAAAAATTTAATTTTTCGAAATTTTTGACAAAATGATTCAAACATCATTTGAAAATCCGTGTGAAGCGCATAATCAAGGGGTTTTGGATAAAATAGAAAAATCAACATAGAGAACAACACACATTCCCATAGGGGGGGTGAGGGGGGTATCACCCCCTCAGGGTCCTAGACACAAGTCACTGTCAGACGATTTTTGGTGAAAACCTTTCGAATTTTTTAAGAAGTTAATTTTTAGTATGGCAAAAGTGCACCTATTAGAATTTCACGAAGTGATACAGTATTTTGAATGTGAGCAAGAGTAAGTAGACAAACTATCACTATAAAACATGCATGTAACAGCTCAAAAGTTTGGGAGAGACGGTCCTCGGCATACATGTAATGGCTGGCAATTTCGGTTAGGGGTCCCTGGCCATTTTTAGGGGGGGCGGGTAAGCGGCTCCGATTTTTGGCCAAAAGTGGCAAAAATACCTAAAAATAACCAAAAAGCGCAAGTTTCCGCCAATATGGGGGAGGGTGGGTCAAAATTTTCTGACATTGGGGTGGGGGTGTGGGGAGGACGTCCAAGCCTGGGTGGGGAATTCTCCAAAGCCCCCTGTTACACTAATGGTTTTCGGCCATTTTGGGGGGGGGGTGAAAATAACCACCAATTTTTGGCTAAAAATAACAAAAACGCACCTAAAAATGGCCAAAAAAGCAGATTTTGGCCAAAAATCGAATTTCGATTCGTGCATTAATTTTTGGAGCCATTTTTATACAATGTTAAATACTTTCTGGGGCAAAATAATATCAATTTTAACGTTTTTTCAGTATTTTTTTAGTAAATTTTAGAAAATTTTCGCGCATCGCGCAAAATATCGCCAATATACTGTATTTAGATTCACGCAGGGGCATTAAACAATCCAAAATCAATCTTTGTGTAATCTAGGCATCTTTATGCATATTCGAATATCTTTTGTATCTATTTCTACTGTTTATAAAAATTTTATGCAAAAATAAGTACACACTAACTTGAATTTGCACTTTTTTGCCGTTCAAAGATAAAATTGACTAATTAATCTTGATGTTGCATTGGATTTATAAGCGCAGTGGTGGTTATTACAAGATTTAATTGGCATATTACAATTTCTATAATATTTCTGATGTTGTAGTACAAGTTGTATTAGCTTTCTTAGTCGTGTTTTAATGTGTAAATTCCAACAAGTGCTCATAAAAATATCGGCAATATAATCAGCTAGATTCAGGCCGAATTGTCATATTTATGTACATAGGACCACGCTTCTCATTATTCGGCAAAGATTTTTCCCGATGTACAAAGAGGACCGTCTTTGTACATGTACAAAGAGTTTTGGGAAGAGTAAAACTGTAAAAATGTGTGAAATTCCCAAAATTTTCGCGCTTCGCGCCGAAATCAGTAATCGTCTGTCCTATATGTCTTTAAAATGGTAGAATTTGCATTTAGAATGGAAAAATGTCAAATATTCTGAAGCCCAGAAATTAGCTGAAATACACTACCAAAGGTCGAAAAACCCTGTTTCACAAAACTAAAATCGCTACTGTACCATATTATAGTATAGTACACAAAAATTTGCATGTACAAAATGTACAAAGACTTCTGGGTACCATCTTTGTACATGTACAAAAGTACCTACTACAAAAAACCCTCTTTAGGACTGCGTGCCGGTCGCAGGTCACACACTGGTAGTGTGTAAAATATGTATGTTTAAATGTTTAAAAATATGTTAAAAAATGTGTATATTTAAAAATATATTTACTTAATATATCGACAAAAATTTGTGAGCTCATACAAAGGCCTTTTCGGAGATCTTTGTACATGCACAAAGAAGCTCGTACAAAAAACAGTGTCGGCTAATAATGATACACCACTTAATTTACTGGTCCCCCATTTTGGGATTTCACCCTCCCTTAACTCTGGACTTTGGGAAACTATGGAACAATGATAGCATTATAATGTAAGATAAAATACATAATACAAAAAAGGAAAATAAAGTATAAAATAAAAAATCGAATAAGATGGCCTTAATAAAATTTGAAATAGTTAGCAGAGGCATGCACAAAAAAAGAGGGTGGTGGGGGTCTAGACTCCGCCAAAATAGAATTCGCAATTTTCTATAGAAAATAAGGCAAATGAAGGCCAAAAATTGGTGAGAATTGAAAACGTTCTGCAAAAGTGTTCGAAGCAGATCAGAAACTGAGGAATAATGTAGTATTTATGATATTTTAACATTTTCGAAGCCATTTCGAATCGAAAACTCTCTGACTGAATCCTCGGATCGGCCATGTTGCGCATCTATGGTCAACCAACCGAAAAATCACAGGTTCTAATCAAAGTTGCCTAAATGGCCAGCAAAGGGGCAGCCGGCTAGGGAGGGGGTCAAACAAAAAACTTTTCTAAGCCAAAATGACGTCAAAACTGGTATAAATGCTAAAATATAGTTGAAACCACGCTTTATTGAAATTGGCAAAGATTTTTCCCGATGCACATACGAAGACTTTTCGGGACCGTTTTTGTACATGCACAAAGATTTTTGTGAAGGCGAAAACTGTAAAAGGTATGAAATTCTCAAAAATTTTCACCGCTTCGCGTCGACACAAGTTAATTGTGTATTCTATACATCTTTACAATGGCAGGAATTCCATTTAGAAAGGAAGAATGTCAAATTTTTCGGAGCTTCGCGCCGTTTTGAGACAATTTACAGTGTTTTTTTTCGTCAGAAACGCAAAGATTAGCCGAAATACGCTACCAATGGTCGAAAAACCCTGTTTTACCGCACTGAAAGCGTTACTGTACAATATTTAAGTACCAAAAATTCTCCTGCACAAAATGTACAAAGACTTTTTGGGACGATCTTTGTGCATGTACAAAAGGGACCTTGTACAAAAAAGGCTTGAAACTACGTTGAGCTGCGTTTTCTGGTAAATTTCAACCTCTTTTGAAGACAATTTTTGATTTTCATTTGTTTTAGTCTTTATTTTGCCTCATTTTTATCAGAAAACATCCCCGTTTTCCATTCTGGGTATCAATACCCCCGAACTCCTTCACCCCACATGCATGTCCGGTTCGAGCACATGCGTGCCGACAGTATAATTTAGTTCGAGATATGACGTCGCAAGTAAAAAAAAGAAAATTCCCCGTTTTTTAAATTAAAAAAAAATTAGATTCGCAATTTATTTCAAATATTACTTTTATTTAAAAATTACAACCAAAATTAAAAATCCTTTTAATTCAAATCTTAAATTATGTCATTAGTCTACGAATACACATAGCATATGACCATGTCCTTAAGAGAACTTCAAAAACCGTTAATTGTCCAAATTTTGTAATGAGAACTATAATTACTTTAAATAGGTACACTTAAGAACAGCATTTCTTTATTTTTTATTTATTTATTGATATTATTACACTAAACTTAATATGGAAAATTTTAAGTCGATATTTTCGATACTGCTCAATTTAAATCACCTTTGCTCCACATCGACATCTTTTATTGAGCACTTGATTGCAAGTGCCACAAGGACCTCGATGACATCGTTCGACGCAAAAATGTAAACCGCAATCCAACGATTTTCCGCAAGTATCGCCGCAACACTTTAAATCGTCGATGCAATCGCCGTACTGAATAAATTAAAACGATTTTTCTCTATTTTCGGTATCGATTTTTTTCGATTATATAGATCCAGGGGGAGATGGGAGGGATCCCCCACCCAAAGTCGGGGTCCCCCTCCCCCAAAGCCACGAAATTTTTCACCCCTTCCCCCTATTGTTGGAAAAAAATTCAATTTTTTGGCCGTTTTTAGGCGTTTTTTGGCCAAAAACTGGAGACCATTTACCCCCCCCCCAAATAGCCGGAACCCTCCCCCCAATTTTAAGCCGTTACATGTATGGGTGTGGGTGGACGAAATTTTTTTTTGTCAATTCAAATCGGCGAGGGTTGGAGAACGAGAAATTGATCGATGGTAAAATAAGCATAGTTGCTAATCCACAAACACTCTACAAGCAGAAGATGAAATTCCATAATCGCTTTTAATTGGAATAATCTACTTCAACGCTATAGGTTCACACAAATCAAACCACAAGCAAGATTCAATAACATGTACAAGAGCCAAAAAATCAAACCTTTAATAAAAATTTAGAGTCTAGGCAAAAAAATGATAAATTTTGGCAAAGGGTCAATTGCTCTCGAAAGATATACAAGAAAAGATTTGCGAAAATTGTTTTTTTTTCAAAAATCGCAAAAAACAGCTAAAAAATGGTTCAAAAATACAGTTTTTACCCCAAAGTTAAAAATAAGATTAAAAAAATTAATTTTTTATATGTAGGAGAGTGACAAGAAGGTCGTCACCACACCTGGGCGTGGGGGGTTGAGGGTATGCAACCCCCTCCGAGAAACTGAAATACCCCTATTCAATTTTTAAAATATTTTTCGTTTTTTTCGCAATTTTTTGATGCCAATAGATAGTGCTCAAATGAGAAACGTCGAAAAATGGTGTTTTTTCGCCATACAACCATTTTTAAGACCATTTTTTGACCTTTGAAAAATCTTGCACCCATACCTGGGCAATGCCCCATATCGGCCCATCACCAGGACGGGCCGAACCGAAAGTTGGACGGGGCGAAGGGGTAACTTGGACGGGGCTATGTTTTGCACATGTGAGAAAATTTTTTAGAGATAATTGAAGGAAATGCTAGATACAGTATATCATGATCAGTTTGCAAAACATGCACAGGAACCATCTTATTACACTGTTCGACACCTGTTTCATGGATGGACCCACCTTTTTTCAGTGACTGACCCACTGATTAAGCTGAACGACCCAGTTTTTTCAGGCACGGATCCATTTTTTCAGGGACAGACCCACCTTTTTCAGTGTCTAGGGACCCACTCATCCTTTTGGCTGAAAGTTGGACGGGGCGAAGCGTCAGCCATTGCCCAGGTATGCTTGCACCCCCCAGAATTTTACTGCCGCCAACCTATGGTATAAGTATGGTAGTCCCCGAGCATTCGAAGGCCGTCCAAATATTAAATTTTCATGATTTTCTCGTTTTTTGGATGCCGATAAAATTTATATAACTGGATTAGCAACATCGAAAAATTGCGTTTTTGCCTTTATCGTCTATTTTTCGGAACTTTTTGACTTGTGAAAATTTTTCTGACCCTCATAATTTAGACACTGCTCGTATATAGTTAATCCCAACAATCCCGCTCTTTTCATTATGCTCCTTCGCACTTTTCTTTTATTAACATAAATACTATTTTTGATATTACATTTTTTCTATTCCCAATTATTACAATTATGTGCCCCTAATTTAAATTTACGATACGTACTAGTATATTAGAATTTGAAATAAGTCGATATTATAAATTATTTTAACCTATTTCATAATTTCGATAATAATTATTTAATTGTTATGTAATATATGTATACTCATAACAGTATTCCTACTATATGCACCTCATAAGCTGTTTTGCCACAAGGGCATCTGAGTGCATTCGATTCGGCGCAAGGGGCGCAAGGGCCCGAGTGACAAATTTGGATGCAATGGTGTTTTTCGCATGGTAAAATTTTTCCACACATTTCCTGACAGGACCAGCTAATTTCAGCGCATGGGCGTTCTGCCAACTTTTTTCCGCATGAACAAGGCCGATAGAACATTTCGTGACAAGTTTCGCATGGTCCTATGACAAAAAATTCAAGATAAAAAAATTACAGAAAAAACATAAAAAATGATAAATATCATAAATATTATTAAATAATAAATAATATCAATCAATATTAATAAATAATAATAGTAATAATAATAATAATAACAATAATAATAATAATAATAATAATAATAATAATAATAACAAAGAATATTACATAAGTCAAAAAATATTATGAAAAGAAACATTTACATGCAAAATGAACAAAAATAAAAATGGGTACATTCTGCAGAAAATGTACCTATTCAGTATGTCAAAATTTAAATAACTAAAATAAATTGTGTGATAGAATCAATAATATTTTAATACAAATATAAAAATCAAGCCTTATTCAATACCGTATAGCACGCAAACCCATATAAACTACGATTTACGACGCATATCTAAATTTAAACAGTGACAAAATTCAGTAATTATTTTATGAGCCAGATTCAAAAAATAAAGGAAAAACTTCAAAAAACTAGGCGTATGATCCAATTGATCAGCGACACCAATTTAATGAATTTCTGAATTTTCGATTCGAAGGAAGAACAAAATTTTGAAATTTGGGCAATGACCCCCGCAATCATGTACGGGTCACCTATCGCCCACTTCCCGAATTTAGGCAAGGTAAAACTATAATTTAAAAGGGAAAAAATGAAAAAATAAAGCAAAACAAAAAAACTAAAATTCTGCAAAAACTTAAAAGAGCCGAAAACTTTACACTTTTGAGCTAACACAGTCAAACTCGGATAATGCACAACCCTCAGAGACCGCAGCAAAAGGTGTGCTTTATCCGAGTGTGCACATTAACCAGAGTGCGAAAATTTCTTAATATTTCCAGTTCAACTGAAAAAATCTATCATCCTTTTAATACTATGACAGAAGGAATACAAAAACGACGAATATTGTATCATTGCATTTTGCTGTAGGTATAATAAATAGTGTAGTAATAACAACCCATGCTTTTGTTCTGCCTGAGATAACATAGTGTGCAATAAATATCATTAATCGACGTGTGCATTATCTGAGATTCGCGTGCTCATTATCCAAGGTGTGCACTGAGCGTGTGCACTTACACACTGACTTATATGCTGCAGTCTTGTCAGCCGTGTGCATTACGCATTATCCGAGTTTGCATTAACCGAGGTGTCTCACTATTTTAATACACCGTTTTTTGCCGGGACCATGCGTGCTGGTGAGCATTAAGCGGAAAAGTGCATTATAATGGGTTCGCATTATCCGACTTCGACTGTATATAGCTAGAAAGGCTTAACACTTTCAACAAATTTTTTTTGGAAAATTGACAATTCTAGGGGAGCACGTGTGAGCACGACTAGGAATCGTCCTACTAGCTTACCCTCGTGACACAATAAGCCACACCGGTGTTTGTCGCATTGCAAAATTTTTTGGCACTTTTTTTGGCAGGACCATTTAGCGTCGTAGCATCGCAATGCCTTTGTCGTAGACTGACCACAAAAACATGAAGTTTCGACTATTTTTGGACAAGGGGGACATGGCCCAGGGTGGCACAACATCACGCAATGATGGCCGCAGCTTAACGATCGTTTGCACATGAAACCGCAACTGTGAGGGGGTAGCCAAGCATCGGTGGCCGGGTTTACAACCTAAAAATTCCATCGCGAATTTCATCTGTGGTTCTTGGGCAAAAAACCCAAATTTTAATGTGTTTTCGAGTGAAAAACGGTCAATAAGCGGCCCACCCAAAGGCCATACATGTATAAATGTAACGGCTCGGAATTTTCAGTGGGGAGGTCTCCGGCCATTTTTAGGGGAGGGAGTACGTGACCTCCAAATTTTGGTCAAAAAACGTCCAAAAAAAGTAAAAACAGCCAAAAAAAGTCATCTGGCATTGAGGGGATAAGTGGACAACTTTGAGATCGGAGATCCCCCATCCTTCTTGTTACATGTACACAATAAGCCTAGGTCTCATGTTTTAGCCATTGCTGCGTTTAAAGATATGAGACGACTTTAAAATAGGCTCTGAAATCCTTAGCGTAGCAAAAACTCATGTACTGAATTCGTACGACTATATCACCGGAGCACATTCATAAAAGAGCGAGGGTGATGGGGATCAGCGGACCCAAGCCCTCAGCCCCAGTAAAGCCTAAATTGTTTATATTTATGAGGCTTTTGAGCAAAAACTCGCAGTTTTTAAGTCATTTTAGGCGTTTTTGCCCACTATTGACTAAAAAAATTGATACTCTGTAGCGCCCGCAAATACTTATATGCCCACAATATTTTTGATTTTCTGAAAAAATATTAGAAAATGTGTCTTAAGCATTTTTGGCGATTTTTTTAGTTCAAAAACACCAATTCTTCAGCGCTTTACGCCAAATAGTCATTTTCGGCCGACATTTTGTCATTTGAATTTCAAGCGAAAGTTCAAAAATAATGCCTTTTTTAGCTAAAAAAGACACTTTATAAAAATAATTTTTGAGTTCCCCATAAATTCCCACGCTCTATCGTACGTCGAAGAGATGGGGATCAGCTGATCAAAAGCCGGCCTATCTCTATCCCCATCCCCTAGGTCGGTCTTTTAGCCCCATGACTTTTAAGCAATAACTCGCATTTTAACTAATACGATGTGCTTTTTTTGTCAATTTCGATAAAAAAATGGAATGCCATTTTACTCTCTACCCTGAGTACATAAAACATTGACCAACCTTGCCACAGAAACAACGGTAATTGCTGGGCACTTCGCGATATTCGTACTGCAGCCTGCATTTTGGGCAGCACCAATGAGCCTTTGATTTTAATTTCCTGGCCTCATCGGCAGTATGATTTTGGGCGTTATCTTCGTCCAAGATGCATTTTTGCAAACTTTCGTTGGCCCACTGACAAACGCATTGCAAGTGATAAACCGAGCGACAAGAGCGGCAGTTCCAAATCGGAGCAGTTTTGTTTATTTTATCAATGCAAATTAGGCAGGTAAAATCAAAATGCTGCGCGAGTTCGCAACGGAGCGTGTTTATTATTAAGTGGTCGGTGTTTCGACTGCCTAAATTACTTGTGAGACCATGCAAGATCATGGAGGGAGGTTGGAGGGGGTTAACGCGGAAAAATTTTCACCCCCTCCTCCAAAATTCGCGATTTATCAGAAGTTCTCAAAAATTTCTTGAAAATTCGTAGACAAGTTGTTTTTCAGCGTTTTCTAGCTATTTGCACAAAAGTGTCTGAATTTTTGGCGCTTCAGCGCCATGTACTCATATTTTGATTATATTTTGTGCGATTTATTCGACTTTTTTGATTCTTTTCCCGTAATCTTTAATGTTTTTATGCTCTAGAAAGATAAAGCATTGTCAGAAAAGCCGAAAAATTATGTTTTTAACGCGTACTCACCATTTTTGGGCCCAAAAAGACACTTTAATATTTCACCCCCGTCTCAGAACTCCCAAGCTGTGCATGCATGTGTGACTGACCAATTACAACTGCAATTCGATTAGAGCCTGAAAGTTTCATGTACCTACTGACTGACATATTTTATTAGGTTTCTTTTAAATTTTATAATTATTTTAAATTTTAAACTTTTCGTTCTTTTTTGCGTTTTGTACTTTATTTTTTATCTTATTCCATTTCAATTTATTTCTTAAAGGCCATGTTTTCCAAAATTCCATTATGCTCAAAGCAAACGATGCGCTTCAAGCATAAGCAGTCTTTCATGCTACTAATTCATACAGTTCATTCACATATGTACAGTAGTGCACTGAAGACAGCGTAAAACATTCATACTATAAGTACATCAAAATTTAGCGGCAGCGAAATAAAGAAATCTAGATAGATAAAGTCAAAAAAGAAGCGCTGTTTTTGTAACAAACACATAGCAAAAAGAGTCCATTTCAATCAAATGTCTAACAATAATTTAGAATCTTTTCTCGTTCAAGTAAAATCGTGGATCGAAATCGAGGAAAATGGAACAAAAATAGTAGAACATAAAACATGAAATCCAAAATAAAATCCAAAAGAAATAAAAAACTAACGAACAAAAAATAAGACAAAATAAGTTAATAGAAATAACATGAATGGTTTATTAGGAATAAAAACCTTGTAAGAATTCAAATTATGGAAAACTAGTTGCATTGCATGCATTTATGGAGAAAGAGAAACGTAAAATAATTTTAAAGTGAAAAATACCCAGGTCGTTTCCCGTTCTTGTATAAGATTCAAGCAACTTCTCAATACACTGAGCATCATCCTCGGGAACTAGATCGTCGTCATCGACAACACTAGTGCTACTACTTTTAACCATGACGCGATTTCGCAAAATCAATAAGTTTTATTTGTAAAATCAGTTATTGCTTAAAATTGACTTTCATTGATAAGCTGAAAAATCAATGGAATAAAAATTAGGTAAGTATTGCAGAAGACTAAAAAGTATGTACTTTGTTGTACACTTCGTATTGCCTTGCCTAAAACATCAGATGGAGGAGAAAAAAATTATCTGCCAAAGTTCAGTAGGTACATAATCTAAAAACGTACGGCTTTTATTGATGCCTGAAGCTGAAATTCATATTAGTGAAATATTGTAAAAGAAAATCGTTCTTTTTTGCGACTATAAGTCTTGATCATAAAAATCTTGAAGCCTGTCTAAGTTAAAATTTTTCATTTATAACCAAAAAAATTATATTACTGGAAAATGAAAACCGGTTAAAATCGTCCATTTTCGATGTTTTCATCAAGAAATAGCGAAGTTTAAATTCTGTACCATATTGAAGTATAGAAAAATTTGCATGTCCAAAACAGTGTTTTTTTGTATTCGCCAAAGATTTTTCCCGATGTACATACAAAGACTTTTCAGGCCTATCTTTGTACATGTAAAAAGATTTTGGGAAGATAAAAATTGTAAAAAGGTGTGAAATTCCAAAATTTTTTCGGCGCTTCGCTCCGATATGAAAAACTGTCTGTCCTATATATCTTTAAAATAGCGAAATTTGTATTTAGAATGGAAAAATGTCAAATTTTTAGGCGCTTCCACGGTTTTTTTGTTATCAGCAAAGATTTTTCGCGTTGTACAAAGACTTTTGGGGACCGTCTTTGTACATGTACAAAGATTTTTTGGAAGACAAAACCTGCAAAAAAGGTTCGAAATTCGCAAAATTCTCGACGCTCCGCGCCGAAATGAGCAATTGTGTGTTCTACATTTCTCTTCAATTTCAGAAATTGCATTTCGAAAGGAAAAATGCCAAATTTTTTGGTGCTTCGCGCCGTTTTGAGACAATTATTACTGATTTTTGCCCTCAGAAACCTAGAAATTGCTAAAATACGTAACCAAAGGTCAAACAACTCTGTTTTTGCCACACTAAAATCGCTACTGTACCACATTATAGTACCCAAAAATTTGGTGTACAAAATGTACAAAGACTTTTAGGGACCATCTTTGTACATGTACAAACGGACCTTGTACAAAAAACACTGGCGCTTCGCTCCTTGAGACAATTTTAGTAATTTTTTGCGTTAGAAACCCAGAAATTAGCTAAAATATACAATCAAAAGTCAAAAGACCGTTTTACCACACTAAAATCGCTACTGTACCATATTATAGTGTCCAAATATTTGTGTGTACAAAATGTACAAAGACTTCTAGAGATCATCTTTGTACATGCACAAACGGACCATGTACAAAAAACACTGGTACAAAATGTACAAAGACTTTTGGGTACCATCTTTGTTCATGTATATACAAAGGTACATTGTACAAAAAACACTGTCACATACTGATAGTATGCGAAGATGTGTATGTTTAAAAATGAATTTATATAATATAGCTACAAAATTTGTTAGCTCATACAAAGACCTTTTTGGAGATCTTTGTACAAGCACAAGAAGCTCGTACAACAAAATAGAGTCGGCTAATAATAGTCCACCACTTCATTTTCTGGTCCTCCAATTTGGGATTTCACCCTCCCTCAACTCTGGACCTTAGGAAACTATTTGAGACATATTTAGTTATTCGGATCGGCTGCAATTCTGCAGCGTAGTTTACATTCGCCTATAATTAACCTCCGTCCTAATAACTATTACACAAGAAACGCGTTTTAAAGCACGCGGTTCCCATTCAATTGAATGTAAAAGTCTTTTTTGTAAAAATAGTTTGTTGAAAACATACAATTTCCAACTAGAAATAGAACGTATTTGTCAAATCTAAATCTTTTAGCCATAGCTATGAATGAATGAGTTAAAAGTAGCATTTAGTTTAAATAAGTTAAGTGGAGGAATCGAAAACATGCAGATTTTCCTGAACATTTATCCAGTAAAAGCTCATTTAAACACAGTAGCAAAGTTATAACAAGGTCTAAGTAAGTACATATGGTCTAATCAGTACAGTTCTGAAATTTAACACTAGCTTATTGATAAATAAGTGCCAGTATCACAGCCTGTACGAAATAAGAATTACACTAAATTTTTCCCCAACCCCAGCCATTTTTTGACCTTGCCAAGGCCAGGGCCGGGGATGCTGACAAATGGCCGGGGATTGCTGGGGCCCCGGTCGATCTCTATGCACAGCCCTATATTTGGGCAAAAATAATCCTAAATTGTCATATACACTCAATACACAAGTTATTACGGACGATTCTGCCTATGTTCGTGATTTAGGCGTGCTAATTTCGTAAAACCTGAAATTAAGGAACATTACAGCAGTATAATCAAGAAAGCTTTCTTGGGATCTATCTTAATTAGAAAATCCTTCTTTTCGCATGATAAAAATAATCTCGTTAAGGCCTTCATTATTACGTCAGACCGATCCTTGAATATTCCTGTGTTTTATGGAACCCCTCTTATATTAGTGATATCAACAGGCTGGAGGCTCTTCAGCGTAAATTTACTAAATATATACTTAGACATCATAGTCCTCTTTCATACAACGAACGCCTTAATGAACTTGACTTGTGTCGAAGAGAATTACGTCGCCTGCATATTTGTTTATGTATGATGTATCAAATTATTAGTCAAAAATCTTGTCTTTCCATGACAGATTTTTTGTGCTCAATAAAAATACTACTCGCTGCACAAATCATTTCAAGCTAGTTGTTCCTTTGTCCGTTCTAATTTACAAAAATTGACTCTTCTCTGTTTGGAATCACCTACCTGATTTTGTAGTCTCTTCCCCAGCTAAAGTTAAGAATATGATATTTTCAGAAAAGGAGCAAAACGAATATGGAATGCCAAAATTTTTGTGCTAAACTGGTAGAACATGATAAATTGAAGCGCGGGAAAAAGTTTGGTGAAAATCTGTGCCATACTTGCAAAGTTGCAGGCAACTGTCGATTTGAGTGTTGGGTGGGACAATTAAATGGCTCGATCCAAGGACTTACACATTTATCAGAAATAAATAATATGGGCTGAAATTATGGAAGGAAGCATAGCAATGAAGGAGAAACAAGAAAAAGGCGCGGAAAGCTGTTTGAAATTTAAAAAAACTTTAAAATTTTTTTATTTTTTGCACGCTTTTTCGGTTTTACTTGATGAGATATAGGAAAATCTAAGTTTTTGCTTCTAATATACTTAGGCTTAGGCTTAGTATATCTGAAAAGGTGTTTCAAGCTGCTTAGGTCGAGGTCGCTCCCGCTCAGGTCAATGTATAGATGCTTAGGTCAATGTATACATGCTTGGGGCGATGTATAGATGCTTAGGTCGACGTATAGATGCTTAGGTCGATGTATAGATGCTTATATCGACGTAAATTGGGTATATACATGTGATTCTACATTCAGCAGGTGGAGTAATGCTTGTGTAGGTCGAGAAGAGGCTAATTAACGAAACACATAGCTTTTGTAATATTGATCATAGAAGGATGAATATTTTTTTCCGCGCTTTCTTACAACATGTTCTAAGTACTAAGCGAAAAGATCCGCTCTTCTGAAGTTCATTTCATAGTATCCTGAAAGTACCATATTCTTAACTTACTCCCTCTTCCCCTAACTTAAATATATTCAAATTTAGATTAATTGACGTCGACTTATCCAAATTTATTAGAGGGCAGGCTTAAATCGTCATTCTTATGACTCGCTCGTCGCCTTTTGCTGTACGCTTTTATTCTTTTGACAGTACGTTGTATTACTCTTTTACATCCTTCGTAATTGTCGCGTTTTCAGTAATAAATTATTTCAGTTCAGTTCAGTCCAGTAATCACGTGGTTCCTTTGTGGAATTCTTTGCCTGAGCAAGCTATAAGTGCTCCTAACTCGGAAGTGTTTATGATAAGATCGACTTGAGTTTGCCAATTTCATTAAGGGCCGTAATTAAGCGCATTCTTCGTTTACCTGTATGCATCCGCGTCCATCAAATATTATTGTAATATTATTTAAGCAATTATACTATATTTCTTATGTAACATTTCATTTATTTGTTCACTTTCATTGATGACGAATGAATTTTGATTTGATTCGATTTGATAGCTCTTTGTTGTCATTAGGTTAAGATAATAGCCAAACTAGAATGAACCGGCGCAAAACACCAAATTTTTTCTGACTTCATTCTTAACAAATCAGCAAAGAACAGCGTTACGCAAATGTATAGCTCCATTGAAAAAATTCAAAATATTCCCTAGGGGTGTTTCCCCCTGGCTTAGCCAGTGCGTGCCTCAGTGCCTACAATTCAAACTACATAGGCACAAAAGATAGGATAAGCAATCTCTTTCAAAAAAATATCAACTGCGTATACTGTATATAACAGATAGCATTAGTATCATTCTTCAGAGTCTTGACCACAATTTTGGTATGGCGCAGTGTGTGCGCGTGAGTTTACCAACACGAAAGTACAGGGTTCGATACCCACGAATGTGAAGCTTTTTAAGAATTTTAATTTTCGCAAATATTGGCCCCTAATGCACGCGTTATTGGCCAAAATTGGCCTTTAACAAAAAATTCGGGGCCAACATTGGCCAATAATCAGTGCCGCTGATTAGGCTTAGGCTTAGTATCATGGACTGACCAAAATGTTGGTGCCAGCGTTTAAAATAAGCCTGAGTAATGGGATACGACGAGTGGAGCGAGCGACGCGAGTTGCATCCCATTGCTTAGGCTTGGCACCAACATTTTGGTCAGTCACATGAATCTACTGGAAAAATCTGATGACTGCCTTATTTGTTTTCGACTTGACTCAAATCAAACCAGTTAGGTGGCAGCTTTCATCGAATAATACTTGCTGTATACGTACTTATAACGTGGCTATCTTAATACATAAGTAGTATAGAGGGGGTCGCGTGCGTATTTCAGGGGTCCGCCACACACAAAACATAGGCAAAGCCTGTTCAAGCCAAGTCAGCTCGGGGTCCGCGGGGATCCGCCCAGGGCTACCCCCGCTAGAAGAGATTCGCAGTCACAGGAAGGGAGAAGCCCCAAAAAAGGGGGCCAAGGCCCGACCCTATGGTCAAAAATATTGGATAGACAAAAATGTTACTGGCGCTTTGCGCCAGGTTGTTCAGCGAGTATGGACAGATTTTTTGGGCAAATTTCGATCACTAAATTTGGGGTTCGTGTGCAGGCCTGAACTTGGGCAAAAAAATTTTTTTTGTGAACTAGTACCCAACCCTGATTTTTTTGTCTTACTTAATAAATTTAAACATTCTCTGCATCCTTTTTATCCATGATTGCATCTGCTAGTAAACTGCCGGCTATAGAAAGAATCGGAGCTAGTAAAATAGGTAAGAATCCACCATTCTGTATGATAACGTCTTTCTTTTCTTTAGTTGCTGCCTTTTTCTTGTTAGCTAAGCATCTTATTTGATTCTGATATCGCCTAAGTTTGTCTACCTCTTTGTCAGAGAGTGGAAAATTGCCATTCAAAAAATTGTTTGCGCAATCGCATATGCATAATATTTGGTCCTTAGTTGCCGTATTTATCAGTGCATCTCTTTGTGGCTGTCTCGCGGTGCTTAATAAATGAAGAAAAACCAAATTTCGTTTCAGCCTTATTGGAGCCATTTTTATTTAGGCTGTTCGTAAAATCTCAATTCTTTTCTTGATAAAATCCTATCAAATTTTGCTGGCCAATTTTTAAATCTTACTTTATACTGTGATTTATTGATATTTATAGCTTTTTTGACTCTCTTGTGCTTTTCAGCTTCTGGCTCGGCCAATTGTAGTTCTTTTGCATAGAAAGCACCAGTTATAGGTTCGCCTAACATATCTTCCAGCTTATATGTTTTTGGTGTACATTGAGATATGCCATTGATTTTGAACAATTCATCTGTGAATGTGTGCTTACTAGCTTTTGCGAAATTTCCTTTCAGAGAAGTTATTCTAACAATTTCTCCGACATTAAATATTCGTTCATTTTTATATTTTTTCTGTCTTTTCAACATAAATTCTAATAATTTACCAGTGTTCTCTGAATCTACATCATTAGGGGCCAGGTTGTTTAAACTTAAATGAGGAGTATTATTATAACTATTGAGAATACTTTTATATACTCTAGTCCAGTTTTCATCAGAATAATAAGTCATATACCGCATAAGCTTTTCACGAAATGTCCTATGAAACCGTTCAACAAAATTAGCTTTAATTTCTGGGTTGCTTGTCAATATATGCGTGACAGAATGAGCTTTTAATAATTTATTGAAGGCACCTTTGAATTCATTGCCATGATCGGTCCTGATGGATTGTGGTTTTGCCTCATTTAATATCTTTTCAAACACTCTAGCAGTTGCATCAGCACTCTTATTAGTTATTGCCTCACCATATGCCTTTCGTGAAAAGACATCAACCGCCATTAAGATGTAACGATTTCTATAGTTTTTACCTTTAAATTCCTTTAAATCTAAAAGATCAACATCCCACATGATATTTGGCCCAGAAACAATTATAGAGCGTCTTGAAAAACGTTTCAAAACTGGTTTATGTAGCTGATAAGTAAACTGATTTTTCAAGAATTTTCTCACCGTATCAGCCGATATTTCTTCCCTATTTTTAAGAACCTTCTGCAATTTGTTGATACCTGAAAAAGAGGCTGGCCTGCCTGCCTCCGTCCAATACTGCTTTATGAGCTCCATGCTTTATAAAGTCAAATAATTATTAATATTTATAACTTAAAGTGCAAGGAAATTTTGAAGCTTACAAGACTTTTCACAAGATTTTACAAAATAATTTCCAAACTTTACAAAATAATTTTCAAATTTTACAAAATAATTTCCAAACTTTACAAGATTCCTATGCTTAAGCACGTAAAAAAGATTCCAAACTTTACAAAATAATTTCCAAACTTTACAAAATAATTCCGAAACTTTACAAAATAATTTCGAAACTCTGCAGACATTTTCAAATTTTACAAAATAATTTCCAAACTTTACAAAATAAATTCGAAACTTTACAAGCCTACTTCAAAACTTTACAAGACTTTTCTGAAACTTTACAAGCTTTTCACAAGATATTACAAAAAATTTTGAAGCCTAACAACCAAATTTTGAAACTTTACAAAACTTCTATCCTACAGCATGTCAAAGTTGCTCGAAATTTTACAAAATTATTTCGAAACTTTACAAAAAAATTTGAAACTTTACAAGACTTTTCTGAAACTTTACAAACTTTTCACAAGATTTCACAAAAAATTTCGAAGTCTAACAACCAAATTTTGAAACTTTACAAAACTTCTATCCTAAAGCATGTGAAAGTCGCTCAGAATTTTACAAAATTATTTCGAAACTCTACAAAAAATTTTGAAACTTTACAAGACTTTCCTGAAACTTTACAAACTTTTCATAAGATTTTACAGAAATTTTATGGCATTTACAAGATTTTTCAAAAAAATTGTGGCCATCTACAATAAATCTTTACAACGAGGGCTCTAATAGGGCGAAATAGCACCAGATTCTAGGGGCCCCTCCCCAACCCTAGATGTAGCTATCACACCACTCAAGCGCCAGGTCTTATAGCAGGAATTTTATTGTTTTTGAATTTTAAGGTGATTTTGACTTAAATGATACCGAAAAAATATGCATTTCTTAGATAGGAATCCTTTTATAGTTGAACTTTGTTTAAATGTCTAATGGGACAGTCGAAATTCCATCTGGTAAAACTTTCCGTTTCACATATAAATAAGGTAATCCCTGCTTCTCTTGAATATATGTCCACATATGATTATCTGGTTGCATCCGGAAGCCTATATTTTTGCCGCCTTTGGCTTCTTGCTGCTTTAATACGCTGTTATATTGCTGGAAATTTAACTTATTTACATTTTTCATTAAGCCTTTACTGCTCGATTTAGTTTTATTCGTAACTTCATCTACAGCTATATAAGTTTTGGCGGCCAAACAACACATAGCTGTTCCTCGAAATTCTTCCTTCAGAAGACCTGGTGTCCGTTTGCTAGCTTGTGAAGTGACAAACCAGCTTGGGTATATATGCTCAAACTCAGCTTTCAGCTCTGGTCGTACAATATCTTGTAAATTTTCTGCCGATAACGCTAGGTAAATGCTGTCTGTGTCTGTTTGCATACATTGATAATCAGAAATATCGAAATATTTTAATAAAACATCATAGAAGAATTCCAACATTCGGATTTTGGCCCAATTATACACTGACAATCCTACAACAATAGGTAGATCTAGTGAAATTTCCTTCTTTCTCATATGTACTTCATAACAATTATTGGTTATGCATTTGATTTTCTTAATGTAAGGACTTAGGCTACATTCTGCCGCTTTCTTATAGTCTACGTAAGAAATGTCAATATGTTGTTCTTTATTTGTTAGTGTTTTGCCATATCCTGTGTTGCCAAGAAGTTTAAACGTGTCAGCAATCATAGCTAGATTTGGGTCAATGTCCCCTTCTTGCCTATGTTTTGTGACAATATCCCTGAAATTTTCAAATGGTCTAGTTCTGTCATATTGAACGATTTCATGAACGTTTTCTAAAATGAGACCGTGAGAGACTAAAAATCGAATCATTTCAGTTGATAACATAATTTCTTTTCCAAAAAAACTGTTTATTAGGTTTATACGAGGCCTTTTTAACTGACCAGTCTTCTCGGCATACTGTTTCATTAGGTCTCCAATATCATTCCGAGTTATTTCTGCGTGCTTAATTATGGGTGGAAAATCAGAATATTGTTCTTTCAAATGGTCCGGCGTTGAAATATCTACTTTTGCGAAACCAAAAACTGAGCCATCTAAAACAGATTTTATCATTTCTTGTTGACCTACCCATCTTTTCATATAAAATTTTCGTGTGTCTTGAGTTTTGAGGTAGTCGATTCTCTCAGTGTGCCACTTACATTCCCAAATCGTAATGAGATTGAAGCCTAGTGATTTTATATAGGCTTCTTTCTTCTTTAATACGCTCGAACTCTTCATCTGGATCACAGTTCTTATTACGGCTGCCTGCCAGACATTCGTGACAATGCCAGAAGCAGCCATAGAATTCATGAAGTGTATTTGTGTCACTACAGAATCCGTCGACTGGAAGAGCCTTGGGTCCCACCACTTTTTCCTTCCCATTTCCTGAATGTTGAATAAAATGACCGATTTTCTTGCTTTCGTATTCGAGCCATTCTATTGAAATGGGTTTAGATGCGCTAATTTTGTGAAATTTTCCATTTTCCAATACCCAGTGATCAAAATATCCAGTTGGAGTGTCCATAGATTGTGCCCACAAATAGAGTGCGTTGAAGTCTAGTCCAATTATAGACTTTACTGGCTTAGATGGATTATTTCTGATAAAAGTCTGGTCCTTAATCGCTAGTCGTGTCATCACCATAGAAAGTCCACCTCTCATGCTTGATTTAAGAGAATAATAAAGATTTTTTGTTTGCTCACTAAAGAGAGCAAATCTTGTGTCTGGGACATTTTTGAAGAGATAACGTTCTGTAACCCCGGGTAATGACATAGCTTCTCTGAAAATATCAATATCAAATTGGGACCAGTACAGTTGAGCCATAGTCATACATGCCTCTAAGAATGGGACAACATCTCTGATGTTATAAAATACGAGATAGTCCATAAGTGTCTCCATTTTGTTATCCGCCCAATATTTTTGACATTGCTCATAATCCTGTGAACTTATGCACTCTTCTCTTAACTTACTGTAAAATGCTTCGGCTGGCGGTAACTGAGTTTCATACAATTTATCAAATGAGTCTAAATATTCGTAAGGAAATTTAGCTTTTGTTAAACTTGCCTTGTATGCTTTTGTGAATGCGTCTAAACTAAACCCCGGAGCTATATATGTGCTAATGTCTAAGAATTTGAAAAGGCTGGTTGTCATACAAAGGGTAGTGTCATTCCTAAGAATAGCCGTAGGCCACTTACTGCTGTTTGGGTACTTCCTAATTTGTTGAATAAGAGCCGGAAACAAATTTCGTTTTATCAGATTGATATCGTATTTACCAGAATTAAATCCTAGACAAATCAATTGATTACAATATTTTTGTAATTTTGCCTTTGTGCGATTAAGTTTATTCAATCTTCCATTTTCGCGTGTTGTATCTTTGTTCGTTGTTTCAGCTAAATATAGCTCACTAGCCCAAATTTTTTTATCGAGTTCTACAAAAACTGAACCAAAAGTTCTGAGAAGAAGAGCGCTTTGCGCCCGCTGGATTTTTTCTAGATGCTGCAATAGCTGAATGACTAGCTGATCTGGGTCATTGTTCACAAAACATGTGGGCTCAAATCCGGGGACATTCGTGTGAACTGCACATGAAACGGGTTGGTGCTGTGCTATGAACTCAATTTTTCCAGAATTTTCAATGGGTTTCTTAATTAAAAGTGCTTCAAAATCGAACACAGTGAAATAAGGACAAAATTTATCATCATGTGGAATTTCTATGTCATAATTCATTAAGCTCTTCGAACACTGTCTTCTTTAACTGGAAGACGCCACCTGGGAATTTATGCCGAGTCTCCCCATGATTACAATGCTTTGATATATGCTTGCTTAATTTTTCCGCGTCTTTGAAAAGTCTGCCACACATTAAACAACTGTAACGTTTTGCGTACTGATCTAGGTTTAAAATATAACTAAAATGCGCCTTTCCAGATTCAGTGATCGAAATATCAACATTCAAAACTTTTTTATATCGCCTAACTGTCTTTTTCCAACAAACCGCCGTTTGATTATCTTCATCAATATGAAAACATTGAATATCTACCTTGAATAAATCTTCTAAAATTTCTAAATCCGTATATGCTATACCCTGAAAAGTATTTACATTAGTCGGAATGTTCTTTAAATTACAATATTTAAGAAAAGATTTATATACAAAATCCTTATTTTCGTAATCATCAACTAAACATTGGGCTAAACATCTAAAGAAACATAGATTGTCCTTAAATTTATTACGCTGTCTATCTTGGGTCATATGTAAAGTATGCCTCTGATATGAAATTGATGTTGGAAGATTGACGTCAGTACAACCGGCTATGAAATTCTTTTGTGGTGTTACATAGAATTCAATATTTGTTATAGCTTCTATTGCCCATTTAGTATCTGGCCGGCTTATTTTATTCTCAATATCAATTTCATTTAATTGCTCAGCTAATTGTTTTATGTCCTCACCATCTTTAATAAGTACGGGTTTATCTAAAAGATTAAAATTATTTTGCGATGGGTACCAATATTTACTAGCGCCCGTTTCTCGATTTTTCAATGTGAAGCCAAAGGCGCCATTTATTCTGAATGCTTCTTGCTCATTATTAAAAACATCGGTTAACATTGCCATGTAATCGCCAACGCCCCATCGATAATTATATGCGTGATCTAAAAGATCTTTTATGTTCTTTTGAGTACGAATCAGCGGCCAATAAGTTCGTACAGTATCAGTCATTTGATCGGGGTAATCGTCCAAATTAGGTAGGAGTCCATCTTCGGGTATAATATTGTCTTTCTTAAGCTGTTCCTTAGGCTCCAGTATAGTCCCGGATATAGGTTTTATTGAAAGACAATTATGTAGATGTTCTTTTGAAAATAAATCTTTTTTGGAATCGAAAGTCATATCACAATAAATACATTCAAATGAAGTTTGATGAACCAATTCAAAATGATTTACCAGTTTTCTTGGAAGTTTAAACAATACATTACACTGGGGACATCTGAAACGTGAGCCTAAATGAACAGAATTATTATGTTCTTCGAGCCTGTTTGGCCTTGAGAACGCTTTATTACATACGTTACAGACGTATTGCTTCTCCATTTTGTGCTTCGTAATAGTCACATAGACCATGGAAAGCTTGATGATTTTTATAAACGTCACTGATATTTATAGACTTTACCTCACTAGTCACAAAGACCGAGTAAGCTTGATGAAACGTCACTGATATTTATAGACTTTATCTCGCTAGTCACAAAGACCGGAATAAGCTTGATGAAACGTCAGTGATATTTATAGGCTTCGTGCGAACTAATCGCTCGATATTTATAAAGTTCGTTGATATTTATAGCCTTAGAATAAATTTTAATATTATTGAAAAAGCCGCCGGAAACTATGTTTAACCTTAGTCGAATTTTTAAAAAACTTGCCGTAACCTTATTATATGCTCTACTTGAAACATAACTTTACGGGTTTAACCGCAACGCCCAGACAGGATTGACCCTCGTTCGAGAAAAATTGAGATATGCCCCTGCGAAGCGCAGTGGTTCCGCTCCTTAGCTGAGGTGCGAGGGATCGGCGGTTCGATCCCTCAAGAGAGCATCTCTTTTTTTCTCGCTCAATTCAGTTATTTATCCCCACAAAGACTAATCATATTCCAAATTCCCCTTCTAGCGGGGTAGCCCCGGCGGACCCCCGCGGACCCCCGAGCTGACTTGGCTTGAACAGGCTTTGCCTATGTTTTGTGTGTGGCGGACCCCCGAAATACGCTTGCGACCCCCCTCTATACTACTACATACCTATGTGAACCAGCTGACGACCAATGCCAAAAACGGTGTTTGCAAACTTCTATGAAACTGATAAAAACAATTGACGGTGTGTAAAGCTATGTATTTCTGCACTTCGTGATATTAAGTGAATAAATAAATGAATAAATGATTTACTACGGAAGCACGAAACTTATTTGGATATAGTTATAACTTAACACTTAGGTCTTAACTATGAACGAAATAAATTCTTAATGTGAGAGATCTCTAAGTATAAAATTATATACAACTAACTAAGTACAGTAAGTACAGTAAGAAGCTTATGTATGATAATCATTATAACTTGCTGTTTAAGTTTTGAAAATTCTCCTGAATTCTCCTAGATTTTCAGGATTCCACTGAATTCTCCTGCATGTGTACAACTTCTCCTGAAAAGCCCATTCTCCTGCTCCTGCTCCTGAAAATTTTAGATTCTCCTGAATTCAGGAGAATTCTCCTGCACCTGGCAAACCCTTCTGCCTGAACAATGTTCCTATGTACCACGTCTTTGATACAACGTGCTACAGTAATAATTTATGTAAGTATGTAATGGCAGTCTATCTCCCTTGTGTGTCAAAATACAATTCTGCCAAAAAATGCGAGTTGCTCTCAAAAAACTACCAATAAAAACTGCAAAAAACTTGCCAGAACAAGCGGGCAACTATGGCAGGAAAACTGACAGCCTGGCAACAGTGAACGAGAATAACTATCGCACAATTAGATTCCTCCCGGTTGAATTAAAATATATGTCGTTTATAGTCTGTTTCCCATAAGATTCGGCAATAACTTTGATCCGGTTTAGGAGAGGTGGGTTGAGGGGAGGGTCCAAAATGAGCTCAAAAACTGGTATAGGCACCAAAATAATATTGAAACTGAGCTCTTACACAGTTTCTGGTCAATTCTAAAGCATTTTTCAAGAAAAAGTTTAATTTTTATGCATTTCTAGCCTTCATTTTACCTCATTTCCCAGGAAATTTCCAATTTTCTATTCTAGGGGTATAGAACATAGATGGGCAGCATTCTCATTCAGTGTGCAAGACTTTTCAAAGGTCAAAAAATGGTGGTATAGCGAAAAAACACCATTTTCAACGTTTCTCATCGAGCACTATCCATTAGCATCAAAAATTGTGAAAAAACAAAATTTAAAAAATTAAATTCTGAGGGAGTATTTTGGTTTCTGGTGGAGGTGTATCCGGCCTTCTGAGGGGGGCATGCAGACGGTTTTTTCGTATTAACAGACTGTCGTTAAGTTACATATTATTGTTTGAAGACCAAAATTTGCACGTTTTCAAGGGTATACTATGGAAATATGGTTTTTGAACATTACTTTTGACTGACTTAAACAAATTAGTCGGTTTATAGCAAAATAGTTCGACAATTTTGTGCTCATTCATTTGAGCTATTGTTCAGCTTCCAATTCACAAAAATTCAGGGAATTTTAACGTGCGAATCAGAAATCAATCTTCATTGAAAAGTGAAACAACGTGTGGGGCTTAGCTGGTCTCCTGCTTAGAAGCAATCATCAATTTAGGACTGAGGAGACCGAAGCCGTAGAGACCCAGGGTCATACTTTGGTTGTTTCGCGGCTTTATTTCATCAGCAACCTGACCAGTGCCCAGACAGATAAGCTGAGCACTTTTGTATGTGGGTAATCAAATCACCCGGCATAGAATGTTCGGTTGATTTATGTACGTACAATGTATGAATGTAGGTATCGCCGCTCATCAACCCAACATTTACAATACCTTGTGATCAATTGCTATACCAGTATCCACACCTGGGCGTGGGGGTTCGGGGGTATGCACCCCCCCAGAATTCAATTTTTGAAAATTTTTTTCCGTTTATTTCGCAATTTTTTGATGCCAATGGATAGTGCTTGATGAGGAAACGTCGAAAAACGGTGTTTTTATCGCCATACCACCATTTTTATAACCCGTTTTTCGACCTTCAAAAAAAAATCTTGCACCCCCCCCCCCAGAATTTTCTTGCTGCCCACGTATGATCGTGATAATTGCTTCAGTTTGAACCGCTTCAGTAATCGATTTACATTAATTCAAAAATTGTGATTCATGCATAATGATTCGCGTAATAGACGTAGGTACCTATGTATGTACA
This sequence comes from Mermis nigrescens, assembly GCA_036768485.1. NCBI lineage: Eukaryota > Metazoa > Nematoda > Enoplea > Mermithida > Mermithidae > Mermis > Mermis nigrescens. The sequence goes on along the minus strand of JAVLUZ010000768.1, from coordinate 270,753 downwards.
TATACCTCACATATGTACCTATGTGTAGGTAAGTGTGGATGAGCACACATAAGCGTTTTACTCCAATTCAATCTGGTTTTAAGTTAAAAGCCGTTCGATAATCCATCTGTACAGTCTTTAACGAACGGGTTAGGTGCAACTTACAGGGTAATTAAATTCTCGCACAATAAAAATCATATCTATCAATTGTAATTAGCAGGAATGTATAATCTGTTTCATTAAACTTTGCAGTTTTCTTTTAAATTTTTCGCATGAATCAGGCTACATAAGCGCTTTTAAATTCCTGCTACAGTAATGTGACACAGCAATGACATATGCATCTCCATATGACTCGATATACTGTAGAATATCATATTCACTGTATTAGTGTAAAACGCTTTCGTGGGCACTTTATATTTTTTCAAAAACCCTATTATGCTAAATGAAACAGACTATATGAACCTCACTTCACTGTCACATATGCATGTAACAGTATAATAATAAGTGCTTCAGTTTAAAAGACTTCTGAAATCGATTACATTGCGTCAAAACTTGTGATCCATGCACACCATATCGTGAAACGATGTTTTACATTGAAATCAATATTCTAATGGCATATAAAAAACTAAGAAAGCATATTCTTAGTCCGTTCCATTCCAAACGGCTTATTTTCGCTGTACGAATTATTACTGTAGCAGAACATTCTACGGTTTATGTTGTTACGACAGTCTGTTGGATACGCCATTTCTTGAGAAAATCTCATTAAACATTAATAGAAAGAGTTTTAAGCAACCAGTTTGTGACTGGTTCATATCTAAAGAAAGTGTATTTTTGGCCTATTGGCAGTCACATAAAATACTAATAATGCTTTATTCAAACCCGTAGGTACAATACAATGTTAAGAATAATACGCAACGTTTCGACAGTTAACCTACCGTCGTCGTCAGGCTCTTACAGAATATAAGAAGTGTGGCACAGGAATTGAACCTTATCAGCTAAGTATCATTTATTTCTAAAGTCTGGCTGCGCAGACTTTAGAAATAAATGATACTTAGCTGATAAGGTTCAATTCCTGGTGCCCACAACTTCTTATATTCTGTAAGAGCCTGACGACGACGGTAGGTATAACTGTCGAAACGTTGCGTATTATTCTTAACATTGTATTGTACCTACGGGTTTGAATAAAGCATTATTATTGTTTTATGTGACTGCCAATAGGCCAAAAATACACTTTCTTTAAGCAACCAGTCGCGACGACGACATAATCGAAGATGCCATTTGTGCAGTGGAAGAACTAATACAGTAATAATGATTTAATGAAAATAGGCTGTTTGGAATGGAATAGACTATAGTAGTTCAGAAACGCTATAGTGTGCTTCATTTGCTCGATGGCTTTGTTCCTTAAATTAAATTAAATTTTATTTAATTTGAAATTTAAACTTAAACTTCCGGCTCGCTTGCATACATTTTAAGTAACTCTTAACGATAACAGATTTCGTTTGTCATCTAAAAAAAGGCGCTACGTAGGTATGCTTCATTTTTTAACTCTAAATTTTCAAAAAATCCGAAGAAAATATCGTTTAAAGACTATTTTGAAAAAATCGGCTGGAAACACGTTTATGCAATCGCAGCGACAAACATTATCCAAGGTTCACATTAAAATTGCCGCTATAAAACCCAATCAACATTAAAAAAACGTGACAGAAATCAACATTGCGAAATAATTACAAAAAAAGGGAAAAAATTATGAAAAAAAGTATGGCATCAAGAATGACGCGAAAAAGAAGCACCAAACAATGGCAGTAACAGTAAGGCACATTGTATCGCTTGCTCATCGAATATATACATACCAGCTGCAGTGACAAATGCGCGAATGGCCATAGGAGACAGACGTGTAACAGCACAACATTTCGGGAGTGGATTAGTCGGCCATCTTAGGGGCGATAAATAACCTTCAATTAAGCCAAAAAAATGCCGAAAAAAGTAACTAAAAATGGCAAAAGATCGCATGTTTTTAGGGGACAAAAATTTATGATTTTAGGGGAGATGGGGAACGACCGACTCCGGATGGGGATCCCCATTCCCTGTCACCTGTATGCACGAAAGGAAGGATGGCACGTCATCTTCAGATTATGAATTTTCCGCAATAAACGCTAAGGCAAGTTTTACGTGTTTTATGGAAAATATTGACTATTACAAAACCGCAAAGAATATTAAATCACGACGCATAAAAGTTCTATTTTTCCGACACAGTAACTCAAATGACAGCATACTTGAAATTTTTTCGATCTAAATCGTACAAATGAGCAGATAGTCATTTGAAAGCTTTGGTTCTGAGCTTTCCAAAATTTGCTTATACATAAATCAGATAATATTAAGTATAGTTAAACGACTAAAGTTTACTACATTTTTCCAATATGACTGCATTTAAAATATGTTAAGCCCCCAGCACTTAATAAAGCCCGTTAAAAATTAAAGAGTGTATAATGAACTGAACCAACCTACAATACATAGTGAATGGAGATATGGGCAATTTTCCCTATGTTTCTAATGAGGTCTGCCTGCACTATAGACATGATAAATTTGAAATTTTCCGGCAAAATAATTGCGTAAGAAAATGTTCTATCCAACACCTTATTTTATTAAAATCCGTTGAATGGATCTTTAGATCTTAGCATACAACCACCTTTGCATTAATGAGATTGTTCAGTGCACACTCAGTAAAAATGACACAGTGGAGAGTGTAAATAACAACACAATATTATTATTGGATATTGAATTTTCCAATTCAGCTCTACGCATAATCACAAAAGTAAAATTATTCTCAATAATTCAAATATTTTTCAATTTTATATTTATTCCTTTACAAGTTAAACTTTACATTTGCGAGCACTTTTCAGTTAAACTTTTCTGAATTTTTCGCCTCGAATGCAATCGATGCTGAAGAAATTTTCGGATGATGCCCACCTACGCCCGCATGGACATGATCATAGGTGGGCAGCACCAAAATTCTGAGGGGAAGGGGGGTGAAAAAATTTTCAAAGGTCAAAAAAGGTCTTAAAAGTGGTCGTATGGTGAAAAAACACAATTTTTCGACGTTTCTCATCAAGCACTATCCATTGGCATCAAAAAATTGCGAAAAAAACGAATAAAATTCTTAAAAATTGAATTCTGGGGGTATTTTGATTTCTGGGGGGAAATTTTGGTTTCTGAGGGGGTGCATACCACACCTGGGCGTGGGGGTTTGGGGGGTATGCACCCCCAGAAACCAAAATACCCCCCCAGAAATCAAAATAAACCCCCCCCAGAATTCAATTTTTGAAAATTTTTTTCGTTTTTTTCGCAATGTTTTGATGCCAATGGATAGTGCTTGATGAGAAACGTCGAAAAATGGTGTTTTCATCGCCATACCACCATTTTTAAGGCCATTTTCTGACCTTCAAAAAATCTTGCACCCCCCAGAATTTTCTAACTGCCCACGTATGGTGCATACCCCCCAAACCCCCCACGCCCAGGTGTGGACGTGACACATTCGTATTAAATTCCTAATAAAATTAGACGAGATTACTGTAAAGCGGAAAGAAGTCAAAAAATCAATACTTAATACAATTCACGAAACGGCACCTCCGGGGAAATGCGTCAGATTCTATTCTGTCTGAGTTACTTTGACGAAAGGATGTTCGAGTAATTGCTCGGCACTGGAACGTTCGCAACTTTTGGATTTCAAGCAACGTAGTAAAAAGCTTCTGCAGTCCACACTTAAATTATCCGGGATATTTGGAATAGCTCCATTGCCCACGCGCCATATTATGGCGAAAGTTGTGGGGAGATCGTGCCATGGGGGCTGAGCGGCAAAAATATGAGATATCTAATACGCTGCTGATCATACATTATCATGGGAAGGGGGTTTGGGCGTTCACCCGAGAATTTTTCCACCCACCCCAGAATTTGCGATTTTTCAAAAGTATCCGAAAAATTTGTAGAAAAGTGCTGTTTTAGGCGTTTTTAACCATTTACATATTTGCTCAAAAAAGTCAAATTTTTGGAGCATAGCGCCACATACCCATTTCTTGGCCATAGTTTGTTCAAGTTTTTCAAAATTTTTTGTTTTTATGCTTTAGAAAGATAGAGCATGGTCAGAAACGCCGAAAAACGATGTTTTTGACGTGTACATGTGATTGTTGAGCCCAAAAAGACGCTTTAAAAGTCAACCCACCAGAATTCCCATGCTGCGCATGTCTGTGCTGCATGGTCCAAAAATGATTAGCAACAATGTTTTGCTATATAATTTCATGAACATGCATGTGGGGGAGGGTTGAGCATCCAGATTAAGAATGCACGTAGGGGGGAGTTCGGGGGCCTAGACCATAGATGCAGAGCATGGCCGATCTGGGGGAGGGGGTCAGCCGGTTTAGGAGAGGTGGGATGAGGGGGGTCAAAAACTGAGCTTGGCCAAAATGAGCTCAAAAACTGGTATAGGTACCCATACCTGGGCAATGGATTTTGGTTCTGAAGGTACCGAGGTCCCTTTTGTTGAGGTTGGTTGGTTGGTTGTTTGTTCGGCCAGTTGGTTAGTTGTTTGGTTAAGTAGGTGGTTGGCTGGTTGTTTGGTTGGCCAGTTGGCTGGTTAGTCGGCCGGTTAGTTGGTTGGTTGGTTGGCTAATTGGTTGGTTGGTTGTTTGGTTGGTTAACTAGTTGGCTGGTTACTTGGCCTGTTAGTACTTTGGTTGGTTGGCTAGTTGATTGGTTGGTTGTTTGGCCGGTTGGTTGGTTCGCTAGTTGGCTGGTTGGTTGGCCGGTTATTTGGTTGGTTCGTTGGCTAGTTGGTTGGTTGTATCATTTTCTCACTATTTATTTTTGGGTCAAAATATTCAACCCCCCAATCAAAAACTGTTTTTTTTCTGGCGCCACCCAGCTGGGGTTCTGAAGGTACTGAAGTGCCCTCAGGCGCCACCCGGTGGCGCGGCATTGCCCACCTGTGTAGGTACCAAAATAATATTGAAACTGAGCTATTACACACACACCTGGGCGTGGGGGTTTGGGGGTATGCACCCCCAGAAACCAAAATACCCCCCCCCAGAAATCAAAATACCCCCCCCCAGAATTCAATTTTTGAAAATTTTTCTCGTTTTTTTCGCAATTTTTTGATGCCAATGGATAGTGCTTGATGAGAAACGTCAAAAAATGGTGTTTTTATCGCCATACCACCATTTTTAAGGCCATTTTTCAACCTTCAAAAAAACCTTGCACCCCCCAGAATTTTCTTGCTGCCCACGTATGATTACACAGTTTCTGGTCAATTTAAAGCATTTTTGAAGAAAAGTTTAGTTTGTATGCATTTTTAGCCTTCATTGTACCTCATTTTCCCCAGAAAATTTCCAATTTTCTATTCTAAGGGGTCTAGACCATACGTGGGCAGCAAGAAAATTCTGGGGGGGGGTGCAAGATTTTTTTGAAGGTCGAAAAATGGCCTTAAAAATGGTGGTATGGCGATAAAAACACCATTTTTCGACGTTTCTCATCAAGCACTATCCATTGGCATCAAAAAATTGCGAAAAAACGAAAAAAATTTTCAAAAATTGAATTCTGGGGAGTATTTCGATTTCTGGGGGGGGGTATTTTAGTTTCTGGGGTGCATACTCCCCAAACCCCCCACGCCCAGGTGTGGTCTAGACCATAGATGGGCAGCACCGAATTCTCAAGGAGTGTGCAAGATTTTTCAAAGGTCAAAAAATGGTGGTATAGCGAAAAAAACCATTTTCAACGTTTCTTATCGAGCACTATCCATTAGCATCAAAAATTGTGAAAATGACAACATTTAAAAAATTGAATTCTGGGGGGAGGTGTATCCAGCCTTCTGAGGGAGACGTGCACACGACTTTTTCGTATTCGGCAAAGATTTTTCCCGATGTACAAAGACTTTTCAGGACCGTCTTTGTAGATGTACACGGATTTTTGAGAAGACAAAGACTGTAAACAGGTGTACCATTTCCCAAAATTTTCGGCGCTTCGCGCCGAAATGAGTAACTGTCAATCCTGTATATCTTTTAAATGGTACGATTTGCATTTAGAATGGAAAAAAGTAAAATTTCTCGGCGCTTCGCGCCATTTTGAGAAAATTTTTACTGATTTTTGGAGTTCAGGAACCCAGAAATTAGCTACATACATTACCAAAGGTCCAAAAAGCCTGTTTTACCACACTAAAATCGCTACTGTACCATATTATAGCACACAAAAATTTGCATGTACAAAATGTACAAAGACTTTTAGGGACTATCTTTTGTACATGTACAAACGGATGTTGCACAAAAAAAACACTGGGCGTGCATACCCCCCAAACCCACGTGTGGTCTAGACTAGACCCCACTAAACTTTACACGTGCATGACTGAAAAAAGGAAATTTTCTGAGGAAAATTGTATAAAATGCGTCGAATTGACCAGAAATAGAATAACAATTTAGTTTTAATGCTATTTAAGTGCTTATACCTGTTTTTTAGGTCATTTTGGACCAAAAAATCAATTTTCAACCCCCTTAACCGGCTGACTTCCTTCCAGATCGGCCATACTGTACATCTATGTTTATAATGCGTGATCGATTCAAAATAACAATTTACTAACGAAGACCGGCAGTCAGAGAGCTTCAAAAAGCAGTACATAATTAATAAAATAGCTTGCAAACTATGTTACTCCACTATTTCAACTTTTTTTTCATTTTCATTCAGTTTGGCCATCATTTTACCTTATTTTCACAAAGAGAATTTCCAACTTTCCATTCTGAAAATTCATTTCTACTTGAATTTCCAAGTCCCAAGTTTCAAGTCTTAGGGAAATGCGAAATTTTCCAAGTTTTAGTTATTTACTCTGTCATTTTGCACGTCCATAGAATTCCAAGTTCCAAGTTTCAAGTCTTGTAAAACTTGCTTTTTTCCAAGTTCTGATTCATTTGCAGCTCGGTTTTCCCAGTTCCAAGACTTGTAATTTCCAAGTGTTTTTCCCGAGTAAAAGTACATTTTCCCAAGCGTCGGTTTATTCGCTCCTAAATTTGTTGACTTGGATTTCAAGTCTTGGAAAATTTACTTGAAAAATATGCGCATTTCTTCCTCGTCGATTTTCGGTTGGAAAAAACTTTTCAAGTGCAAAAGTTGCTCTTAATTATCGCTTTGTTTGTAGCTTTACTTACGTAAAGTCACTTGATTATATGTTTATAATCCTCGGTAAAGAAAAGCATGCGTAAATTTAAAACAAAAACAAGATTACAATTTAATTCGATGTTAAAAATTTATCAAAATTAAGACATTAGATTAAAAAATGGAAATAAAATACATTTTTTTACTGGCTGTGAACTGGTAATTAAATTACGAATATTCCTGCCGCATAAAAGATGGAAAAATTATGAAAAATAAAACGGTCATTAAATTTCGGGAAGGTTTTTTATTCCGATACCTAATAAAAAAAGCTGTTGCGGAAAATAAAAAAAATTTCGAGGTTTCAATTGCCATAAATTTAAAATTTGTTTTATTTTCTAAAATTTCATAGATATGCAAAACATAATGTGATTTCGCCATTTTTAAAAATAGCACGTTTTACACGTTGGAAATATGGTTGAAGAGCAAGAGAGATCTTTAAGATAAAGATCTACAAATGCATTGCATTTATGCTTAAGTTTATCTACATATATTTCCAACATGATACTCAAAATTCAGGCATAAACTTCTTTACACGTCGAGTTTGTTTATTGCCATATTTTTCATTATTATATTCAACACTGATGTATGTACAAAAATTACCTATCGATAACAGAGAGACATGCGAATGGCATTATTTATTGTCAAATGGACTCGGAAATTTCCTTCCGAACCGGACTTGAAAACTCCAAGTGCTTGGAAAGAGCAAAAAGGCTGACACTTGCAAACTTGGAAAATTTACATGTAGACTTGGAGAAAAAGCGACTTTTTTCCAAGTCGAAAAATGCTAATGAAATTTGGAATTTCAATTTGAGCAAATGAAGTGACACTTGGAAATTTGGAAATTCCAAGTCTTGAAAACTTGGAACTTGGATTCCCGGAGTGGAAATTAATCGTTCCTGGGGTCTAACCAGACCATAAATGTGATGGCTCGAATTCCGGGCGGGGGTTCCAAAACCATTTCGGGCGGGGAGGGGGCAAGTAAATGACCTCCAATTTTTGATCGAAAATGGCAAAGAAAACCTGAAAATGGCCAGAAAATGCAAGTTTCCGTCAAAAACCAGGGGGGGTCAAAAATTGTCCGACTCTGAGGAGAATGGGGGACGACGAACAACTTTGGGTGGAGGATCTCCCATCTACCTGCTGCATGTGTGGTCTAGACCTCGAACCCCTCCATGTGCATGTCTGGTTACGCCCACACATGGGCGTGAGGATCTTAGGGTCCGGAATCCGGATCCCCCTTCCCGAGAATTAAGCGGATCCCCAGAATTCATAGAAATCCAGAACTGAATTTTTGATGCTATTTTTGACAATTTCGCACTCGCGGACCCCCAGGATATGTTTGCTGCCCATTTATGGTCTCGCACCCACATGGGTTTGAGCAGGGAGTGATCTGGACCCCAAAATCTGGAAGACTTACAAAAATCGACAGAACTCAGAATTGAATTTTGTTGATATTTTCGGCAATTTTGCACTCGGACCCCCAGAATTTGGTTGCGCTCACAAACACTGGCGATAGAAAGGACTATCATCAATTTTTGTATTATTTCTTTGCGATCGTTTGTTATAATCTCTGTTATCAACAAACATTTTAAATTGATTATTTGAAGACTGTTAGGGTTAATAATTCAGTAGGAGGCAGTTTAAATTTAAGCCACACACATGGTAAAATCCTAGAAACCTCAACCAGTAAATTTTGTGTCCAGAAAATTTTACGCGAAGCAAAGAACGAAAATGGTCAAAACAGTCTATAAGACGCTTTTTCGTGGTAACACCGCATTTTTGAAGTATTTTCAGTCCATGCAAAAAACGTTTCCGTCAACTCAAAATCGCCGGACAGTACCCGTCTGGCCAACCCTTTGGCGGAGGGGGGGTGGGGTAATAACCCTCGATACATGTAATGGCTAGAAATTTTGGGCGGGGTTCCCGGCAATTCTTAGGGACGGGCAAAAAACGCAAGCTTTTTCCAAAAGTTTCCAAAATCGGGGGGGGAGTTAAGTCAAAAATTTTCAGACTTCAAGGGGACGACCAACTTTGGGTAGAAGATCCTCAGCCCCCTTTTACGTGTCTGCCCTCTCGCCCTCTCACATCCCTATTTGCTTGTATAATGTACATCAAATGTCATCTCAATACGAAAGTATCTGTGTAACCTTTCCAGTTGCCATTTCTAGAACAACGCAACCGACGCTCCATATGTCGGCCATTCTACCGTAACCCTCTTGACTACTCGTGCATACTTCTGGAGCCATATAAGCTGAGCAAATAAAACATGTACAAGTGCATGCGGTATTATTTGTACAAATAACAGATATGCTGTGTTTTTTGTACAAGGTCACTTTGTACATGTACTAAGATGGCCCCCAAAATTCTTTGTACATTTTGCACATACAAATTTTTTAATACTAAATTATGGTACAGTAGGGCTTTCAGTACAGTAAAACAGGGTTTTTCGACATTTGGTGTGCATTTTACCTTTGGTTGTGTATTCTAGCAAACTTTTGGTTTTTTTCACGACAAAAATACTTAAATTTGTCTCAAAACGGCGCGAAGCGCCGAAAAATTCGACATTTTTCCTTTCTAAATAGAATTTCTGCTTTTATAAAGATTTATTGCACAAACAATTATTCATTTAGGCGCGAAGCGGCAAAATTCTTTGAGAATTTTACACCTTTTTTACAGTTTTTGTCTTTCCAAAAATCTTTATACATGTACAAAGACAGTCTCAAAGTCTTTGTACAGGGCGTCCCACCTAACTATCTGAACTGTTTTTTCATTATAAATCCGCTAATTCTTAATATTTTTTGATGATTTTTTGGACGTAATTATTAGGTCCAATAGGAAACTGGATATGATTTGGTTGCGTTTGCTTGTTCACGGTGTAAGCTACAGGAGTTTGTGTAAACCTTAGTTTTCCAGGCGGGATCACTTAAGTATCCGAACTATTATCTCGCTTTAGCTCATTCAATTCTTAATATTTCTATAACTTTTTCGAGCGATTATATAATGTCTAATAGGCCATCGACTGACAAAGTTTGGCATGGATTGGTAATATACTGTTCGAAATGTAACATTTTTATAGAACTAACTTTTCTTCGCTATGCAAAAATTGTCGTAATCCTTTTTGACAGCAATTTCTCATGAACTTGTGTAAACCCATCTAACAATTTTTTTATTGATTCACAAGCATTCAGATACTCAAAATGCATTATCCTTTATTGCTTGAGTGCCTTGTTGAATCGTGGGCTATGCATCAATCGCAAAATACATTAATTTTAAAAGGAAAGTCTATCAAAAATCTAAGGTTTACACTAAGTCCAGCAGTTTACACAATGAATGAGCAAAACCGATCAAACCTTGTCAGTCATTTTCCTATTGGGCCTTCTAATTATATCCAGAAAATCATTGAAAAACAACGAGAGTTGAACAAGTTATAAAACAACGCATTGGATAATTAGATGGGACACCCTGTACATCGGGAAAAATCTTTTCCGAATAGAAAAAATCGTGCATACATGTGGACAAATATAATTAATTATTAAATGGAATAATTGCATATTAATTATTCAAATAATTATGAATAACGTAAATATTTACTCGGAGTTCCAACGTGCATAGTCAATTCGCCGACGTTCGTAGTCGAATTCACTAATCGCACTGAACTGCCGAAATCGCCCAATTTCAACGTATAATCGGAAGACAGGAAAATATTTGCCGCTAGAATCAATATCTAATAATAATAATAACAACAAACACAATAATAATAATAATACATAATTGTAATACGAAATAGCAATATTAAAAACAATATTATTAATATTACTTTTATGTATTACATGATAGCACGCTGTAACGTTGTTATAGCATAAGGTGTAAAATTGGCCATTTAGATTAATTCATATTATATTCGGTTTACTGCACACGATAATGTCTTGCAATTCACACAAAAAATCTAGCCAATAATTGTAAACCGATCGCACACGCACACGAGTTATGTAAGTTAAAAGTTTTACAAGCATACATATGTACATAGGCATGTAACATGACTACTTGTTTATTCATATCTATCGATTATCGACAATTTAAGAAGTACGAAATATGCAGTTTACACTCACTGCGCATACAGCATAGTTTTGTGTAAAGAACATGATTAACTATCAATACAATTAAGATTTGTGAAGGTTTTAATAAATACATTTAATTCTAAACTATCCTCTTGCCAAATATTGCCAGCGACCAAATTTTGAGAGGGGTCCGGCTGGAGTGAGACTGTCAAAAATCCCAAAAAAACATGCCACAAATTCAATTCTGGAAGGTCTACCAGATTTTGAGGGTCTAACGATTCACTGAGTGTGTAAACCCCCAACCCCAACATCCATGTGTGTGCAGCGCATGGGAATTCCGGGAAGTCGGTTGAGATTTTAAAGTGTTTTTGGGCTCAAAAATTTTGTATATGCATCGAAAACATTGTTTTTTGCCGTTTCTGACGATACTCCATCTCTCTAGAGCATAAAAACAAGAAAAAATTTCACGAAGCGCCGAAAATTTGACACTGAGCAAATATATAGCTAAAAACACTTGACATAGCACCTTCTTACGATGTTTTCTCGAAAACTTTGGAAAATAGCGAATTCTGGGGAACGGGGGGATTTCCAGGTGGAAAGGGGATTTAAACCCCCCACCAAGATATTATATGCTTGCAGCACAGAACACTTGCATTTTAAACATACAATAATGCCTGACTAACTTTTTATATCACGATGAACGATACCACGACGGTGTAACTCGCAAACGGCCTTCAGCAAGTGTAAAGTATAAATACGGACCGATTCTTCACTCAACCCTTCGCTGCACAACCTTTCTAAAGTGCCTTCGTTGCAAAATTCCATAAAAATGAACAATTCGTCCTTAAAGTCGGTGTAAATTATTTAGATAAAGAAAAAATTAAACTTTTCCAGTCATTTGTTTAAGACGTTTTGGTTATTGAAACCGAATCGGGCTTATGATTTTTCTATTTTGGAAAATTAGAAGGTATTATTTCAAAGTTGAGCATTTACACTGAAGAATTCAATTAAAATAATTAAATTTATAGAAATATGTAAGGCTACGATGGGATTTAAACTATATTAATCTAAAATTCACCCCAAAAAAGTTACATAAGAAATCTGTTTAACGCAAAATTTTCTCGATGAAACTTTGCATGCATAAAATACCAAAAATTTGTTTCATAAAAGCGTTCCTCGAAATAATCAAAATTCTGGAAGCACAGGCAAAAGGTGAGCAAATCAGGTTTTATGCACCTTATTTGGATAAAAAAGTATAATTTTCTGACGCTTATTGCCGGATTTATTGTTTATTTATATTTGTTGTCTTCTAAACCGCCCAAATTTGAGTAAGACATGGAAGAATGTTTAAAGTTTCCGGCGCTTTACGCTTAATTTTTATTTTCTCAATTGTGATTTACAAAGCACAAAAAAATGAGCACAAAGACAATCTTAAAGAAATTGTTGATGGACTGGATGATGAGAAATCAATGGTTTAGATAGTTTAAAGGCTATGGCTTTTGTATATGAATAAGAAACACCTTAATCTCCAAAATCAAGGAATTTAGAATCATGCATAAATTTATCAAGAATATTAGATGAAGCTATCACCGTATAAAAATATGCTTATCTTATCACACATAAAAACTTCATGTTCAAAAAAATTTAAAATTTAAAGAATTCAGCAATTTAAAAACTTCATACGTTATTACGATTTTTTCAGTCAATTTATTTACAGTAAAATTCATTGCACAATATGCGCAGAGGAACTTCGTGTATCCATGCACATTACTTTATTTTATTTTATCACTTTATTAATTTGAAATATAAGTGCACATCAGGATTCTCACTCGATGCACTTCCACGCCGTAATAACGCACTAAATTTTCGTGCCTAATACTCTCGAAGTTGGTTATTTCGTCGACTAAACTTTGCATAGCCTGATGATCGTGACGCTGAAATTTTATCTGCTTGACGGCTATTAATTCGGTTGTATCCAATCTTATAGCCGTGTAAACCGAACCGAATTTTCCGGCTCCTTATTTGCGAATGAAAGCAAGAATTTTTCCTAGTTTATTTTGAAAAAAAAATTTACTTAGGCAAGAGTGAAAAAAGTTAAGAGTAAAAAGACTTAAATGCCCAAAAAGCATGTTTTTAACAAAAATTTTGGGAGTGACTGACATTAAGGTGATCCCCAAACGGAAAAACCTGAAGCCTTTCAAAATTTGGAGGCAATTGACATTAGGCCATTAAAGTTGAAACTTTCTGTTTAAACGAGCATGTTTTTGCGAAAAAATTTTGGAGATGGTTGACATTGAGCCCTTTTCCATGTATATACATACGTACATAGGCGTAGGCAGGGGGCGGCCGCCCCCCTAGCCCAAAATTAATTTTGGAAAGGTTAGGAAATGCATGAAAATTGGCATCATTTTATCGAAAATTCTCAAAATTTTTGGAGCTTCGCGCCGTAGAATCATTATTTGCATCAATTTAGGCCCAAGCGCGGCCAAAAAACGTCATTTCTTATAGCTTATTAGGATAAAATAAAATTTTTTCGAAAAAATCGAATTTTATGAGCTTAACGGATAGAGCATGTTCGCAAACGTCAGAAAATGCACTTTATTTGGCGCCCCGGCGAACATATCCCTTAATATAGGGTCACCAATTTCGGACCGCCCCCCCTTAAAAAAAATCCTGCCTACGCCCCTGCATACATATGTATCAATGTATGTATTTACATGAAACGCATGTGAATATTATATGCTAATGAACTTGATCTTGGGAATTCGCAGAAAAGGCACCGTTTTGAACGTTTGTTTATTTATCTTTTTTGCTCAAGAGCGTCAAATTTTCGTAGCTCCTTTCCACGCCATATACTCATTTTTTGACTATATTTTGTTCAATTTACTGAAATTTTCTAGAACTTTTTTGACGCGTAACAACCGTTTTCGAGCAAAAAACTTTGAAAAATTGTTTGGTTTGACACCTCAGAATTCCCATGCTGTGCATGTCTGTCGACGAACCTATTAAGTTGTTCATTTTTTGCCATGCGAAATTAGCCCTCTTCAGCGCGATTTGCTTTTGAGCCACCATTTGCTGCCGTTCGACGCATCGGCCGATCAATTTTTCGACTTTTAATTTTTCGTCTCGTTCGACGTCCAGATTTTTTAATTTTTGTAACGCTTTTTCGTACGTATAGCCCACGGTGAATTGATTTGGCAATGGAGAGCCAGTCAGATCCAAATCGGAGCAAGTACTGAAGAAACATTGTCAAGAATTTACGATTATAAATGAACCAAAGTTAGCGAAATTTGAGACCAAATTTATTTAAAATTTGGTCAAAATTGGTCGCCCTATTTCACAGAGGTGGATGTTTATTGATTATATACCCTCCCTATGAATCTTGCGTTTTTAGGTTATTTTTATATCGGGTTCCTTTGCCATTTTAATCAAAAATATCAAGTCATAAGACTAAAAGCCCCATAAAAGAAGCCAACTACCCCCATCCTCACCCAAACTTTCTAGCCCTCACATGAACGATCAGAAACGTAAACCGGATTCTATTTCGGGGCAGAAATAAAGCTTAGAACTTTTAAAGTCTGATGACTCACAAAAAGATGGCAACAAAAGATTTCGAGAAATCAGAAATTTTTTTTCTCCGCTTCTAGCTCACAAGAGCGTATTTAAAGCTGCGGGGATCGGCCGCCCTGTCGCCAAAAAACATTGAGTATTTTCATGATTCTAGCCATTTTTACCATGTTTTTTCAAATTTTTCCGGTATTCATTACATAACATTCACTCACTTTCTTGGCACTCGAAATCTCTTATTTTCAAATCAGAAGAGTAGCTCTTGCGTAGGAGAATGATTTTAAGGTGCTTACAATGATTTATTGAGTAAAGACATGTATTTTAGACAGTTTTATCTGCCGTTATAGCAAATCGTTTTCGATATTTTTCGCGCCTCACGTCATATCGTTTAGTACCATTTTATTCAGGGTGTCACGACATGACAGACCCTCTGTAGAAATCGATTTATAACCATCCTGGAAAAATATACAATGCCTACTGGACAGATTTTTCGGACTCGTTCTCGACACTGTGCACAAAATTTGAGGTCCGGCGCATATGTGAGCGTGGGCGGTATGCACCACCCTAAAAGGCCGATATCCCCTTAACAGAATTCAATTTTTGAAATGTTTTTCGCAATTTTTTGATGCCGATGGATAGAGCCCAATAAGAAACGTTGAAAAATTGTTTTTTTTCGCCATACCACCATTTTTAAGACCATTTTTTACCTTTGAAAAACCTTGCACCCTTGAGAATTTTGATGCTGCCCATCTATGCTTCGGCCACCTGTCAGAAAATCCTAGATATGCCACTGCTAGCTCATTTACAAAAAAATGTAGTTCAAGCCAGATGCGAAATGATTGCTTACCGATTTCGCTGCAATTCGTTCAACAAGAGAAAATCTTAAAATTTTACTTTCGAAACACGACGTTGGGGCAAGGTAAGGATAAAAAGATGAGGAAGATGAATAATTCGGCCAGAAAAATTTGACATGTTTACTATGTAAATATAACTCAAATTTAAGCTTCGTAAAAGATACACATCATAAGGAGAGAATAAATCCGGCAAAAATTTTGCCTACTTGAAAAGTGCCCGAAAAACCTTTTTGATGTTATTTTTGATACACTTTAATAATTCTAAACTTTTCTTCAAGGCGTACTTGTTTATTGTAAACATTGAGATCGTTATCTGCCAAAGTTTCATACACTTCCAGTACAAATTTAGTTTACAAATGCTTATGTTTGTAAAAGACTCTAAAATTCCTAATAGACATATGAGAACCTTCGGTAATAATCCCTTAAGCCACAAAGTCTTCAAACTTAAGTCCTTGCATTTTCTATCGGTTAACACAAAATCTACGTACAACACATACATATGTACGGTCAATATACAGCAAACCTTTTAACTGATATTACAGATTCAAAGCATATTTGCATTTTTTGATCAAAACGTTACAGTTGAAATGAGCTTCAAAACGATATATGTAGCTTTCGCATTCAGTTAAAAAAAGAATGGCGATCATAGATGCACAAGGTCAGGTTGGCCAGGAGGGGTAAAATACAGGATTTAGCCACAGTAAATTGAGTTTTTGGCTAGTTTTCGCGTCAAAATGGCTTGAAAATCCACTATTTTGGCTCTAATCACTTGCAGTATCTAATTTTTGGACCCTTTAGCGGGGGACAATATGTACCTCTCTCTCACACCTCCCTATGTGCATGTATGATGGCGATCATGTTTAGATCTATAGCAGATATTGTAATTATTAATATTATTTTGGAATGGTTTACTAATGAATGATGTATGGTTTAGTAGCGTTTATATTATTTAAATATTGATAATCACATTCCGTGCTCCATGCAAATGATTCTTGGTCCGAACAAATATCTTTTCACCTCCGTCTAAATTATAAATAGAGGTATTTTATGCCTGTGTTTCAATTATTCGAAAACTAAGCGAGCCTTCAAACCTTTTTCTGTCGGGAAAGCCATGGGCTTCTTATTTTTCATGCAATGTACATACATACAAGCCTCGTATCCAGGATTTGATTTCGGGTGGGGGCGAAAATTTTTGAGGCCAGATATCTCGAGAAACATTAGGGGATAGGCAAAAATAAAGGCAGTTTTGAGCGTATCTCGGCGAACTTTAAACGATCGTGAAAAAAAATTTCGAAAAAAATCGAAAATTTTTCACTCCATTTCAAATTGATATAAAGCAAATTTATCATTTAAGCTGATTTCTCATCACTTACATAATTGACGAATTATTTCTCATCTCTTGCCTTTGCAATTACTCATCGTGCTTTACACAGAGAAAAACAATACAGATAATGAATAATTCGGTACCAAGCACCAAAAAAATGGACATATTCTGCATTTCAAGTTCAAATTTGAGCGGTTTCGAGAGGGCTAGAAGACAAAAAACATATATTAACAATAAATACGGCGCGAAGCGCCGGAAAAATTTCATGTTTCTCATGCCATAACTCAAATTTGAGCTGTTTTGAGTGAGCTAGAAGACAAAAAGTATAGCTGAACAATGAATCCGGTGAACAGCGCTGGAAAAAATTGACATGCTCTCTATGTCTAACTCAAATTTGAGCGATTTTTAGCGGATTAGAAGATAAAACTATACATAAACAATGAATTCGGCGCGAAGCGCCGGAAAATTTTGAATTTACCAGCTCAAAAGTGCTCTAGAAACCTGTTTTGACGATGTTTCAGACGCATTTCGCCAATTTTTTTATTTTACCCTATGGGGGGACCTTTGGGAGAAACAAAAAAAAATTTCCCATTTCGGAGGAGGCCCCCGCCCCCTGGATACGGCCCTGCATACATACATATCTGTAATGTTTTGCATTGTTCTGCCTTGCTCGTCTCTTCCTTTTATTGCATTAGCATAACTCTAAAGCAGTGTTTTTTTGTACAATGCCGTTTGTACATGTACAAAGATGGTCAGTAAGTCTTCGTAGATTTTGTACACACAAATTTTTGAGTACTATAATACGGTACATTAGCGATTTTAGTGTGGTAAAAACTGAGTTAAGTAGTGTATTTTACCTAATTTCTGGGTTTCTAAGGACAAAAATCACTAAGAATCGGCGCGAAGCGCCGACGAATCTGACATTTTTTTCCAAATGCAATTTCTGCCTATCTAGAGATATATAGAACACGCAATTATATACTCATTTCGGCGCGAAGCGAAAATTTTTGTGAATTTTAGACTTTTTTAGCAGTTGTTGTCTTCCTAAATATCTCTGTGCATGTACAAAGACGGTCCCGAAAATCTTTGTACATCGGGAAAAGTCTTTGCCGAATACAAAAAACCGTGCCCTTGAAAAAAATTCGTATTTTTTGCACAGTTTGTTTTTTATGCCTATATTTATCATATATACCTACCTATTCATTCATTATTTATTCAATTCTTTTGTTACTTATCTTCTAATCCTGTTCATTGTTATGCCTTTGATGAGGCATTTTGTAATTGCCTAAAATAGTGACACTGAGATGTTAAGTCTATACAGATATAATATGGATGCATGCAGGGGCGTAACCAGGGTTTAATTCGGCGAGGGATCGAAAATTTTGAAGCCCTATATCACGAGAACCTGAGGAGATAACCGAAAATAGGGACATTTTTGATTGTTTGTCGACGAGATCTAAACCATGTTGAAAAAAGAAATTTTAAAAAAATCGAAAAATGTTTTTGCTTGATTTCGAAGTTGGATATACATAAAAATCTAACGTTTAATCTGTCTATAAGACTGCAATTTCCCAATATTAGGTTCACGCTCGAATCGAAAACATTTCAACATTCTTATCATCTTTTACATCTATTTTTCGGTTCACCAACAAAAACCAATGCAGAGAATGATAAATTGGCGCGAAGCGCCGAAAATTGTTGACATATTCGCTATTTTTATTTCAAGTGTAGGCTTCTTAGGTGAATAATATAATAGAGAATAAGAAATCCGGCGCGAAGCGTGGGAAAATTTTGAGTTCAGTAGCTAAAAAGTGTGCTAAAAATCTATTCTGGCTGTCCTTTTGGTAGACTTCTGGAATTTTCAAATTTTTTCTTTGGTAGACCTTTGTGAAAAATAAAAATATTGTTTCACTCCGGAATCGGGTGAGGGGGAACGGCCCCAACGCTGGTTACGCCCCTGGATGCATGATTTACCTTAGCAGGTAATGTATAATAAAGGGTTGGGCCCTGGTCCCGGTCCCGGCAAAAAAGCGCCACAGTAAATCTCTAACGTGCTCAGTAAGAAAAGAGTAACACATCTTTTTTACAATTAATTTAAAAAGTCAGTAAATTCGGGGTCTATAAGTGAATTTTAGAGACATATTTGCGAGTGAAAATACGGAAGATTATCAATTTTAAAATTATAGCGTTTATTTACTTTTTGATTTATTTTTCACTAATTTTTTTACTCACCCTTCGCCATCGGAATCCTTGAACTCGTTTGGACTCTGCATCGCCGATAAACGCCTTGGATAAT
Organism: Mermis nigrescens; assembly: GCA_036768485.1. Classification (NCBI taxonomy): domain Eukaryota; kingdom Metazoa; phylum Nematoda; class Enoplea; order Mermithida; family Mermithidae; genus Mermis; species Mermis nigrescens. The sequence continues at coordinate 251,487 of JAVLUZ010000768.1, read as the reverse complement.
TCGTAATATTCTACGATTGGAAATAGAAGAATTATTAGTAAGCATCCACAGATGAAGCGGCGCAAAATTTTAGGAGAATCGGCAATTTTTAAGAGGTTGAGGGTAAATGACGATCTAATTTTCCAAAGATGCCACAAAAACTCCTAAAAATGGCATCAAAACGCAATCGGGGGTTCGGGCGTGGGGGGGGGGCGGTTCCAACCCCAGAAAAGTATACATCCCATACATGGACAACGCCGGTTTTACCATTAACACCAGCTGTCCAATTTTTTTCTTGTCCTTTTAAAAAGTAGAAGAATAATTTTACGAAATAAAAAGGAATGGAGGTGCGGGATATCGATCCCCGTGCCTCGCGCATGCAAAGCGCGCGCTCTACCATGTGGGCTTGAGCTAATTTTTTCTGTCCGTTTAAAAAGTAGTTGTTTGGTCGGTTGATTGGTTGCTCAGTAGTTGATTGATTATTGATTTTATGATTGGCTGCTGATGGATTGGTTGAGTTTCACACCATTTTCGTATATTTTCCCATGATTCACCTTTCTCTTTCTAGATGATTCATTCATTAATTCGTTTTAGTCATTTTTGCATATTTGCATCGTTTTTCTTCGATTTGTAAACATTTTACAAAATTTTCCATCGACACTGGCAGGTTTCCCCGTTGATACCTCGATTCAATGAAGTTGTACGATTTTTCCGTGTATAATTCATCCCACCCCGGAATTCCCACCAACAAATACAAAAAAAATTCGTGAAAAAAGTGCATTACAAGCGTTTTCAGCTATCTGTTTGCTCAAAGCGTCAAGTCGCCATTAAATCCTTTTTTTGACTTAGATTTTGTTAAATTAAATCGAATTTCACCGATATTTTTTCGTTTCGTTTTTAAGCTCTGGGAAGATAGAGCATCGTCAAAACGCCAAAATATTATGTTTTTGATACGTATTGTTTTTTTCGAGCTCCAAAACGCACCTTAAAATTTCACCTCCCCCAAAATTCCCATGATGTGCACGTCTAATAGGAGGAGGATAAAGATCTGTCTTTTGAGGGATGGCGGACTCCAGGAACAGAATACACAATCTTGATTTTTGTCGATAAAAAATAAAAATTTCATTAATTAGCAAAAAGTATATAATAAGAAAAATAATTGAAACTGGCAAAAAAGTAACACACTACGCACTGTACATATGTATCCAATAACGGATATCGCGAAAAATTCTGTTAGAAAAGCATAAAAGCATACAAGATACGTATAGCCATACATTATGTTGGAAAAGTTTGGAGGGGTCGTCCAATCCCCCCCAACAGAAAAGTTTTCACCCTCAGATATTTTTTCACAACCCTAGGTTCCCGATTTATGAAAAATCCGTATAATGGTTCTACATATTTAAAGCGTTTTTACCGCTCAAAAGTGTCAAATTTTCGGAGCTTCGTACAATATACTCATTTTTTTGAATATCTTGATTTTTTAACAATTTTTTCGAAGTTTCCCGCTGTTTTTCTGTTCTAGAAAGAAGGAGCAATGTCGGGAAAGCCAAAAATGGCGTTTTTGACGCGTACGGTTTTGAACCCGAAAAACGCACTTTAGAACAATTTTTCGGTTTCTCCCCGGAGTTCCTATGCTGTACACGTCTGGACATAGCTCAAGCTGTGCAAGTGTGTACCTTGCCAGCCGCTGATTCCACAGCTAAAAATTGTCTGGCTTGCGGCCAAGAAATGGCCCTTGGTACGCTGATCACGGCGTCGTATGAATGATTGATTTTTTTACGCCTATTACCACCTGCGGAAGGCCTCCTCGAGCCGATAATATGATCGATGCAATTGTTGATCATCGTTTTGAACGCCTTAATTTACGGGTAAGCACAATTAATTAGCCTTTAAAATTATCCTAGAGGACAGGGCCCCATTTAACGGGAGGCAGGGGGTGACGGCCGCCCCCCCCTTGACCGAAAAAAATTTTGACGGATAAGATAATGCGTGGAAAAATGGAAAAACAGGTCAAAAGCGTTAGATTCAAGTTGAAGAAAAACGCGCATGCACGTGAGAACAGGTAAGCAAAAGATAGTCAAAAATGAGTAATAAAAAACACACTACATGCGCCGAGTTTGCTAAAAAAGCGGCGTGACCATAAATTGGCGCGAGGGAGTGCATACCCCAAACCCAGAAACCAAAATAATACCCCAAGAATTGAATTTTTGAAATTTTTTTGTTTTTTTTCGCAATTTTTTGATGCCAATGGATAGTGCTTGATGAAAAACGTTGAAAAATGGTGTTTTTTCGCCATACCACCATTTTTAAGACCATTTTTGAACCTTTTAAAATATTGCACCCCCCATAGGTTTGGTGCCGCCCACCTATGGGCGTGACTCAAAAGCTTTCGCTCTTCCTACCTTTGTCTTAGCGTCTGGTCATTTTCCTTGTCCCTGTCAGAGCTTAGGTACACATTTTTATATCCTCTATGTTCATCCGTCGGAAAATAAATATAAAGTTTCACTTTTGGACGCTCAGCTGTATAGCTTGCGCGAAAAGGACCCCTCAGTAACGCCTTCTTTCCCGCCTAGCTTACGCGCTCACGTCGAATTATTGAATAATTTTAATGTTTTTATTTAATTATAGAGAAAAATAATAAATTTTAAATTCGTTGCCATTATTATATTAATACATGCAAAAGCAGGATTGCCCTCAAACCTACTCCATTAATAAACCGCACAAACATCAATTAGAAAAATCGAGCATAAATTCGCGAGTTTAACCTAAAAGTTGCGAACAGTTAATAAGGCGGGAAGTGGGCGTGACAATATGTAAAGAGTTTACATCAGAAGTGAGCACGCGTCAATTGTAACAGTGGGATAAAGTGGGGAAGGTCTCCTCCCCAAGGTTGGTCGTCCTCCCCATCCCCAAAGTCAGAAAATTTTGACGCCCCCCCGATTTTTGGCAAGAACTTGCGTTTTCTGGCCATTTTTAGGCGTTTTTTTCGTTTCTTTCAACCAAAAAATTGGGGTCATTATCCCCCATGGCCGAGGACCCCTACCCCTAAATTTCGAGCCAATAAATTTATGTGAGCAGGGATAAGTAACTTGGAGGACGTACAATTGTTCGACGTTTTTCGGAAGAGTTTAAGCAACGATGACCAAAATTCCATAAGCAGTAAATGAATGAGCTTTATACGTTATAGCAAAACCTGACGACAGCAAAGATTCATTATCGAATTTAGTACGTTATTACACAGTTTTTAGTCAATTTGAAGCACTTTTAGAGAAAATTTTCATTTTCAATCCGTTTTCGGGCTCCATTTTGCCTCATTTTCACCACAAAATTTTCCATTTTTCCATTCTGAGTTGGGAGATTAGGACCCCCCCAACCCCCCATCCCCCACGTGCATGTCTGGATATGACCATAGAAACACAGCATGGCCAATCTAGGATGGGGGTCAAAAATTGAGCTTTTGGGCCAAAATGACCTCAAAAACTGGTTTAAGCGCTAAAATAGCCTTAAAACTACAATATTACACCGTTTCTGGTCAATTTAAAGTACTTTTGAAGACAATTTTCAATTCTATTCGTTATGGGGCTTTATTTTGCCTCCTTTTCACCGCATAATTTTCCATGTTTTCATTCTAGGGGAAGGGGGAGGTCAGGACCCCCAACCCCCATCCCCCACGTGCATGTCTGGTTATGACCATAGGAACACAGCATGGTCAATCTAAGATGGGGGTCAAAATTGAGCTTTTGGGCCAAAATGACCCCCAAAATTGGTTTAAGCGCTAAAATAGCCTTAAAACTACATTATTACACAGTTTCTGGTCAATTTGAAGCACTTTTGGAGACAATTTTCAATTTTATTCGTTTTCGGCCTTTATTTTGCCTCCTTTTTACCGCAAAATTTTCCATTTTTCCATTCTAGGGGGGGAGGGTCAGGACCCCTCAAAGCCCTTATCTCCCAACCCGCATGTCTGGCCATGACACCGCATGATTTGAACAAGTTTGCATCGATACAAGCAGCAGTCACGCACGCAGCTGGCCTTCCAGAATTCCGGCGCGGGGAAGAAAAATTCTGTAGTCCGATATCTCGGCAACATACTAAGAGATATGTAGGCAAAAATAATAATATTATAATAATTATTTTTTATTATTTCTATATTTATTTCCCTGGCCTTTTTTCTACAATGCAAAAAAAAATTAAAAATTCAACGAATCAAATTTCTAACTTGAATTTTTACCCTTTTCTTGAAATTTTTAAAAAACGTTTATGGTTTTCGAAAAACAGTGTAAACAACATACAAAAATTTAAAAAAATAAATGTCCTCAAGAGTGTAAAGTAGATAAAAGATAAACCAAAAAAAATTAGAAATTCAAAGCGATTCGATATATTTTCTAAAAAACCTTGTGTAAAGAAATTACGAACCGAAAACTGGTCGTCGCTGAGACTAAGTGTGTAAAGTGGATCGGAAACGAAGGCCAAAAAATTGAGGCCTTCGTTGGCCCACCTGGGCCTTGAACCGTGGCCCCTATCGCACAAGTTTCGTACGAAATTCGTCCACTGATCGCACACGCGGCTGGCCCTTTCCATCAATTCGCGTTTAGTAGGTCCGGTCAAAATTTTGTACAGGTCGCGGTGATACTGACAAAATTTAAAATAAAACTTCGCAATTCAGAAAATTTGATGAAAATTATTAATAATCAAGATCGAGGGCGTAACCATACATGCACAGTATGGGAATTCTGGTGGGTGAAAACCTAAAGTGCCTTTTTTGGGCCCAAAATGGCCGGTACGCGTTGAAAAACATCGTTTTTTGGCGTTTCTGACGATACTCTATCCTTCTAGAGCATGAAATCATGGAAAATTTCGAAAAGGGTCGAATAAATTGACCAATATATCGCTTAAAACATGAATATATGGCGCGATGCGCCGAAAATTCGGCGATTTTGAGCAAATAGATAGCCAAAAACCCTTAAAAGACACTTTTTCTACCAATTTTCAGGTAAGTTTAGAAACTTTTGAAAAATCGCCAATTCTGGGGGGGTGAAAAATTTTTTGCGGGGGGGTGAAAAATGATTCTGCGGGGGGGGGTTGAAACCCCCCTACTCCCAAGATCATGTATGGGCGTCGAGGGAAGGAAATTTTCGAAATCCTATATCCCGAGAACCGTTAGAGATACGCGAAAATAATTGCATTTTTGAGCGTTACTCCGACGAGATCTATGCCATGGTAGAGAAAAAATTTTAAAAAACTGTAAAATTTTACAGCTTGATTTCAAACTTGGATATCAAAAATCTATCCTTTATGACTAATTTATCAATATAAAATTAAAGCTTGACTCAAAAACATTTCGGCACACTTGTTTTTGCATTTAATTTATATTTAATTTTTAATTTTTTAATTTTAAAAATTCGGCGCGAAGCGCCAATTTTTCCGACAAATTAGTTATTTTTGAGTCAAATCCGGGCTTCTGAGGTTAAGAAATAAGATAGAAAATGAGAAATCTGGCGCGGAGCGCGGAAAATTTTATGTTTAGTAGCTCAAAAGTGAGCTAGAAACGCCCTTTGGCTGTACTTTTAGTAGACTTCGAGAATTTTTAATTTTAACCTATGGGGACCCTTGTGAAAAATGAAAATATTTCTCTTTCAGGGGGCCCACCCCTCCCGCCCCCGGCTGAGTTACGCCCCTGATCAAGATTATTTTTTAAATAATGACGTAAATTTATACATAATTATAAATAATCCAAAACAATTCTATTCTAGATATGTAATTTTTAAATTTTAAATAACTCAAAATCTAAAAAAATCACCAGAAATATTTAATTTTGAAAAAGTAATTCCTATCAATTTCTTAAACAATTGAATGATTTTTAATAAAAATTAATCTTTAAATAATTCAACTAACGCATTTTGATTAAGGCCCAAGATCAAATTATTGAATACTTTAATCTTTCATACTGTGGACTTTTTCATACGCGTTTACACCAACCCCTTAAGATTTATTCAGGCTGAATAGTTGATTGCTGTAAGAACGAATTACAACCAGCAAGGTGGGAATTTTCGAATTTTACGTTACAGTGTGAAGACAGTGCGAAGCAACATTATTTATGAATTGTTTATAATACAGAATTGATAAATAAATTTTTTCATAAATAAATAACTTATTAAATAAATTAAATTCCATTTAATCGCCACATACGCTTGCATACGTGACATAAATTTCTAATTTACGGCATTTTTTAATTTTATTCTCTATATCTAATTTTACAATAAGTATTTAGTGTGCAGAAAAATATTTAAAATTTCTAAAATATTCAGAAATTTTTAAGTTCGAATTTCACAGTATGCAGACAACCCACGACAGTATTATTTATCACGAACGCACACTGGGGGAGGTATGGCTATCTATCGCGAAGCGCCGAAAATTTGGCGATTTTGAGCAAATAGATAGCCAAAAACCCTTAAAAGACACGTTTTCTACCGATTTTCAGGTAAGTTTAGGAAACTTTTGAACAATCGCTAATTCTGGGGGGGTGAAAAATTTTTTGCAGGGGGTGAAACCCCCGCAAACCCCTCAAGATCATGTATGTCCCCAACCCCCTCAAAGAAAGAACATTTTTGACCCTCTTTCCGCGATTTTTGGAAAAAAACGGAATTTTTTTAGCCGTGTTTAGGCGTTTTTTGGCCGTTCTTGGCCAAAAATTGAAGGTCATCCACCCCCTCTCCTAAAAATGGCCGGGACCCGCCAAAATTTCGAGCCGTTACATGCATGCTCCCCCACCCCCAAGGAAACCCGGTTTACCCCCTCCCAGAACTTTTGACGTGTGCATGTATGTTATTTATCATTTTACATATCACGCAAAATGGATAAATAAATAGAATAATTTCATAAGTACATAAATAAATGCTGAACGCATAACTAAATTTCAGTTTATTCACGTATGCACATTACTTTGAATTGAAGACATTTTTTAAATTTTATTACGCTCATCTTAAAGCGTTTATTTTGAAGGAATTCGAAAAAGTACTTCAAAAGCGAAATTATAGGCTTGTATCAGGGAATCGCGATACGTTTGCTTTTCGACAAGGTCTAATGGCTTATCGGGATTGGTTGATTGCAATTCGGCGTAATCTTGCTCAACCGCTTTCAGCCATTCAACGATTTTGGAGCGCAACGTCATGGCGCATTTCTAAAAAAAACAATTGGAATAAAAAACAATTGGAATAAAAAAAACAATTGGAATAAAAAAACAATTGGAACAAGACGAGACACACATGCTTACTGGGGGTTGGGGTATCCCTCCTACCAGGACTTTTGAGAAGCATACCCCCTCAGGCGATTTTGGGCCAATACTGATTGCTTCAACCATGAAAAAGCATCAAATAACGTCTAACAGTATAATTTCAAGTCAAGGTTTTTCTGTATTCGGCAAAGATTTTCCCGATGTACAAAAACTTTTCCAGACCTGTCTCTGTACATGTACAAATATTTTTTGGAAGACAAAAACTGCGAAAAAGGTCTACAATTCGCGAAAATTCTTGGCGCTTCGCGCCGAAATGAGTAATTATGTGTTCTATACAGTGTTTTTTTGTACAAGGTCCGTTTGCACATCTACTAAAGATGGTCTCTAAAAGTCTTTGTACATTTTATACATGCAAATTTTTGGGTACTATAATATGGTACAGTAGTAATTTTAGTGTGGCAAAAACAGAGTTGTTCGACCTTTGGTAGTGTATTTTAGCTAATTTCTGGGTTTCTGAGGGCAAAAACCACTAATAATCGTCTAATTTGACATTTTTCCTTTCAAAATGCAATTTCTCGACATTATAAAGATTTATAGAATACACAATTCCTCATTTTGGCGCAAAGCGCCGAAAATTTTCTCGAATTTCAAACCTTTTTCGCAGTTTTTGTCTTCCCAAAAATCTTTGTACATGTACAAAGACGGTCCCCAAAAGTCTTTGTACATCGGGAAAAATCTTTGCCGAATACAAAAAAACACTGGTTCTATACATCTTTATAATAGCAGAAATTGCATTTCGAAAGAAAAAATGTCAACTTTTTCGGCGCTTCGCGCCGTTTTAAGACGATTCTTAGTGCTTTTTGCTCTCAGAAACCCGAAAATTTGCTAAAATACACTACCAAGGTCGAACAACTCTGTTTTTACCACACTGAAATCGCTACCGTACCATATTATAGTACCAAAAAATTTGTGTGTACAAAATGTACAAAGACTTTTAGGGACCATCTTTGTACATTTACGAACGGACCTTGTACAAAAGAACACTGTTTCAAGTACATACATACATATATGTACTTATTTTTCGAGACAGTAGACTGTTCATTTCATTCACCAAGACGCTTTTCTTCCATTAGTTTGTATTAATGCATTTGATCTTACACATAATTCCACTGCCCTTATTGGTACTGCTTTCATGCAAATTTAACCATAAGTATTCATGAAAAATCAAATACGAGTGATTAAGTACAAAAATTTGACATTTAATTGGTAAAAAAATTACTCATTTTACCCCTTCAAGGAAACCCAGTTCACCCCTCCCCCTCTCCCAAAGCTTTTGATCATGTGCATGTACAGTACTCGCCTGCAAATTTGCATGATTAATCAAATGAGAAGTTTGCTAAGGCCGCGATTTAGCAAAGCTTAGCAAATGTAACACTAGCAAACGCTAAGCGGACCTCAACAAAGATTAAGCAGACTGAAGCAAACTGCAATAAAGTGTATGCGGACCTCAGCAAAGCTAAAGCGGACTATAGCGGACTGCAATAAAGCGTATACGGACCTCAGCAAAGCTTAAGCGGACTGCAGCGGACCACAATAAAGTGTATGTGGACTGTAATAAAACGCATGCGGACTGCAGTCAAGCTCAATAAACTTATTAACAATGTAATGTAATCGCGTTTTTTTCAGGCCAATTGTTGCGTACGAAAAATCAATAAATACGGAATGAATCAAGTGGACCAGGAATGCTCAAGCGAAAGTAAGGCGTCTTGTATTAATTCATGGTTCAGTAAAGAACATCGAAGAAGACAAACCTTTTATAGAACTTTGATAGTGACTATAATTAATGCATGCGCCTACATGATTTATGCTCATCTTTATTGGCGATAGCATGACCTTGCACTCAACTGTTTAGCGACCCAAAGATGTTTTTCTATACGCACCTTCAAAACGTTCTCGCTAGAAAAAGATCTACGAGTTGACTTTTTTTAAATAAAATAATTTGGAAATCCAGAAAGGTCTTTAATTGCAAGAAATGGAATAAGGCAAAGCTTTTTTTGCAAGCATAAATCGATAAAATCGAAGCTCACGCTTATGCTTAAATCGAGGATTTTTAATCTGAAATTTAATTTTTTTATTTTCAACCAAACTGTACAGGTATAAATAAAGCATCACAATTGCGATTTAGATTCTAAAATCAGTTGAGCGATATTTTTTCAATTTATAACGCTGGTTCGAATGAAGAAGCTCTTTTCCGACATTTAGTCTTAGCTTAATTTTATGATCCCTCGAAAAATGTTTTAAGTCCGAAAAATTTTGAAATTTTGCAAAAATTTTAATTTTAAAAAATTGTTTTTGTACGTTTATTATATTATCAAAAATGTAATAACTCTAAAATTCATATTAAAATTTTAATTTTAGACGCGTAAAATTTGAAAAAATATTGTGTTTCTAAAAGCTAACTTAAGTAATTGGTTCATTAGTGTTAAGTCTGGACTTCTGAAATCAAATTAAAATCAATTTTTAAATGTGGTTGGAATTATAAATTCTAGATCGCAATCGCGTTTTGAAGCTCTTGCATCTGATTGAAAATGTTTAGACGTGAATGTCCATATTAATTTTATTTTTTGTTATGTGTGGCGACCACCATAGGTGGGCGCCACTAAAGTTTTGGGATGGGCGAGGGGTGCAAGATTTTTTCAAAGGTAAAAAAATGGCCTTAAAAATTGTGGTATGGCGAAAAAACGCAATTTTTCAACGTTTCTCATTGAGCACTATCCATTGGCATCAAAAACTTGTGAAAAAGACAAAAAAAATTTAAAAATTGAATTCGGGGGAGGTATTTTGGTTTCTCGGGGGTGGGTGCATACCCCAAACCCCCTCCACGCCCAGGTATGGGCAGCATCAAAGTTCTGGGGGTGCAAAATTTTTTCAAAGGTCAAAAAATCTGGGGGGTGCACGGTATGGCGAAAAAAACATTATTTTTTAACGTTTCTCATCAAGCACTATCCATTGGCATCACAAAATAGCGAGAACAAAAAAAATTCAAAAATTGAATTTTGGAAGGTATTTTGGTTTTTGGGGAGTGCATACCCCTTCCCTACCCCCCACGTCCAGGTATGGTGCTATGGCGAAAAAAACACGTTTCTCATCGAGCACTATCCATTGGCCACAAAAAATTGCGGAAAAAAAGAAAAAATTTTCAAAAATTAAATTCTGGGGTAGGGGGTATTTTGGTTCCTGGGGGATGCATACGATAGGGGTCATTGGACATGTCGTCGTGGCATGTGTAGGTAATACTTATTTAAGGCAAGATGCTATACTGATGGTCAAACGGACATAACAAAAAGTTAGTCAGATTTGCGCGCAGGTTAAAATTTTCATATGAAAGGCAAGAACCGCACCGATATTATCTAGGAACCCAAACTAACTAACGGGCATTTGTATTTGTAGTCAAGCCAATTAGCCGATGTTCTCATTCATTTAATGCATCCATGTCGACGATAATGTGTTTAATTGAACAATTTTTACTAATTGATAAGACTCGAAAAATCATAAAGCAAACCATTAAACGTTCAAAACAAATGTTAAAACAGTGAAAATGGTTTGTTAATTGAATTTGATTGTAAAAAATCAACATAATTATTCTGTAAAGACTAAAGACATATTTGTTCTAAAGTTGTCTTTAAATTAAGGACATTTGTCAAAAAACCGAAAATCAAGCACCTACGTATATCGAAAAATTTTCAGCCTACACTTTCTTGAGTGCCGACTTTCTTTTATTTCAATTTAACTCGCCTGGTTCACGAGACAAATGAAATAAAAATTTGATTTTTCCATCTTGTTTTTGATTATCTCGCATATTGTACACCCATCCTTTTTCTATTTCAGTCAATTAATTAAAATTGGCTACCTAAGTAAAGTTTCCTAATTTCATTCCGGAACTCCGTTTTGTAGACTATACCTTTAGGCCCTGCTGCCATACTTTGTTATGAGGAAGAAAAACAGATTTTTCTCCACTCAGGATGAAACAATTTATACCTTATTATGGGCCTGCCTGCACGGAGTGCATACATATACATAGTACGAGTAACGCACTCCCGCACGGAGTGCGTACATATACTCGTACATATGTATGTATGTAGGTTTGTGATGTTGACCTCGTCCTCGAATACGTGGACAACAGTAGGATAGATTTCTGTCATCGCAGCCAACTTCAACCTCATTATTAGGCACGAACGACTTTAAGCACTGGGAATGATATATAGCATAATGTGCGCTCCCTACATGCTGCTTTTAGCGTCGTATACATACAGTAAAGTGCCGAATTACATATAACTTCAAGTGCAAAAAAGCTGTGCTCATTAATTATCTATACATCGCATGTCAGCTTCGTAAACCATGTAGGTACCTAGTCTGTTTCACTAACTTTGTGCATAAATTCTAATAATTTTAATCGACACCAAGCCGAGGGTCACGATAATTATATATCAGATCAGATCAATGCTATAATCGCAATCTGCCAGCTTATTGCCGAAAATAGTTTTAAAATTTATGACCGAACTTGCGTAAAACTGACTATACCTACACAGTTGTTTTCATCTTCATTTAAAAAATTGTTACTATTTTAAAAGGCATTTAAAATTAAAATTTCAATACAAATTTCAAAGTTATTACATTTTTTAAAATATAATATACCGTGCAAAAACAATTTTTTAAATTTAAAATTGTCGTAAAATTTTAAAATTGAAGTTTTCAAACTTAAAACATTTTTTGAGGGATCATAAGATTGACCTAGGACTAAATGTCAGAAAAGAGCTCCTTCATTCGAACCAGAGTTATAAATTGAAAAAATATCGCTCAACTGATTTTAGAATTTAAATCGCAATTGTGATGCTTTATTTATACCTGTACAGTTTGGTTGAAAATAAAAAAATTAAATTTCAGATTAAAAATCTTCGATTTAAGCATAAGCGTGAGCTTTGATTTTATCGATTTATGCTTGCAAAAAAGCTTTGCCTTATTCCATTTCTTGCAATTAAAGACCTTTCTGGATTTCCAAATTATTTTATTTAAAAACAAGTCAACTCGTAGATCTTTTTCTAGCGAGAACGTTTTGAAAGTGCATATAGAAAAACGTCTTTGGGTCGCTAAACAGATGAGTGCAAGGTCATGCTATCGCCAATAAAGATGAGCATAAATCATGTAGGTGCATGCATTAATTATAGTCACTATCAAAGTTCTATAAAAGGTTTGTCTTCTTCGAAGTTCTTTACTGAACCATGAATTAATACAAGACGCCTTACTTTTGCTTGAGCATTCCTGGTCCACTTGATTCATTCCGTATTTATTGATTTTTTGTACGCAACAATTGGCCTGAAAAAAACGCGATTACAGTACATTGTTAATAAGTTTATTGAGCTTGACTGCAGTCCGCATGCGTTTTATTACAGTCCACATACACTTTATTGTGGTCCGCTGCAGTCCGCTTAAGCTTTGCTGAGGTCCGTATACGCTTTATTGCAGTCCGCTATAGTCCGCTTTAGCTTTGCTGAGGTCCGCGTACACTTTATTGCAGTCCGCTTCAGTCTGCTTAATCTTTGTTGAGGTCCGCTTAGCGTTTGCTAGCGTTACATTTGCTAAGCTTTGCTAAATCGCGGCCTTAGCAAACATCTCATTTGATTAATCATGCAAATTTGCAGGCGAGTACTGTATCAAACAAGAGATAAAAATTCATAAATTAATAAGAAGCAAACAGATAAATAATAAACAATCGATGAATTATTATAGATACCTAATAAATAAATGAATTAATGCTTAAATTAATAATTTGATTAAAAATACTTTGTACAACCAGTGTTTTTTTTGTACAAGGTCCGTTTGTACATGTACAAAGATGGTCCCTAAAAGTCTTTGTACATTTTGTACACACAAATTTTTGGGTACTATAATATGGTACAGTAGCGATTTTAGTGTGGCAAAAACAGAGTTGTTCGACCTTTGGTTACGTATTTTAGCAATTTCTAGGTTTCTAAGGGCAAAAATCAGTAATAATTGTCTCAAAACGGCGCGAAGCGCATAAAAAATTTGGCATTTTTCCTTTCAAAATGCAATTTCTGAAATTATGAAGATATATAGAACACACAATTGCTCATTTCGGCGCGGAACGCCGAGAATTTTGCGAATTTCGAACCTTTTTTACAGTTTTTGTCTTATACAAAGACGGTCCCCAAAAGTCTTTGTACAGCGCGAAAAATCTTTGCTGAATACAAAAAAACCGTGTGTACAACAGTAAAAAAACAGCGTTAATGACAATTTTCACGATTTTCAGGCGATAGATTCGGGCCCCCAGCACCAGTGGCGGATCTAGGATTTTCCTAAGGGGGGCGGTACCCCTAAGGGGGGGCGGAACCCTGACTTGGGCGGAAAAATTAACCGTTTTAACCCGAAAATCGCTCAAAAATGCTTAATTTTGAGTACTATTTTGGGCCAATGGAGCGGCCGCCCCCCCTAAATCCGCCCCTGTCCAGCACCTCAGCAACGTAAGTAGATCCTCGAGAATCAGCTGTGTAAAATTTCTTCTCTCTTTATCGTATGTACATCGACGACTTTGTTTCTTGTTAGAACGCGAAAAATTAAAAAACTGAATAAACCATAAAATTGAACGGTAGTACGGTTGAAAATTATCTATTCTTAATTAATTGAGCTTTTAATTTCAGATTACAGATGAAGTGAACATTATTCCGAGCAATTGACATTAAATATAAACAGAGGCAATCTACGATTTTCCTAAGGTGGGGGGGGGTTAACCAACTTTTGCCAAAAACAGGTCGATAAATTTGCCCTTAACGTGAAAAATGGCGTATTTAGGCGTTTACGTTGTCTATTTTTATTTAAGATCACTTTTGACGCAACATTTCTTCGAAAATTTTTGAAATTTTCAACAATTTTGTGCAAAAAAAATCATTGAATTTCTTCGCCCCTGAAAATTTGTGAAATCTAAGCTGAAGGACCTTTAGAAGTTTGATTTACTGCCCAATTCCCTGCACTTGTGGCATTTGACGCACGCATCGAATTTTTAGCTCGAATATAGAAGAAACCTATGCTGAAATAGCTGTTTTTGGTCTTGAAATTATTCTGGAAGCTATTAAATGAGCAAAAATGGCTTCCAGGTCGAAAGAAAAAGTAAATAAATGTAATTAAAAGGTATTATCCGGCACGTAACGCCGGAAAAATTTGAGAAATTATGATCTCTGACGGCAAAAATCATTGCAAATTACATATCCATTCTTTATCTCGCCCCGGCGTCCTTAAATCAACCCCTGAATATAAACGAATTTCGTAAAGAATAAATAGAGTTCCGTATTATCTAAAGTCAACAATATTCGAAAAATTTATTCGTTTCTTAGCAAGTTTATTTTCAGCATTCGTCTTTCGATGAATCTTTCGTGTGACTTGATAATCTTCCGGATTTTTACATCTAAGTACATACATGACTAATTGTCTGAGTCCTCCAATTCGCATACATAATTGCGCTTGTCATCAATGCTTAGCATTTATCCATGCCACAAAATATGAGAACTACGAGCATAAGCATGCTTCTTATACAAGTCTCATGCTGACGTATACTAGGAGGATGAAAAGTCCCCACCAGACGTGTTCTTGGGGGGGGGGGTTGGGAGGGTTTGACGCCTCCCTCCAAAATGGCAACTGACCCCCTCCCCCGCAAAATGGCTGCGATCCCCAGATTTTTTGTAAAACTTGGTAAAAGTTGCAAAAAGTGTGCCACTTTAATCGTTTTTGGCTGATTTTTTACTCAATTTTGACTATATTTTATTTGATTTACTCAATTTTTCCAAATTTTTTCGGAAATTTTTTTACGTTTTTATGTCCTAGAAAGAAAGAGAATTGTCTGAAATGTCAGAAAAACAGTGTTTCTGATGTGTACCCTTCGTTTTATAGTCCAAAAAGGCACTTTTTAAAATTTTTTTGGGCCTGACCTGCCCCCAGAATTCCCACGCTGTACATGTATGGTCCCCACCCCATCCAAAATCGGTCGCCCCATCCCTAGTCTGAAAATTTGTTTACCCATCCCGATTTCCTGCGAAAACTTGCATTTTTTTACCATTTTCAGGTGCTTTTTTTGCCATTTGTGACCTAAAATTGAAGGTCGTTTACCCCTCTACCTCTAAAAATAGCTGGGAGGAACATTTTCTAAAACTTCAAGCCCTTACATGTACGGTAGTCTGCAGACACATAAATTCTCAATTTCCATTGTCATCTTATTTTTATTATATTTTTGATTTACTTCATTTTTCCATCTCAATTTTGCTAATTTGTCTTATTATTGTCGATCTTGTATACAGCGAAACGCTTAATACATACACGTTTTTTAAATCCTCAAACTAATGATAAAAATAATTCATTTGCCAAGGTAATATTTAATAATTAATCTAAATTAAATGTAAATTAGATTGATTCATAATTTAATAATTCAGGTAAATAGATTCAAATCAATTATCGCACAATATACATATGTATTATAGTAAACAACGCAATTTAATTGTGAACATTACTACTTTATAAGATGCATCAAAGCTCTATCACAGGTCAAACTACAGTAACCCAATTATAGTATAGAAGATATGTTCTAACACTGTCTCGCTTATATTGCCAATAGTGTCAATTTTTTATTATTACTTTATTTTTTAACTTTTAGATTTTATTTTTATTATAATAATTTTATATTTTTTTCTTATTTTCGTACCTTCAGATCATGCATATATTCGGCTAAAACGCCGTGGCAGCTGCATTGCTCATTGGAAATGGCTATTGTTTCGGGACCCAATAAATCGATCAAAGCCGTCGTTTGATTGGTCAGCTTTAAGCTATTCACCGCAACCAAATAGACGCCGTCGATCTTGAATACGAAAAATGAATAAATTAATTCCCATAGTAAACCATACGATGAAACTGTGTAAACCAACGATTAAGAATACATATTCACTACAGTAGAATATTGAACAAAGTAGAAATGTGCAGGCGTACATGTGACGGCTCGAAATTGGGGGAGGGGGCGGCTATTTTTAGGGGTTGGGGTATATGACATCTAATTTTTGATCAAAGACGCCTAAAAACGACCAAAAAATTCAATTTTTTTGAAAAATCGGGGGGGTGGGGGGTCAAAAGTTTTCTAGCTTTGGAGGGATGGGGGGACGTCCGACTTTGGGTCGGGGGATACCCCATCCGCCCTCTTACATGTATGCGTACAGGGGCCGCCTTTCTGGCAGGCGCCTGGGCCTAATCGGGGCCTGTACAATACATATGTATATACTATACTATCAAGGTATATCATGCCTCCATATTATACCTTGAGACGCTTAACATCTCAGTATCACTATTCTGGGTTATTAAATAATGCTCTAATGAACCAAAGGCATGAAAATAAGCAAGCTTAAAAGACAAATAAAACAAAGGAACATAATAAACTAGGAATAAATATAGCTACATATACGCATCGAAAACAATAAACTATTCAAAAATACAAATTTTTCCAAAGGTTTATGCTAATGCAATGGAAGGTAGAGGAAATTAGGACATTACAATGCAAAATGTTCCAAGCTGCATGAGAAATAAGTATCCAGGAGCTTTTCCGACAAAAAAATTCAAAGGCATGCTGTTGTTTAAAATAATCTAACTATGTACATGCATAAAAGACTTCTCTCTAGAATGTAAATGGAAAATTACAGAAGCGAAAAAATGTTTATACGTACCAAAAGTCACTTGCATAGTGCAGGGACGGGTATCCCAAATATTTAAATTACATGAAAGCAATACTTGAAACTAAATCATACATAACATTATTAACCACACCAAAATGAGGACAATGACCTTGTTATTTGGCGCGAAGCGCCCAAAATTAATGAGAACAGCAAAACACAAAACGACTATTTATTTATATGACAAAATAACTTGCCATAACCTAGCGTGTACGAAGAATATCGACTGATAAAAACATTTTTATGGGTACTAAAGCATCAAATTGTTTCAATGTTCACTCAAATGTTAGTTGTAGGATTACCTAAGCCGCCTAAGCCGGGATATGTACAACAGTAGTTTGAGCTTAATTTTTAACGTAATTTAGCTTAGTTTTTGTAAATAAAATCTGTATAATTCGATAAAAAAGATTAGTTTTGTCCTACTTTCACTAATTTTTTCGTTTTTCACTCGCCCGGCCCCGGGTTCGAGCACACCTCTAAAGCAAACATTTTGCAAATCTACTCTACTGTAGAGTCGCAATCAGGACTGGACAGTCCTAGAATGGGAAAATATTACATTTTCTAGGGAAATGAAGAAAAATCAAGGTCAGGACAAAAATCGAAAATTTTCGTTTAATGTGCTTGAAATTGACCGGATATTGGGTCAGTTTTACAGATTATTTTGACCCAAAAAGGCTCACTAAATGACCACTCAGACCGAATGCGGACTGACCCCCCCCGGATAGGGCCACGCTGTGCATCTATTGTCGTCTCGTGAACCAACCCTCTTCCCAAAAGTTAATATGTTTAATTTCCCCTGCATTTGGGTAAAATTTGCGCTTTTAGGCCATTTTTAGAAGTTTTTCCATTTTTGACCAAAAATAGAAGGCCAATGATCCGGTATCAACAGCCGACTACTTCCAACGGAAAATTTAAACCGAGTCACGTGCGGTCTAGTCGTGTTATAATGCGTATATACCTATTTTTAAAATTTCAACTTAATTTACGACTTTTTGCTTTCATGGAACGATCTGGTAGCCCATATCATACAATAAATTATAGCAGATGTACATACATACTATAATTTCTCGATTACAATCTTGTTCCATATGTAAAGGTGAAATATGTATAACGTTTTAACTTAATAATAACGCAGATACAAATCAATCTTATCGGGCACGTAGCTCTGGGGGAATGGGGGGTCCGGACCTACCGAAATTCAGAAAAATCGGAAAAAAGGACTTTTTCAACGTTATTTTGTGCTATTTTTGGCCTTTTTGGGCTTAGTCCCCCAAAATTGGTGTTGGTCCCCCCAAAAATAGGACGGCCAGCTACGTGCTTGATCCCTATCGAAAAATATAAAAATTCGTGAAATATTTTCTAATTATTATGTATCTTTTTACTCAATTTTAGTTAATTACAAAGAAAAGCAATAATCGGTACGCCGGAAAATATAGACATCTAGCATCCCTCAGTCAACCTTCGATAATTTAGGAAATTTATTCATTGACTTGCATATTCATTATTCCTTATTATTTATTTATTTATTCGAGTGCAATGAGAAAATACCTCCAAATTATGCAAGGATAAGCTAGCATCTGCATCAGGAGCTATGGTTTTAACGTTTCCTAGCCATTTCGACCAAAGGGTTTGACTGTTGCAATCAGAGTAGCCAAACAACAGCAAATACCTGTTGAGTGTAAAGTCAAAATGTGAACGAAAGAACGGTTCCGTTTGATCAAATGCATAAGACGATATTTTTATTATTTTTATGTATATGTTAATATTACTTTATTCATTGTTATTTTTCTATTATTTTTATTTATTTTTTTCACTATGTATTTTTGGGCATAAAACTTCGTAAACATTATGTCGGCATCTTTATTCCTGGCTATACATAAATACATAAAAAGGATAAAATGCGCATACAAAGAAATGGTCACTTAACTAACAACTTATCACCATCTAAAATTCTGATCTTCAGTATGTGCCTGACCCTATCTGCCAAAATATATAGTAGGATTAAAATATGTAATTAGAAGACGAGTTAATAATACCTCAATAATATTCAAAGAATATAACGACAATTATAAGAAAAAAGCAAATAATTAGTATAGAATCATTAATTTAGGCAGTAACAAGGGAAACACCGAATGGACATATATCGCCCAAAAATTCAATCGCACCTAAAACAAACAGATTACCCAATTTCTGCGGGTTTTTCGCAAATTTTACGACGGAAATTGAAAACATTCATATAAATAAACATTGTAAATCACGTTTTTAGGAAGTAAACTTAAAATTCTTTTAAAATACTTTTTATGCTTTTGCTTCTTTGCAAAATGCCTATTTTTAATTAAGATTCGTAAAAATTTGCAGTCTCTGTATAAATTATACGCTAAGCCAACAAACGTCTTTACATAGCTAGGTAGGTAAATTGAAATTCAGCTAATTTTTACGTAATTTTACTTTTGATATTTAGATTGGCTATGATTCGGCTAGAAAGCTTAAAATTTTTATAAAACCAAATTTGCGCTTAAATGTTCCGGATAATAACGAGTCTGTACTCAGGAATAAGTAAAAATCAATATTCAACGAATGTAAGTATGTAATAAGCATTTGTATGATTCAAAATCTTTAACAGATGACAAACCACATTCAATTTAGGAGTAAAATTAACAAAAACAAAATTATTAGAAAAAACTTAGTTTAATATTGTTTCTACATATGAATTTATTCGCATTTTTCTAATTTTTGTGTTTAGTCCGGTTTAAGCTGAAATGTTACTGCATGAAAAAGTAAAAACATAGGCATACGTAGCATAAACAAATGAACTACATAGACTATGAAAAAATATTTTTGGCAACTACAGTAATAAGGCACGAAAAATATGTATTCAACGGACCCGTTTCCCTTGGAAGACTCAATTTGGGGATTTTGATCGCGACCGCAAGTGACGTTGAGAAGCATTTGCAAATATTCATCGTCGTGAGCCACGGCTGCTTGACAAAATATATAAAAATCCGTCGCGACGTTGACAGTTTTTATCTAGAGGATTAAACGTATAACACGAAATTCGTTCCAATCAACACTACAGTAATCCTTCATGCTAAATTTATTTATTAGCTGAGAGACGCCTAGTGGTGAACACTTAAACCTACGGATCGCAAGGTTCTAAGTTCGAAACCACGTTGACGCAGTTCTTTTCGGCAGGTCAACCCAGCCTTTCATCCCTCCGGGGTCGATGAATGGGAAGCTGCACTTGTGTGGCGAAGGTTAAAGCCCTTGGGAGTCGCGACCCCTTGCGGTATCTCAGTCTCTGACGTGCGGGTAATACTCAAGTGTGGGTGAAAAATCCCGTCTTTAACCTAACCTTAACCTTAATTAAACATACTACAGCAATGTTAATAATTAATTAATTAATCTAATCGACAGTATTCCCTCTTTTAGCAAAACCGAATAAAAGTACATATTTTAAAATAAAAAGGAAAAAAAGAAAAATTGTAAAATATGGAAATGAAAATTTTATCAAGTAATGATCTGTTTCGTACAATTTGTCCAGGAAAAAGTCCGATTCACCGACAATTTCGAATTTGACAGCGATTTCCAAATCGCGTCTTAGCAATTTCGAAAACGCCAACGCTCTGAGCGATTTTTCTCGTATTTCGTGTAAATAGCGGCGCATTAAACGACAACTTTTGAAAACTTTAGAACTTCTGCGTAAAGAAATATTTAAAAAAGTAAAATCAAAACACGGAAAAAATCTAACGCGAAAGTGAATAAATTAAGAATAGAAAACTCAAAAACTCAAAAAAAAAACAAAAACAAAAAGTCAAAAACAAAAACTAAAAAAATCAACAAAAATTCCAAAACTTTTCAAAAACTGTAAATCACAACAACAAAAACTCAAAAACAAAAACTCAAAAAGAGCGAGACCTACACTACATATGTATAGCAAATTTAAAAAAATTAAATTGAATTATATTTTAAATTATGATTGCCAAAATATGCATGAAAAAATAAAAAAATATTTTGAAAACACAGAAAAGTTAGTTTATATATCGCATTTCTATAGAGATTCTTTTCAATTCTATTTCCCTGCAAATCTTTCGAAAAGCGAGTCAAACCGTAGAATAATTTGACGTGTATTTGCTTCTGAGATATTATTTCTAACGATTTTCGTATGCATAAAAGCTTAAATACCGTGAAAAATTGGCTCAATATGCACATACATAAGCACATATAAACAAAAAAATAAAAATAAACACTAAATAATAAAAGAGTAAAATAAAATTGCAAGACACGTTGAATTGATAAAAAAAGTCTTTTTAAAAGCCGAAGAATAAGGAAAGTAAGGAAGAAAAGAAATTAAAGTAAATTAGGAAAAAGAATTGAGGAAAAAAAGAAAAACTAAAGACAAAGGGAAAAAATTTTTAAAAAAAATTTATACGAAAAAAATATTTAAGTAAAAAACAGTGAAAATTAAAAATCAACAGGAAAAAAGTTTTAGAAAAACTTAAAAGATTCAACTTGATTAATAATAAATATCCATTTATATGTATAAAACAACTATTTAAAAATAATTTAAATTGAAAAACTAAGGAAAACCTCGAAAGAATCATCCCAAGCGAAGAAAATTCGAAGCTGAGCCAAGAGTTATTCTTACACTAATTTTAAGTTTTTATTTTTTTGGTAAAAACATTCACAAAAATTATAGAAATAGTCCATTTTTCCCCATAGAACTTTCAGAAAAAACCAAGATTAAATTAAAATTCCGGACTTTGTCCGACTAGAAAATGGAAACAAATTTTTAAAGAATTACAAAATTAAAGTTAAGACAACACTAAAAGATCATACAAAAATGAATAAAATACAAATGAAACAAATAAAAAAGTTACAAAATATAAATACGGGATATAAAAGAAAAAACGGCTTTGATCTTACTTTGATCCAGAACTGTTGCCCGTTGAACCGACAAAATCTTCTTCCCGCTCGTCATCTTCCTTATCATCCACAGTATCCTGACTCAACAGCTGTTCCTCTTGGCTAGCCTTGAGAAATGTGCACATTAATGCCTCTTTCAGTTCCTCCAGCAAATCCTCGATACTAGCATACATTTCGCTATTGATATGGCTGCAAAAAATAATTTATATACAGTAAAAAGAAAATAAATTCATACATGCATAAATTATTTATTATTAAATCCGCAAATATTTTTAATGTTTCTTCGACGAAAATAAATAAAAGTTGTAGAAAAATGGGTTTTGAACTTTCTGGACTTTAGAAGAATAAAAATTCAGTTTCGATTCTAGTTCTACGTGATTTAGGTGATACATTTAGGCAGGGGCGTACGCAGGATTTTCTTCAATGGGGAAGGGGCGCCCGGCGGTCCAAAATTCGTGACCCTCACTGTTTTGTTTTTGTACGAAACAAAGATTTTGAGGCTCGAACAAAGATTTTCGGAGCCATCTTTGTACAATATACAAAGACTTTTTGGGGCAAAGTAATAGTAATTTTAACGTATAACCAGCTAAATTTAGGACAAAGTTACACCTTTTGCGAAGCGTGCGGGTCACGGATAACAATCTAGTAGTATGTAAAATGTGTACATTCAATTGCATATCTATACGTTATATGTACAAAAAAATTTTCGCTCATACAAAGACTTTTCCGGAGATCTTTGTACATGTACAAAGAGGCTCGTACAAAAAAAACAGTGGTGACCCCATATGTACATATGTATATCGGTATCCGTTCGCCAGGGCACAAAATAAAATGCATTTTCTGACATTTCCAAGCAAGCTCTATTTATAAGCTCGTAAAATTCAAACTTTTCGAGTACGAAATTTATTTTATCTTAATGTGCTATGAAAAATGAAGTTTTTTGACCGCGCCTGAGCCCAAATTATGAAAAATTACATTCTACGGCGCGAAGCGCCGAAAAATTCAAGATTTTTCGATGAAAATATGTCGATTTCCATTATTTTCCATGCATTATCTTACCTCTTCAAAATTATTTTTGAGCTAAGGGAGGAGCGGCCGCCCCGCCCCGCCTTCTACGTACGCCCATTTATTCAGGTATGTAATTAAGTATATGAGAAGTTATATATTTTTTTATTTTATGTTTTACATCTGTATTTTAACTTTCCTGAATTTGACATTATCTATTTTTTGTATTTTTAATTTTTTCGAATGCACGTACAAGAAAAGTCTTATTGAATTGGTCGAAATTATGAAATTTTGAGTCAATTTTTTCAAACTAAACCGAAAAACTCACCAAAATCTACGAGCGGCGTCCGCTTCGCCGGACAAAATATTCATGGATATTTTTTTGGCAAAATTCCACTCTTCTTCCAAGCGAAATATCAACGATTGGCTCCATTCCGAACTAACTTGATGTAAGCTCGTCTGATGGCTGGCCCAAAGACGCACGTATTCCAAGTATATCTACAGTAGAAGCACATTTTTTGCATTCGGACAATGTTTTTCCCAAAGATTTGAATTTTTTTCAATTCTTTCATTTCCGAAGAGATAATTTCTCTTACATGCATAAAAAAGATAATTTACGTATGTATGTATATGTACAAAGATTTTTGGAGGACAAAAACAGTAAAAATAACAGGATTTTCTTGAACTTGAAATTTCCAAAGCGATTATCTGCTCTGCATGCCTAATTGGTTTAGACTGAGTTTTAAAATGCGGAAAGGTCAAAAAAAGCTAAAGTCAGACAAAATATTCTATTAATTTGTACATTTGACAAAATATTCTAGTAATTTGTACATATGGGTAGCGCGTTAGCGCGTACCTATACTTGGACCCTCCTAAAAAGTGACTACCCCCCTACAGCCATAACGGGACACTTCTGTATTGTGTGGTTTAAAAAAATAGATAATAAAAAAATTCAATGCTGCTATTTTTTTATTTTTTACACCTATATACAATGTGCAAAGAGCGTGCAAAGTTTTACTGTAACCTTATGACGTATAGTTTTTAAATTTTGGTCAGTGACACAACTTATCAAACTCAGTTTTGCATTCTGTGTCGTCTGGTTTTATTTAAATGTGGACAATTCATTAAGCTCGATGGCACTTTTTTATTTTTTTGAAAAGTGACTTATTTCCAGAGTGACAGTGTAAAGAATCTGAGAGTGAAAAAGGCACATTTCGGCCTGTATTCGTTCTGACAGCAACTCCGGTTATGAGTCCTCAGACTTTGTTCCAGCAGAAATGTACTACGACTCGAGTGCTACTTTCTGCTTACCAGCAAACTTTTGTATACTGAATATGAAGTTATATCTAGGTGTTTAAAGTTTACACTCTAGTGGATGGTTTAAAAACCGGATTTTATCTAAGATTTCTCTACCAACGTTTCCGCTTATAAGTCGGGATAAATTGAATAAAATAGAAATAAAGTGCCCCCTAAAAGCTACATGTCGCAGAAAACTACGTTTGAAAAATGCACTATTGAGTTAATTACGGGGTGTAAAGTTAGAAAAATGATCAAAAAACATGTTTTTCCCTATTTTGATTGGTAAATATCTCAAATATATTGCGAAACAGAAGTTTTTCACATGAGTCTGGAAATAATCACCAGTCTAAAAATGTACTAGGAATCAAACGCGATACGCCAGTTGGGCGCGTTCGTTTACACTCAACAATGGTGTAAAACAGTTTACATCTAATATTTATTTGTCTTCAGGTCATTGTGGAGACTAAATTTTTCCATAAATGTTGATCGTAATATCAGAATTACGAATCCGACTATAATCTTCTTTACACTCTGTGGTAGTGTAAAGTTTGCACTGCAAATCAACTTTAGTTCTAGAGCCTTCCAGAAGCTTTTTTTCAAAATGTTCTACGTAACGTTAGAATTACGAATCCGACTATTATTTTTCTCTGCACATAGTAGTTGTGTAAAGTTTGAACTATTCATTTATTATTAATGTGTACTTTATACTATAAATTTATTTTACTTCCAGAGCGTTGCAAAACGTGAATTTTTTCAAGACGTGTTTTCAAAATATGGTCAGGGTTACGAATCGGACTGAATGTTTTCTTTACACCCGGTAGTTATGTAAAGTTAACACTGAGAATTAAATTGAGTTTCAGTGCATTGCAGAAGCTTAATTTTTATTCAAAATGTTCCATGTAACGTCAGGATTACGAATCTGAGTATGTTCTTTACACTTAATATTTGCGAAAACCTTCGACCTATTCAAATGAAGTAAGGTTGTCTTGTTTAAAAAGATAATGCTGATGTTCAGAACAATATTGTTTTCCTCGTTCTTGAACTGCCGTCATTATTGTGGCATGTTACGGTATGTATTTACTGACTGATTTACTCAAATCATGCTAATTAATAGTAGAGCACTATCAGAAAAAATGCTCCTATGGAACAAAAAGAACGAATAAACTTGGAATTGTGGATTATTCAGCATGTAAAAGGAGGGGACTAGGAAACGGCTACCTATGTATATGCTTAAAGTCGTAAAATATGTAAAAAATCAGACATTCTCTAAGCAACGCGAAAAATCGAAGTATATTCTGCGGCCTCTAGTGTAACCTTCTTGAAATAATTTTCAAAGCTTTACATGAGTGTGTATAAACATGATCTAGAATGTTTACGTTTTGTAAATTGCCTCCAAGTTGCAACGCTGACTTGCTTCGAATCGTGATTGATAGAAAACTAACTGCGATTGTATTAAAAGGTGTTTTGTTTTGTTATCATAAGCATTATAGCAGCCAAACCTGACGTCAATTGATTAGTGCACACAATCGTTGCGGGCATGCAAGTGTGCCTACATGTAGTCTGTTTCACGTAAGCCTACGCGCTTCCTACTGCTTTAGACCAACAATTTCTTTGATTATATTGAATGCATTGATGCTTGCTATTTCATTAAAATGGCTTGCAAAGTCTCTGCTAGTTTACTCTATCTGATTTTCCAAAGCTACTGCACAGTTAGCTTGCTGCTTTTTCAATCGTTTTTTTGGTTCAATAGTTCATTTTAATCTGCAGGCCACAGAATATACTTCGATTTTTTGGATTGCTCAAAGACAGTCTGATTTTTAACAGGTTTTGCGACTTTAGGCATATACATGGGAGCTTTTTTCTAGTCCCCTCCCTTTACATACCTAATAATCCACAATTCCAAGTATATTCGTCTTTTTTGCTCCATCGTAGCATTTTTCTTTGCTAGTTTTTATCTATCTGATAGAAGTTGTTTCGAAGCTATATGCTCCCATAAGCTCAAATTGC
This sequence comes from Mermis nigrescens, assembly GCA_036768485.1. Lineage (NCBI taxonomy): Eukaryota > Metazoa > Nematoda > Enoplea > Mermithida > Mermithidae > Mermis > Mermis nigrescens. The sequence goes on along the minus strand of JAVLUZ010000768.1, from coordinate 225,264 downwards.
GATTTAATATATGGGGATAGCCTTTTTTGTCCACCCTGTATAAATGAATGTCGCGCAAAAAACATTGTATAGAAGCCATTTTTATCTTCTCAATCGATTTTCGCTTACTCCAGCTACTGTTGGTTTTACACTCATTTTTTATCTAGTTCTATGCGCCAATCTGCTCTAAATTATCAATTCGTTAATAAATTGCTTAGTATTTAATGTTTCATAAATTATATTATTTACCATTAATTGATTTCAAATATTTTGACGAGTTGAGCATAAAAACATAAATAGTAAAGTGTACTATAAACTTTCAGTTCATGACTTAATACGGCAAAAATAGCAGCTTACGTCAAATATTCGAAAGAGATCAGTTTCGAAGTCTTGCATATTGTCGATCAATAATTTTTCGATCAATTTTTGACCATCTACACACGCCTGCACATTTTCGTGATAAAAACATTTGACTTCGACGGCGGCTGCCAAACAATCGCGACAATCTTGAATTAACTGTAAAAATAAAGAAATAAGAGTAAAAAACCAAAATATCAAAATAAGATACATAAAACAAACTTTACACTCCGAATAAGATTTGTGTTTAAAAAGCCCATAAGAATAAAAGATCAAAAAAGTAAAAAATAAGATAAAAATAAAACGCAAAACGTTATAAACATGACTTAAAATATAGATGACTAATGAAAACGCTTGCACTGTTTGTAAGTACGTACACGAAAAATTTTAAACATTTGGAAAAGATTAGTTGTTAGTTCATTTGAATGTGTCAAAAAAACGATAAAATTCTCCATCTAACGAAATTTCGATTATTCTTACCCTTAAATTTCCATGAGAAGCTGTTTACTGTTTTATTCGATCGCTTCACAGGCTTCGCAAAAATTGGGTTCTAAAGTCCTTTACACTTTAAATAAAAATAAAATAGAGCTAAGTCAAGCTAAAAAATGTAAATGCTGTATCTTGATCTCCTGCCAAGCCCCCCAGTCCATAATGCCATTCTATTTTTTAAATCAAAATATGCTTACTTCCTTATACACTTTGCTTTGCTGACTAGAATGTGTATATTAAGTTGTACCGCACCTCACCTGATCTAATGTGATCGGATCAGGCGTTCTATCCTGCTTCTGAGCTATCCTGATTTTGATCCATTCGTGGGTCAAATCGACCAGAACTTTCAATAAGAACAAATAGGATCGAAAGTAGCTGGGCAAATTTATTGCTTTGAAAATCGCATTATTTTGGCCATAAGCAGCTAATAGGGCAGATTCTTCCTAAACAGTAGAAAAAATGTCACTGCCATACGTGTTAGAGGGGGATAGGAGGATCCACCCACCCAAAGTCGGCCGTCCCCCATTTCCCCTAGTCAGCAAAGTTTTAACCCCAAGATTTTTGGCAAAAAATCGAATTTTTTGACCGTTTTTAGGTGTTTTTTACTTTATTGGCCAAAATTTGGAGGTCATCTACCCTCCCCCTAAGATTGGCCGGGCACCTCCCACCCAAATTTTCGAGCTGTTGCGTGTATGAAGAGTGCTCATGTTGTGCTATAATGTCAGTGTGAAGTTAATGGCTTGTTCCTCACTACATCTACATTATAATGGAAACAACCAGGCCCGTATCCAGGATTTTATTTTTTTTTGGGGGGGCTGAAAATTTTGAGGTTAGGTATCTCGAAAACGATCAGGATATGGGCAGAAATAAACGTATTTTTTGAGCGTATCTCAAAGAGCTCTATGAAATTGTGAAGAAAAATTTCAAAAACTTTCGCTTTATTACATACTCGTAACACGTATCTATCGCTTAAAACAATCTACACAACTGATTTCTAATCATTCAGCCGACGAATAATTTTTTTAACTTCTATCTTTGTGAATAATCTTTGTCATTTACAAAGAAAAACAATACATAAGATGCATAATTCGGCGCGAAGCGCCGAAAAAATTGACATGTTCTAGCGGGCTAAAAGACAAAAACTATACATAAACGATGAATGCGGCGCGAAGCGCTGAAAAATTTTGAGTTTACTAGCTCAAAAGTATGCTGAAAACCTGTTTTGGTGGTGTTTTAGACCTACTTTGAGAATTTTTCATTTTTTCCTTTGGGGGACCCTTGTGTGTTTCAAAAATTATTTTCCATTTCCGGGGGGCGGCCCCCCGCCCCTTCCAAATACGGCCCTGGATATAATGTTTTCCGTCGATTGTCCAATGATCCCATCATTTCCAAAATTTTAAGAAACCCTACTCTCAATATTTTGAGCATTACAAATAAATTTTTTGCTTTCGTTACCCGTAAAAATGAGTTCTTCGTGAATTTCGAGAAGAAGGCTAGGCATTCTTGCCAGCTCTAAATGACTATTCGTGATATTGGGGGAGGGATTGGGGGTTTCACTCCCCCCGAAAAATTTTCAACGCCCCAGAAATTTTTAACCTCCCCAGAATGCGCGATTTTCCGAAATTTTCCAAAAACATTTATAAAAGGTGCTGCTTTAAGCGTTTTTCGCTGTCTGTTCGCTCAAAAATAACAAATTTTCGGCGCTTCGTGCCATATACATACTCATTTTTTTAACTAGGTATATTTTGTTCAATTTAATCAATTTTTTCATATTTTTGCGGAAGTTTTTGTTTTTATGCACTAGAAAGATAGAGCGTCGTCAGAAACGCCGAAAAACGATGTTCTTGACGCGTACCCGCTGTTTTTGAGCTCAAAAAGGCACTTCAAATTTCAACCCCCCATGATTCCCATGCTGTGCACGTCTGGACATCATCAAATCTAGTTATATTTTTGAGCAACTGACTAAAGTCCCTAATTTTACAATGATACTAATATTTAAAATTGAGGTTAAAATTATAAGAGGTTCGTGTGGTCGGTTTAGCCACATTCGTGAACAAAAAGCGGTATGTTTTGGGAAACGACTAAAGAAGGCCATCTCATACACACAAAAACAATTTTTTCTGCTTAAAAAATGGGTTTTAAGGAAATAAGCGTGAAAATAAAAGGCTGGACCTTGCGCACCTAAGTCACGCGCGTAAGTTTGGGCGTACATTTTAGGAATTTTCAATTACCAAGATAAAGTATACGATTTACCGAAAATATAAACGCATAAATATATATTAAAAACAATGTAATATTGTTAAATAAATAAATAAATAGTAAAACACTTTTAAAAAATATTAGCAAATATTAAATAGCGAATACGAACCATGTTCATAAACTTCTGGTCGAAAAAGCGACTTTTGGTCCGTTTCTTTTGCAAACTAAGCCGCACTTTACACAGCGTCGGCACCAAACACTTCAAAACTCGCGTCAACACCAAATGCATGCCGCGCAACTTTAAACTCCTCTCCACGAACGCAGTGTAAACCGATTTATTTTTCGCGTCGTTTCGGTTCAAACCGACATCGTCGGCCAGATTCGATAAGCTCGATCGATAAGCGCGCGAAGTTGAATTCGAATAAACGTCGTTGGAAGATTTTGGCGATATGCCAATTTCCGAAATGCGCGCGCTGCTGCTGCTCGATCGACTTCGACTTGTCGGACTTTCATAATTCAAATTCGGCCAATAGAATTCGGCCGCCTTGACTTTTTGTAGATCGAACATACGACCTGATCGTTTATGCGTTTACAATTTTCGAGATGAAAAAAAACGTGAACAAGATATGTATTGTGTCAAGTGTCAAAAATTTAATTTTCATTTTTAATTAAAACATGAACAAGGTACGTATTAAGTTTACTGTCAAAAATTTTATTTTCATTTTTAATTTTATATTCCATATATTTTTAATATTTTTTATTCCATGTAATTGTCAAATCAATAAATTGAGACATTAAACGATTCGTCTAATGGGATATCATACGGCAAAAGTTGATAAAAAATAAAATTTCAGCAAAGTAAATAAATGATCAATGCACACAGGCCCGTATCCAGGATATTATTTCGGGTGGGAGGGGGCGAAAATTTTGAGGTCAGATATCTCGGGAACCATTAGGAGATGGGCAAAAAATAAAGGCATTTTCGAGCAATTCTCAACGAGCTGTATGCAAGGGTGAAGAAAAATTTCAAAAAATTTCCACTTTATTACATACTTATATTACAAAAATCTATCGTTTGAACAATCTACTTAACTGATTTCTCATCATTCAATTGACGCATAATTTCCTAGCTTCTGTTTTTATAGTCAAGCTTTGTGATTTACAAAGAAAAACAACCCAGAAAATAAAAATAATTCAGCATAAAGCACCGAAAAAAATACGACATATTCTACGGGAGCGATTTTGCGCGGGCTAGAAGACAAATTCTATAGATAAACGCCAAAAAATTTTGATTTTACTAGCTCAAAAGTACGCTAAAAAGCTGTTTTGGTGGTCTTGTAGATCTATTTCGAGAATTTTTCATTTTTTCCTCATGGGGACCCTTGTGTGTTCCAAAACTTATTTTTAATCTCAGGGGGACGCCCCCCTGAATACGGGCCAGAATGCAAACATAAATATAAGATGGCCCAAAAAAGGCTTCGTTTAAAGTAAGGCCAATAATAACATACAATTTAAAACGTAATGCATTAAATAAATAAAAATTTTACGCACCTACAACGTGAAAAAAATTTGGCCAGCTGCCAGCGCTTTGTGCGCTATACGGCAGTTAACAACGAAATTTCGATCTGAATGCAATAATGCAAGGATTTTAATTGTATTTTAATATAAGCCAAAATTATGACGTGTAACGTGTAACGTTAAGGTTTAACCTTTTTGGGTCACCCTGAATATATTTCTTAGTACACATCGTATGCGCGTCTGGAAGAATAAGCGCAAGTCGGACAGAAAAAGTGTGCCATAAGTTATGCGCATAATCTTCAAGAATTTAGATGGAAAACAAAAAAGAGCGCGAGTCAAAAGAAGATCGTAGAAGATATGTAAGCTTAAAATTTCAAATTTAGCGAAGATAAAAAGTACGTATACTGATGAAAATGACAGAGTTTAAAGTCACTGGTTAATAATAAGGTAGAAAGAATAAATGCAACAGGTTTAGTAGAATTTAACTTGATTTAATATACTACGTAGAAGACATTATATACGACAGGATAGGTGATTACATCATTGCAGTATTGATCTACTGGTCTGGGGATCAGACGGAGCTCGTTTGAGTCAAAACGGCTTCAGAATCTGGTAATACGCTGAAATAGGCCCCTATTAGGTCAACTAAATATTTATATATCAGCTACGTTAGGTATTCCACGGTTTCGGGTCTATTTTAGGCACTTTTGATGAAATTTTTCGATTGCCATTTAATTTTGGCCGTCACATTGCCTTATTTTTCGCAGAAAATTTTCCTTCTGTTCCATTTTGGGGGTCTAGACCTGAAAAACCCCAACATACATAGATGTTTTTGGTCCAGAAAAGGGAGGTCCGGTGGTTGGAGGTTTACATAATTAAAGGTAATTATGTGCAGTGGTGTGCGAAAGTTTAGAGCCCCCTGCGTTACTGAATTGACTATTTAATAAACAATTGTGATATTATTATTCAATCAAACCTATAGGAATACGAAAATTCAATTTATGGAGACATCGTTTCTGTGATTTTCGCGCTGTTGTATAGCCCTCAAGGATGGGAAATAGCCGAATGAAAGCCGCAAAACCATTTGCCTATTATTTGTTCCAGAATAGCTAGCACACATGACTGTGCAAATATTATATTCTATGCTTAATCTTTGCCATACATACATAAAACATTTCAATTTTCAAGAGTACGATAGTGAACAAACAGAATTTTATTGTGCGCTTTATTGCGGCAGTGCAAGGTCCAGTGAATTTTATCAATTAGCTTTGCTTAAAATTGGTTTATGAATCGAAATATCCTACTACATCTTCCAAATGGCAACCTTATATAAGTGATTTTCGATTCAAAGTGCTCAGACAAAAATACAGAAAACTTTTTTTCTCGAATTTTTGACTATGCGCCTCCAATTATTTAACCAAATTAATGCATGAAAGCAGAGCCAACTGGATAATGCGGAATACCCTCCAGAGTACAATATATTCCTAAAATGCCAATAAAACTACCATTTAACGTGTCAATATGTCCCGTTTATAGGGGTTTGACACGGGGGTCTGGATAGAAAATCGAACTTTAAAGTCGGCTATCCTCCAGCCTGTCATTACCAAGTGTTCATGCACGAGTTTTATTCATGTGCCTCCAGGAAGAGAAAACTCGTTTGCATTGCGTAGGGTTCGAACCGTCAACCTTCTGCACCAGGTGCAACGGTGTCTACCACTACGCCACAAGGCGTCTATATTTCTAAAACGCCAATACGACACTTAATTTATCAATGCTTCTTGCATGATGCAAAATTCGTTTTCAGGAAACTTTTCTTTACTGAATTTTAATATTTTGAGCTGTTTGTATAATTTTAAGCAATATTAGGATGACCGCAGGGTCATTCTAACCTCTAATATCGAGATAAATATTCTACTGAGCCTAAAATGGCTTGCAGATTCAGATACGAAAACTGATGTAAAAACTTGTCATAATTTGACCCGTTGCTTTTCTCAAAGATCGCTTGCAAAATGAATTAAAATCAGAACAACGAAATAAGTTGCAAATTTGCAAAATACAAGTAGTTTCCTGCATTGGTTGACCAGGGTGGCTCTGAACTTTTGCACGCCACTGTAGTTGGTTATCTCCGAACTAAGATCCATTTCCATTACGTACTTTTGAAGTACCTATTTTTAACAATATTTTTTATTTTAAGCATTTCAAAGAGTATTTTTAATATTTTTCTTTAGTACATAGTACAGAAATAAGTATTTTATGTTAAGTATACTTGAAAAGCATTTTTAAAGCTAAAACATACGTAAATAGTATATAAAAACGAGCACAGCTTTTTGCATTTAGTTTAATCATTTTAAAATAGCCTTTTTTGTGATAAAAAAGCAATTCTATAAAAAGTGTAACAGACCAGAATCGAAGGAATAATAAGAAAATGTGGCAATAATATACTTCACTGAAACAACCAAAGCAATAATAGCAAATATAATATAAAGTAATAAGAAATAAATGAAAAATACGAAACAAAAATATCAATAAGATAAAAATAATAAGAAGATAAGTTAGATAAAAATATAATAAGATTAATAATAATAATAATAATAATAATAATAATAATAATAATAATAATAATAATAATAATAATAATAATAATAATAATAAGATAAATGCACAAAACGCAGTTTTACCAATGTGCCTCATTTTCCGGCACAAATCACGCGTCAAATTGTACCAAACTTGAATGACGTTGATTTGCGCGGTCAAATCGATCGGATACTTTTCCAAAACGTACTCTTCGTACGATTTCAAATCCGGAAACAACGACTGAAACGTATCCAATCGTCGGAGCAACGCGTCGACTTGGAAAATTGCCAAGTTTTGCGCATTTACGAATTGTTCATTTAAATCGGTGACGTCATCAACGGAGTTAATCAGTGGTCGATTTCTTTCATTAGGTTCATTCGCCATGTCGTCCTGCTCATGGCTGCCATTAGAACTTCAATTGAAAAAAATTGATGAAATAATAAAGTATTCAAAATTTCAGATATTCTACAATGATTCGTACATACATTCGTTCCCCCAGAAAAATTTTTCCCTTTTCAGAAATTTTTCACCCCCCACCCCAGAATTCGCGCTTTTTCAAGAGTTTCCGAAAATTTCGTAGGAAAGGTGCTTTTCGAAGCACTTTTAAGCCCGAAACATACTTCACGCGATTCGCGCCGCAGAGGGGTTTGCGGCCACAGTATACCCAAAAATAAGACGTCATGACGCGAAACTGGCGCGGCGAAATTCATCTGCCGCTTCGCGTCACCTAGGCATACTTCACGCGGCGCAGTCGCCGCGCGGCAAGAAAAAATGGCGCCAATTGGGCGACCCTTCGCCGCTTCGCTGCCGCTTCGCTCGATGTTGGCATACTCCGCGCGAATTGCCGCAATGATAGCGCGCTGATTTCTTTCATAATCGATTCTTTTTAAATCGGCGAAAGCTCATTTAAATTCATTTATGCATTTACAATGTAGGTTACCATGTTAGGACATCATGTACGATGATATACGATGATATACACCATACACCATGACACCATATGCGACACCATGCACCATACACCATACACCATGACACCATACACCATGTACACGATATCATTCTGAAAGAGATGGAGGAGGAAGTTTGTTTTACACTTGCTTGTTATCTGCACAGTGCAGGAAAATTATGCACCTGATTTATCAGTGTTGTATCGAAATCTACGATCCTGAGCAAAAAATGCGTACAGCAAAAACAAAATCACACAACCGAGTGGTCAGAAGCATTCAGGATTCATGCACCTTTTCTATACAAAAAATGACAAAACTTCCAGAATCAATGACAGAACGTCTTGCATCCTGCATGAATTTTTTAACACTATTTATTCAAAAGACAGGTATGCACGCAATAATTAAAAGCTACACAACAAATTGGAGAAAGTCCGATCAAAAACGTACAAATCCAGTACTGCCACATACGTACTTCTATGCATACGTGGGCAGCAAGAAAATTCTGGGGGTGCAAGATTTTTCAAAGGTCAAAACATGGTCTTAAAAATGGTGGTATGACGTAAAAAACACCATTTTTCGACGTTTCTCATCAAGCACTATCCATTGGCATCAAAACATTGCGGAAAAAACGAAAAAAATCTTCAAAAATTGAATTCTGGGGGGGATATTTTGATTTCTGGGGGGGGGGTATTTTGGTTTCTCGGGGGGGGGTGCATACCCCCCAAACCGCCCACGCCAAGGTGTGCTTCTATGACATTTCAAAATCGAGACGAAGATCGTTTGCGCTCACGTAGATACGTACTTCATTATAGATTCAGAGCAGATCGATACCGGCGCACCTCATTAGCATTCGCGAGGAAAGTCCAAACGTTTGAACTTCTGCGGCGCGGCGGAAAAATTCGAAAAAATGCTAAAATTAGACATTATTTGCTTCTCGCCGCGCGGTGAAGTATGCCATGAAAAGCGGCAAAAAAATTGGACTTTAGCGAATTTGGTTGCGGCGCGGCGGCCGCTTGAAGTATGCCTTGGGCCGCTTGAAGTATGCCTTGAAATGTGGCGCGGCGAACTTCGCGCCTCGCCGCGCGGCGCCATGAAGTATGCCATGGGTCAGCGCGAATTCGGCGCGGCGACCGCTGCGGCGAATTTGCGCCGTTCGCCGCGCCGCGTGAAGTATGTTTCGGGCTTTAGCTATCTTTTTGCTTGAAGTGTCGTCGAATTTTCGGCGTCTCGCGCCATCTACTCATGTTTTGACCATATCTTGTTCAATTTATTCGAATCTTTTGATTTGTTTCATAATTTTTCTATATTTTTATGCTCTAGAAACGACGAAAAACGATTTTTTGACGCGCATCCATGATTTTTTAATTAAAAGAAGGAACTTTGAAAATTTCACCCACCCCCCCAGAATTCCTATGCTGTGCATGTCTGGTTATTGTTATCAAGTTATATAAATTACAACACATAAAAACATGTTTGACGGTAGTAAACGTGTATCATCGGATAAGGAACGCCGAAAAAATCAATAAGGACAAAATTTTAATATATGTAAATACCTCGCATCACGTGGATAATCGAAAACGAACGAATTGATTTCTTCCAATGCGTGCAAATAATGGAGCCGTCTATAAACTAAATCTTGGTCAATTTCAAATAAAGACTGAGCGATTTGGTCGCGTTTTAGCGACTTGCCCGCTTTCCACGCCTTAAAACGCAGCAACACTAAAAATAAAGACTTAAAAAATAACGTAAAGAAGGAGAGAGAAAACATAAGATTACATATATGTAAATAAATAGAAAATACCAGTAAGAAAAGTTTATAGTTTGCATATTTCCAGATTTTCCAACCTGCTCTCCTTCGATATAATTCAAATTAGTTTCTTAAGTTACCATTTTGAATTGCGTAAGTAACTTGGGCTAGTGTGAAGGTAGACCATTTAATTTTATTTTGATTGGTTTGGTTTATGTGGGACAAATACACTTTTATATGGATCGCTATTATATTCACAATCAACATTTCAATTTAAAAGCGCTTGCCAGAACGTGCACAGAAAACCCAAAATGCCGTAAAGCAAATCAGTTCAGTGATAGTAGAATAAAATAGATTTAGAATACAAGAAGTTTCATGCAACTGTCAAATGTGTTATGCAGACAGGCACGGCATGGGAATCCCGGCGTAGTGGGGGGTGAAATTTCAAAGTGCCTTTTTGGGCTCAAATTAGTATGTTCGCGTAAAAAAACATCGTTTTTCGGCGTTTCTCACAATGCTCTATCTTTCTAGAGCGTAAAAATACTTTGAAAAATTTCAAAAATTAAAAAAAAGAATAAATTGAACAAAAAAGTAACTTTTTCACGAATAAAAAAACATGCATACGTACATAAAATTTTCTTCAAAAAACTATGTTTAATCAGAGCCGCATTTAGGAAGATTAAAAAATTTAATTTGGGCTCCTCCCCCCTTAGCCAAATCCTACATGCGTACCTGACTATATTTATCACTTTAATTTCTCAATGCAGGGATGATAGACCATTTATCAAAGCAAACCGCATTCCAACTACTTAAGTCCTTAAGGATTTAAGAGGACTGATAGGCGATTCGTTTTTTGGTCTAACCTGCGTGTCTAAAACGCAAGCCATAAAAGACGGGTTTTAGAAAAAAACTTTACCTGCAAATGTAGCCAAAGCCAGTCGCCGAAAAGCGATTTCAACGCGACGGGCTTCGCGGCGGATTTCGTCGCCGCGGGGAAAGTCAGGCGACGCGATAACTTCGTCGTCGACGACGACGTTTTCCGTCTTGCGTCGTCGTAGTCGCGCGACGACGACGCCGCGTCGCTTCTGAAAGTCGCGGCGTACTGTAGCTCCTGCTCTCTCATCGCCTTTTCACCAGCGCGAACCAACGCCGAGAAATTCCGATAGAACGCGACACGTTCGTTCTAAATCGGCGTGATCGTCAGGCGGACATACGTACACTTTACACTCAACTTTACAAGCATTACATATTACACTGCGTCCTTTACAACGCATTCCTCGCAAAACGAACTTTACATTTCAAGTATTATTTTGCGACTGTAGACTGTATTTTAACAATGGGACAAAAAAATAACTGCACGCCGATATTTTGTCATAAGTTGGGTTAACGCGAACATAAAACGTTGAGACCAGTTGCGTTAGATGCGCACGAGAGCAAGGGTATGGAGGGTATTACTCCCTAAGCTTTGAAAAACTGATAGCTATACAGCAATTTTGGTCAAAAAACCAAAGCTATATAGCCTTTTTGGGCTCAGAAAATTAGCTATATAGCCTTTTTGGGCTCAGAAAACTAGCTATATAGTCTTTTTGAGCTCAAAAATGCTATACAGCTGCCTTTTCTGAGTTTTAAAAGGGTATACAACTATTTTATCGATACCAAAAAGAGCTAAATAGCTATTTTCAGTCCGGAAAGGCTACACAGCTATATTTGTGAGTCCAAAAAAGCTATATAGCTACGTTTGTGAGTACAAAATGGCTATTTATCGGTTGAAAATGTTCAAAAACGATTGTTTTAAAGCGATACCATCGTTCTTTCGCTGTAGAACCTTTTTTATGAAGCACAGAGCTATTTGCCGATTTTCGGCTTTCACCCACCTGAATGTTCGACCTCGCGCACCTATGATTACATGGATAAAAGTGTCGTTGTTTGGACAGCCCGAAAAATTTTGGCCAAATGCAAGCGATTCGTGCGCTGTGGCGATTTGTTAACGGCCAACGTTGGTACTGCTTAAACTCCATAGTTTATGCATCGTTCGTGTTTCATTGCTGAGTGTTTAAATGCCCTTTTTGACATTATCTTTAGAAGAAAAAATTATTAGCCCATTGTTTGGATCCCAGAGTGAGTACTTCTTCCCACTATGGGGCAAAAACTGCAAGACCTCGTCAAAAGAAAGAGCAAATTAATCACAGAACCGAACAAGCTCTTGTGGGCTTAAACAATGTCAAAGTAGGGTGTAAACGAATCGCTGTAGTGCTCGAAGCGCTGGCAGATGGCCAAAATTATTTACATGATCTAAACAATGACAATTTATCTATCTAATAAAAGAGTACCTAAAATTTTGTATCCATATTTGCCGAACTTACATATGATCTGTGAAATTCGGGTGCAGTCTATTTTGGCCCACCCAGTTTTTTAAGCGTAAAGTAAACTTTAAGCTTTACATTCGTACGCATTATTTTTAGATTATAGACGGCGTAAAAAACATTCAGTCATTTGAAGGATAAGCAAGATAGACATCAATATGTATGTATATAATAGATCTGAAAATTTTTTCCAATTAATAAATAAATTCGTGTCTAAGAGCCTGCATATATTTCTGGAGTTGTAAAGAAAAAGACATCTGAGTTAGAAAAAGACAAAAATCGTCTGATGTTACAAAAATCAACAAAATTTTACTAGCCTTATACCATCAAAAATTTACCAGCCTAAACAATACCATAGTACTTAATTTGAAACGGCCTTCGCGCGCTTTAAAGTCGAAATCGGTTGATAAAACGGATTCAAACGGAACGAATCTTGGCGCTCCGCTCTATCGTCCGGCAGTTCGAATGAAACCCAGGGTAAACCAGCGTTTTATAGTACTGACCCCATTAGTACTCGAGCTAATGAAAATTTTTTTCCATTAGCACGGGATGGTATAATGTCAGTAACGCATGACCTCTTCTATTTTTAATATAGCTGTTTGAAAATGCAATGATATTGCAAATCAGTGTTTTTTCTTTATCAATATTTTTTCTAAATTTGGATAAACCGAAAAATTCAAGTTGAATCATACCTATACTAGCTAGCTACTGCTCAGTCAACTCAGCTGACAGCCGGCACTTCTGCGCCATAGGTGCACAAGGTCAGGGTCGGCAGAGGGGGGTTCAATCCCAAAAAAACAGTTAATTTAACGTTCACGATTTTTTTGCTATTCAACGATCAAAATGGTCAAAATGGCGTATAGTAAGCTTTTTCGTGGTAATATCGTGTTTTAAAAGCATTTTTAGTTCATTTTGCCTGCATTACATCCCTTTTAACACTTAAAAACGCAAAAATTTATCAATTTTGGGCGCGTTTTGAGTAAAATGCAAAAAAACGTTCCATCAGCTCAAAATCGCCGGATAGTACCTGTCCGGCTCCCCTATGTCTATATGTATGTTTTGTACCTATGTATCGTTACATCAGAAATGATATTGCGGCTGCCATGTACTAATTTGATACAAAAGCAGACGTCACTGCGCTTATGAATTGAATGATAAATAAACTGAAAAAGTTAATGTTGTTTTCAAACAACAGAAAACAGTGCGAAGTTGTCACAAAGTAATAATTTTGTGCCAGAAATTGTTGAACAAATAGAAACTACATATATAATGCTTCGGATTGCGCGAAGATTGATGGTGGAGTGTTCAAATCGCGAGCTAGGGGCTAAATAAGCAGTACCGAAAGTTTTTCTCTCAGGTTTTTGCTGAAAATATGTTCAAAGCGTTAGAATTGCTATACTTTTATTCAAAAAGGTCTTAGTATCCATTAACCCGTCGTGCTAACAGCCTAAATTTTCATTAGCACGGAGCAACTTTCATTGGCTTGGTGCTTAAAGACCGTGGTGTAAAGGAACAAGATTCACCTAAATACATACGTAGCATTGCGAACTTTATACTGTACGAATCGCAAGTAGATTTCGTCGCTTGAATGAAGAAAAATTGAGAGTTGACATTTTAGAAAAAAATGATTAAAAATTCAAAAAAAAATCGAAAACAATTAGAAAAAATAAACGGAAATTGCCAATTTACACTTTCAATTTCGTCATCAGCCGCTGGCTGAATCGTATCGTCGCTTTCAACCTTGACCAGCGATTTGCCGGAAAAATTGGGCGCCCTCAGGCATTGAAAGCTGCCAATGTCGGGCATAAAAGAAATCGCTTCTTCATCCGGCGGCAAAGAAACGCCGGCTCGTTCCTCTCCATTTTTACCGACCAATTCGAATTTTTTGTCCCTTTCGACACGCCTATTGCGCCTAATATCTCGTTTTTTACGTGCCCGATCTGCTTTGTCTAGAAAATTGAACTAATCAATTAAGTAATTAATTTCTTTACTCTTTTTATATCTTAAAAATTATGAACTTAAAACAGACAAGTATTTAAGCCCGTCTGTCATAATGTACTGTACTGAGACAGGCGTTGCATGGGAATTTTGAGGAGAGGTGGAGGTTAAATTTTGAAGTGCCTTTTCCTGAGCTCAAAAATGGCGGATACGCGTTTTGAACATCATTTTTCGGCGGTTCTGACGATGCTCTATCTTTCTAAAACATAAAAACATTAAAAAAATTTGAAAAATCAAAGAATTCGATTAAATTGAAGTAAATATAGTCTAAAAAATTAGTAGAAGGCGCGAAGCGCCAAAAATCTGATATTTTTGAGCAAAGAGATAGCTAAAAACAGTTAAATAAGCACCTTTTATGCGAACTTTCAGAAATTTTTCGGAAGCGAATTCTGGGGGAAGGGGAATCTTCCTAAGCCCCCAAGAGCATGTATGACTGTTGTCCTACATATAAATGTAGGCGCAGAGATGTATTCCCCATCCCAAATCGGCCATCCCTAAGCTCGCCCAAGTTTGACACTTCCAGTGTTTTTTTTGTACTCGGCAGAGATTTTTCCCGTTGTACAAAGACTTTTTGAGACCGTCTTTGTACATGAACACAATTTTTTGGAAGACAGAAATTGCAAAAAAGTCTGAAATTCGCATAAATTTTCGGCGCTTCGCGCCGGGAATGAGTAATTGTGTGTTCTATATATCCTTATAATGACAGAAATCGCATTTCAAAAGGAAAAATGTCGAATTTTTTGGCGCTTCGCGCCGTTTTAAGACGATTGTTAATGATTTTTGCCCTTAGAGACCCACAAATTAGCTAAAATACACTACCAAAAGTCGAACAACTGTTTTTACCATACTAAAATCGCTACTGTACTACATTATGGTACCCACAAAATTTGTGTGTACAAAATGTACAAAGATTTTTGGGAAGACAAAAACTGTAAAAAGGTGTAAAATTCCCAAAAATTTTCGGAGCTTCGCGCCGAAATGAGTATTTGTTTGTCCTATACATATATGTTTAAAATGGCAGAATTTGCATTTAGAATGCAAAAATGTCAAATTTTTGGCGCATCGCGCCTTTTCGAGACAATTTTCAGTGACTTTTTGGATTCAGAAACCCAGAAATTAGCTATAGTACACTACCAAAGATCGAGAACCCTGTTATACCACACTAAAATCGCTATCGTACTATATTATAGTGCACAAAGATTTGCATGTACAAAATGTACAAAGACTTTTGAGGACCATCTTTGTACATGTACAAACGGACCTTGTACAAAAAAAAACACTGGACATCCCCCTTCTCCGACTATTGGTACAAAGTTGCGCTGTTAAACCGCTTTCACGTGTCTTTGGAGTTTTCAACTTCTCCCCAATGGCCGACTGTTGCATGCAAGGTTATACGTGTAATAGCATGTACATTGAGAATATCTTATTCAAAGCCGATCATTAGATACCGCGAAGAAAACAATTTTTACCCCGAATTCGGGGTGAAAATGACTAGGTCTTCTTCGGATGTTTTTCGGCAATTTCGGATCAAAAAATGTCGTAAAGTAATAACGTTCCGAAGAAATAGCTTCGCTCGTTTATACGAAAAAGCTTTACCAATAACATTCAAAAAACCCAGTTTGAAAAAGTAGAAAAATATATTTCTTAAACATGCAAAATTAATAGTTTTGTTGTTTTTTTGTCGTCACACCCCTTTTCACAACAATGCTCGAGCGATAATTAGTAAACTTAACAAATTTATGTTAGTTGTGTAGCCGGAGCGTAAATATTTTATCTACTAAAATTCTATGCGCGGATTTAGTTTTTACACCTTTTTCATTTTCTGCGATTTTATTAAGCGAGTTGATAAAGGCGTTAAGCTATCATGATGCTTTAGTACAACAAAATCGCATTAAAATAACATATTACGTACGAGCTTTCCTTTACTTAACAAGCATGTAAGAGGGTAGAGATCACGCCGCCCAAAAAAAGAAAATAAAACAATAATGCCCTTGCTATGTCAGGATAAGTTGGCCCGAAATTTTCGTTGATAACTAGCTCTTCTACTCTTATTAAACCCCTATTCGGAACAGATAACAACTCAAATAAAAATCTTAAAGAACAGTTGGTAAACCTTTTCTCCTAATTTTTTTTAAAGCGAAGGGAAATTTCTTTTTTAACTTAAATTATAATTTTGTTCGAACACAACTGCATAGCGACAGCACGGCCAGTCTAGCTTATATATTATAGAATACACAAAAATTTGCATGTACAAAATGTACAAAGACTTTTGGGGACTATCTTTGTACATATACAAACGATCTTGTACAAAAAAACACTGCATTGTATTGAATTTACTTTTGCGATCATGTCAATAACGACACGTTGGCTTTTTAAACTATTTTTTACGATCAGGTAGAGAGCATGCAAGAAGCAGCCGACATTTTTTAATTTGCCAATTTTCGCTTTAACAACATTAGCCCCGTTATCACGAATGACGAAGTACTCTTTGCTAAGTAAATTGGAATCTAACAGCACCCTTTTTGAGGCAGAAGCCAAATTTTCACCACTATGATTCTCTGAGAACGGTAAGCATTCAACAGCTGCCGCCTTACGTTCCCACGTTCAAAAGGCGTAGCCAGGATTTTGGTTCGGGGAGGGGATAAACAAAAATTTTTAAGACTTCTTTTGCATTGAATGCTAGTAACGTTATGTATAGTAAAACTGGAGTTTTTCGACCTTTAATAGTGTAGCCTAGCTAATTTATGGGTTTCTGACGATCAAAAATACAAATAGTGTAAAAGCGGCGCGAAGTGCGGAAAATTTTTGGAATTTCTTCCGTTTTCATGTAGAATTTACGGCTTTTCCATTAACAAACACTTCGGAAATCGTAAGTGGCGCAAAGTGCCAGGAAATTTAGTCAATTTTTACCGCCCTTAACATTTTGTAGCTCTGAGAATACTAATAGTCTGACAGAACAGAAAATTATCAAATTTGTGCAAAACAGTTTTGACAGTTCAAGCTTCTCAACGAGAAAACTGCGAATTACTAACTTTGTCCAAAGATATTTTGAGTGATTCAGGCTTTTAAACGCAATGCCGGAGCTTAACAAAAAGAAAGAACAGTAATAACTGACGGCGCTATGCGCCGGAAAAGTTTGACATTTTTCCACTTTAAACGCAATTTATACCGCTTAAATCATACAAAACAGACAAATTAATGCCGACGCGAAACGCCGGAAATTTTAGAAATTCCTAACCCTTTTACCTGGCTTATTCTCCTGAAATCTCGTTGCATAGTACAACGGGGATTTTACGGCTGCGAGGTGACTGGGGTGGCGCTCTTAAGCGTTCCCAGCCGTGAGTCCGGGGCAGAGTCCCGGAAAATTTTGTAAAAAAGGTATTTTAATGTCAAATAGTGACGTTAAAATTTTCGCAAAATCGGCCTAATCTCGAGCGCTGCAACGGGTCGCTGCTGCCAATAAGATATAGAAAGATTTATCAATTAAAATCTTGTTCTTACCGTTTTCAGGCCCATTTGTGGCCTTCTTATTAACAAGATGTAGTTCAGAAAACAGGAAATGCGCAAAAACATAAGAAATTTGACCATTCCTTTATTTAAAATAGGATTATGTGTCCTTGTAAAGAAAGACAAACGAAACAAAGAATAGACAAACTTGTACACAAAAGACAAACAAAGCAGAGAACATGTACAATCATTTTCGCACTTTTACTATTATGGTCAACAAGCATGTGTATTTTCATTCAACGAACAAATAGTGCATTGAATTACTAAAGTGATGTAAAGTGCTGGATTATTTTAGCTGATTCAAGCTTTTACATTCATTGGATCTATATAGCAATAAATAATAATGACTCGGTGCGAAGCGCCGGAAACTTAATGACGTTTTTGCCTTTTTGAACTCAGTTTTCTGGACACACATTATTGCAAAAGAAAAATCAACAATATTTCTGAAAAATTTTGAGGGGGCATGTGCCCCCACCCCAATGCCCCCTAGCTACGCCTATGCCCACGTTACTTTATCAATAAAATGAAATGTAATCGCCATATATGCATCAATGGCTGCAGAGCTCCACATATCCGTTGTTATCGAACAAAACTCTAAACGATCGGTGCTGTATTTGTGCTATTTCGGTATCACTCAAAAAATGCAACATCAAAAAACCCTCGGTCCCTCGGTCATTTTCACCTTACCTTCGGCCGAGGCCGAGGGATCTCATAAAAGACCGAGGATTACCGAGGCCGAGGCCTCGTCCGATCCTAGGTTATACCCCCTCACCCCTATCAGACTCGGGCGTGAAGGAGGGGGTTTGGGGGTTATGCACCCCCGAGAAACTAAAATACCCCCTTCCCCAGAAATCAAAATACCTCCAGAATTCAATTTTTGAAATTTTTCCGTTTTTTTCTGCAATTTTTTGATGACAATGGATAGTGCTCGATGAGAAACGTCGAAAAATGGTGTTTTTCGCCATACCACCATTTTTAAGGCCATTTTTTGACCTTTGAAAAATCTTGCACTCCTCCAGAATTTTGTTGCTGCCCACGTATGCTCATGTCCTATGTGAGGTATTGTAGGTGTGCGTACTTTTATATGCAAGTGTAGTCACTCACTATCGGGGATGCACAGCATAGGAATTCTGGAAGGTGTGAAATTTTAAAGTGCCCTTTCAGGCTTAAAAATGGCATGTACGCGTCAAAAACGTCATTTTTTGGCGTTTCTGACGATGCTCTGTCTTCCTAGAGCAAAAAAATGAAAAAATGTGAAAAAAGTCAAAAAAAATTTAATAAATTGGAGAGAATATAGTCAATAAATGAGGATGCATATGACGCGAAGCGCCGGAAATTTGACACTTTTGAACAAACAGATCGCTCAAACGCTTAGAACAGCAGCTTTTCTACGAACTTTTTTTGAAACTCTTGGAAAATCGCGAATTCTGAGGAAGGAATTGAGAAATTTCTGGGGGTGTGGGGAGAACCCTCCCCAAGATCATGTATGCTCGCTATGCATGTGTGCAGGCCCGTAGTCAATGAGGGCTAGTTGGGAGAGGCAGTTGCTTCCCCCATCCGAAAACAAACAAATTCGTTTCTCACAAGGGCCCCTAAAAGGAAGAAATGAAAAATTCATGAACTGCAAAAGGTCGCCAAAACAGTTTTTCGTGTACTTTTGAGCTAGTAAACGCAACATTTTGCGGCGCTTTGAGCCGGATTGATTTTTTCTGTTTAATTTTGTCTTTTAAACCGTTCAAATTTGAGTTAGACATGGCGAAAATGTCAACGGCTCTAATCCACGTTTTTCGTATTCGGCAAAAATTTTTCCTGGTGCACACAGACTTTTCGGGACCGTCTTTGTACATGTTAAAAGGTTTTTGGAAAACAAAAATTACAAAAAAGGTCTAAAATTCGCATTAAGTTCCGACGCTTCGCGCCGAAATGAGTATTTGTGTGTTCTATATATCTTTATAATGGCAGAGATTGCATTTCAAAAGGGAAAATGTCAAATTTTTCTGCGCTCCGCGCCGTTTTAAGACGATTCTTTGTTATTTTTGCCCTCAGAGACCCAGAAATTAGCTAAAATACACTACCAAAGGTCGAACAATTCTGTTGTTACCACCCTAAAATCGCTACTGTACCATATTATAGTACGCAAAATTTTGTGTGTACAAAATGTACAAAGACTTTTGGGAACCATCTTTGTACATGTACAAACCAACGTTGTACAAAAAACTGCTCTAATCACTAATTTTCTGGCTGTTTATCTTTGCAGAGCACAAAGATTGAGTACAAATTTAAAAAGTTAACAAATTGTTCACGGACTGAACGAAGAGAAATGAGATGCGCAGATAACTTAAGAGATAGATTTTTGTTTACGAGTATGAAATAAACTGAAAAATGTTTGAAATTTTTCTCCTAGCTACGGGCCTGCATGTGTGTAATAAATGAATATTATTCAGAATCAAAATAGGAATGCTTTTTATTGTTCATTTAGGCATTGTTTATTCTATTTTTGTGCTTTCTAATCTTTTTCTTTTTATTCAATTCCTAGTTTCCTTTTCGTTTATTGCTGTAATTTTTTGATCATGATCGTTGCTTGAGTTTAACCGCCTTTATAATCGGTTTTCATTTACACATAGGCTTAGAGGGTCTGAGGATTGACCCCCCCCCGCAGAAGTTAAAAAAATCCCGCAGAATACTGTAGGCCCCCAGAATTTTATTTTTAGTGACATTTTTATCGAGTTTTGGCGATGTCACTCAACCATACCCCCTTCAGAATTTACTTGCTTCCCATGTATGCTTGCATCAACTCAATAAGTGCTCTCTGTGCACAACCTTCCGTGAAATAGACAATTGTTTTTGTGTTTGCCTTCTATGCATTAATACACGTGTAGTCTTAATTTAGTCAGTGAAAGTCACTCTAACGTTTTAGGAGTTGATCAACGAAAAGCTGAAGAGTGACTACGAAGCGAACCAGTACCGAGCTTTAATGCAATCTGCTTACAGTTAAATGATTTTTTGATGCCGTCGACGTGTTATATTTGATCTTTTTGTGCACCTACCATAGGTGGGCGGCACCGAAATTCTGGAGATGCAATATTTTTAAAAGGTCTAAAAATAGCCTTGAAAATGGTGGTATGGCGAAAAAACACCATTTTTCAACATTTCACATTGATCACTATCCATTGGCCTCAAAAAATTGCGGAAAAAAATTGAAAAAATTAAAATTGAATTCTGGGGGTATTTTGGTTTCTCGGGGTTGCATACCCCCAAACCCCCCACTCCCCCCCGCCTAGGTGTGGCACCTACTAAGCTTGCTTCCTCCCACATGGCCCATTTTTGTCGTTCTGCATTTACTTTTTGTTCTGTGTATTACAGTAACGTTCATCCAGCAAAACTGGTTGGCTACCAGTAAAAAGTATAAAAGTCTAATGCATAAAATACTTAATAAGGGAAGGGAAGACTACTGTACTGAGCTAGCGCAGTCTATTTCGGATAGCCTGGTGTATGCTGTTGGTTCATAGGAAGTAATCTCGCTTTGCAAGTCGTTTCTCGAACGCTACCATTATCTGCAGCCTGTTTCATAGAAGCTTGTGATTTTTTCGAAAAATTTCAAAGTGACTACAAAAATGATTAACTCTTAGGCACGTTAGGCATGATATTCGATTTTATTATATTACATTTTAATTTCCAATTGTAAGATATGTAACTTGCCCGCTTCTGGGATTATAATTGCTTTAAACTGCCTCTTTTGTTGCCTAACTCGATATTAACTAAGTAATTCAAGAAAATCGCAAGTTTATTTGAAACGGGCTATAATAACATTCCATTAGCGTAACATTCGATGCTGCCGTTGTATTTTAATTGTTATAATATGTGCCTTGTAAAATTTAACATGTTCTACGCAGAGTCGCACGTTAACATTTGTTGAAATAAACAAGTTTCATTTCGGAACAGACCGGGGATGAGCTCCTTCATCCATACTCTTTGAATCATTGACCATTTGAGTGGCTGCCGAGCATAGGTGGGCACTGGGCAGCACCGAAATTCTGCGGGTGGAAGATTTTTCAAAGATCAAGAAATGGCTCAATAGTGGTGGTATGGCGAAAGAAACATCATTTTTAAACGTTTCCTGTAGCAGGAGTGCTACTACACGGCTAGAAATGCCTAATTTGAAGTTTAACCCGTGACGTTGATGTTTCATTGTTTCTCAATATTATTCAATACTTTGCGCAGTTGTGAGCAAGAGCCCGAGTAGTCGATTAGTACTACACACGCGAATCAGAGCGGAAGATCCGGGAAACCGGTGCGGGTAAAATTTTGCTCACGTAACGGTGGGAGGCGGCGCCCCCGTTACATATTGGAGGTCCCAGAGTTCGTTCTCTGGAGTTGTCTGCGCTTACGCTTTCTCCTAGAGGGGGAGGAGTGTAGCAGGAGTGCTACTACACGGTTAGAAATGCCTACTTTGAAGTTTAACCCGTGACGTTGATGTTTCATTGTTTCTCAATATTATTCAATACTTTGCGCAGTTGTGAGCAAGAGCCCGAGTAGTCGATTAGTACTGCACACGCGAATCAGAGCGGAAGATCCGGGAAACCGGTGCGGGTAAAATTTTGCTGCTCACGTAACGGTGGGAGGCGGCGCCCCCGTTACATTCCCATCAAACACTCACTATCCATTGGCATCCAAGATTGCGAAAAATACTAAAACATTTCAAAAATTGAATTCTGGGGTATTCGGCCTTCTGGGGGTGCGCATGATTACAGTAAATGATGTGCTTTAGTAGTCGCGTATGTATGTACATAGGTAACCTCGCCACATTATTTGACTTTAGAGCATTAATTCGAACGGCAAACCAATTTCCTTAGTGACGACCGGTACCTTCATCACTCGGCTGGCAGCCTACGAAAAAGTTCGCTACCTGCTCCACTAATCAAGGGAAAATCGAGTGCTACTATACAGAAATGTGTTTTTCGGGCGGAGTCATGCCTTGGGTTTAAGTAAAAAATAGACGATAGTTCGATTGCATCAACCTAACCTCAAAGCTACCTGTACCGTAACCCTATGCTCTGCATAACAAACGATAACGCACTTTAAAGTAATGTTTGTACAGTTACCCTAACTTTCATTTCAAATTAATTACTGTAATGTAGTAACGAGCGTCTCAAATGTGCGCACTGCGCAGCGCTGTCAGTTTGCCAACCGTGAGTTTTTATCTCAAAACGTATGTTTTTATTTTAGCTTTGAGATTTTCTTGAGTTGGGTTTTTTCGTGAATTTCTTTTAAATTTTTTTCTGAATTTGAGATTTTTCACTGAAAATGAGTTTTTGTTTCGTGCAATTTTAGATGGTTTTTGACCAGCCAAAAAACGTATGTTTTTTTCAAAAATCGAGGACTCGATAGCTCGAGCTCAGTGCCGAGTTAATGTTTATTTGCATTGCTTGCCTACCTAAATCGAGATTCGAGTTGTTTAATGTCTGATCAAAGCGAAAATGCTTGCTTCGATGTTTGAGAAAATTAATTTTTTGAAAAAAAATTTGTTTGAATATTTAAACTTTTGACCGGCATTGTTGAGGTTCCCCCATTTGGTGCGGATGCTTTGTAAATTTTGCTACCCATGTACCTTTTATATGGTGAGTGAGGCAGTGATCGGACCGAGGGTACTTTTTGGACCCTCGGCCTCGGCCGAGGCCGAGGCGCCTTAAAATCCTTGCCTCGGCCGAGGCCGAGGCCGAGGCCGAGGGTAATGCCGAGGGTCAAGCTTATATACCTATACCCATAAATAGTGCTCTTAGAATATTTTGTATGCACAAGAGCTAGAGAATAATCGTAATATTGAACACTTTATCGAATGTCATTTTCAATAATAGTAGATTAAATGTGTGAAGGATTTAGAAAGAAAGAAAGAAAGAAAGATTTATTCGGTCTACAAAATACACGTACAAATTTAAAATATACGTACACATTACAATACAAATAATAAGGAAAAAGACAAATGTCATGTAAATGCATAATTGAAATTCATGTACATATTGCAAACACACGTATTTAATTGTAAAAAAACGAATAAAGTGATTGAAGAAAGTAGTGTAATGTAAATGTAAGACACGCGGGTACGTACAGGCAATGAATTATAACTGCGCTTAGATACGCCCCTTGAGAAAAATGGATAAATCAAATTGTTTCAATTTCATCGTAAAAACGTTCGAATTAGCTGAGCAGATGATATCATCAGGCAAATGATTCCAGACAGAAATCACACGATTGCAAAATTCAAATTTTCTAACATTTTTGTTTACACGGTTAACGTAAAGTTTGCAAGAATTTACAGCACGATTTGAGTTTACATTAAATGTGAAGAAGTCTTCAACAGGTAACAAATTATCCTTGATTATAGAGCGTGTCATTGATAAATCACTTTGCATTCTACGTAATTCGAGTCTCTCCAAGCCCAATTCCTTTAATCGGGCATCGTAGGAGATAGTTTTATCAGAAAAAATTCGTTTGGTAAATTTTCTTTGGACATTTTCAACATTATTTATGTCACATAACAGATAAGGATTCCAAACAGACGAACCATATTCCAAAATTGGTCGGACATAGGTTGTAAAGGCTTTTACTAACAAAGTTTTATCTCTTGAAACAAAACTCCGTAAAATCAAGTTTGCAATTCTCATGCCTTTTTTTACAATGTTTGTACAATGAGTTCTAGAAGATAAATCTTTACTTATTAAGACACCAAGATCCTTCACCTCCGATATATCATTTGGGATTTCAAAATTATCTATACCGTAAGAGTGCTTGGGATTAGATTTTCCAAAATGCAAAACAAAACATTTGCTGAGTGAGATCTTAAGCTGCCAGATATCAGCCCACCTCTTAATATGCATTAGATCATTTTGCAAGTTCAAAAAATTGGAAGCTGAATTAGATATTTTAACATCATCAGCAAATAGCGAAATTGAGCTGGTACTTTGAAAATCACATAAATCATTTATGAATAACAAAAAAAGGGTAGGGCCTAAAACGCTACCCTGTGGCACCCCACTGGAAACAGGGAGCGGAAGAGACAATGAATCTCCAACTTTAACCCTTTGGGATCTATTACTCAAAAAGCATTTTAACCAATTTAGGCAAAAACCACTTATGCCATAGGCAGCTAATTTTATAAGCAGTTTTTCATGCGAAACTGTATCAAAAGCTTTACAAAAATCGATATAAACAATATCGATTGGGCAATTTTCATCAAGATTTTTGGACCACTGATTTTTGCACTTGAATAAAGTCAGCAGAATGAAAGCATACTTAATTTAACAAGTTGCCGTTGAAGACTTGGAAAATATAATAAAAAATATGGCTGAACAAGCACTTAAAAACTTTTATTACTATACATAAATGAGAAAACAGTGTCAAAGAAATAAACGAACAAACGAAATAAGCTAAGTAAAGACAGAACTGTAGCCATTGTTGTGCTCGCTTTTGCAGTAATGCATGTTTAAACACGCTTTTTCAGTCATCCAATTCTGGTGTGGTAGGTAATATGACAGGAACTGCACTGTACTTTCCAATCATAGTTTCCCAAGGTCCAGAGTTGAGGGAAGGGTGAAATCACAAAATGGGGGACCAGTAAATTAAGTAGTGTCTTTGTATGAGCGAACAAATTTTTGTAGATATTTTATATAAATATATTTTTAAACATACACATTTTTCATACTGCCAGTGTGTGACCTGCAACCGGCATGCAGTCCTAAACAGTGTTTTTTTTGTGCAAGATACCTTTTTACATGTACAAAAATGGTATCCAAAAGTCTTTGAACATTTTGTACATGCAAATTTTTGTGTACTATTATAGTATGGTACAGTAGCGATTTAATGTGGTAAAACAGGGGTTTTCGACCTTCGGTAGCGTATCTTAGCTAATTCCTGGGTCTCTGAATATTTGACATTTTTTCCATTCTAAATGCAAATTCTACTATTTTAAAGATATATAGGACTGACAATTACTGATGCGCCGAAAATTTTCGGGAATTTAACACCTTTTTACAGTTTTTGTCTCTCCAAAAATCTTTGTGCATGTACAAAGACAGTTTGAATAGTCTCTGTACATTATGAAAAATCGTTGCCGAATACAAAAAACCGTGGTCCTAAATGTGATAATTCGGCCTGGATATATTTCATAAGATTATTTGGCGCGAAGCGCCGAAATTTTTATGAGCTTTTGATGAAATTTACACATAAAACTTGACTGAGAAAGCTAAAACAACTTGTACTACAAAATCAGAAATATTACAGATAGGTATTGTAATATGCCAATTAAATCTTGTAATAAGCACTACTGTGCTTAGAAATCCAATGCAACATCAGGATAAATTAGTCAATTTTATCTTTGAACGGCTAAATGTGCTGAGTTTTTAAATGGTACTTGTTTTGCATAAAATTTTTAAAAACAGTATAAATGGATACGAAAGATATTTAAATCTGCATAAAGATGCCTAGATTACACAAAAATTGATTTTTGAGTGTTCAATGCCTCTGCTTCAATCTAAATACAGTATATTAGCGATATTTTGCGCGAAGCTCCGAAAATTTTTTGAAATTTCCTAAAAAAATACTGAAAAACGATATAGGTAATTAATATCCCTTTCTCCAAGAAAGTATTTTAACATTGTATAAAAATGGCTCCAAAAAATGCACGACCGAAATTGATTTTTGGCAAAACCTGCATTTATTGGCCATTTTTAGCTGCGTTTTTGCGATTTTCGGCCAAAAATTCGTAATCATTCACGCCCTCTCCCATAAAAATGGCCGAAAACCATACGTGTAACAGGAAGGGCTTTGGGGAATTCCCCACCTACCCAGGGTTGGACGTCTCCCCCTAACCCTTCCCTCCAACGTCAGAAAATTTTGACCCACCCTCCACTTTTTTTGGCGAAAATTTGCGCTTTGTTGGCTATTTTAGGTGCTTTTGCCATTTTTGACATAGAATTAGAGTTGCTAATCCCCAACCCGAAATTTCTAGCCGTTACATGTATGCCGAGGAGCCCCTCCCGAAAATTTTGAGCTGTTACATGCATGTTTTATAGTGACAGTTTGTCTATTTACTCTTGCTTACATTCAAAAATAGTGTATCACTTCGAGAAATTCTAATAGCTGCACTTTTGCCATAGTAAAAATTAGGTTCAAAAATATTCAAAAGGTTTTCACCAAAAATCGTCTGACAGTGACTTGAGTCTTGTACCCTGAGAGGGGGGTAATAAACCTCCTCACCCCTCCCTTCGGGAATGTGTGTTTCCGATCCATGTAGTAAGCATGAGAATTAAAACTTAGTCATCACATGAATAATAAATTGGCCTTTTGCTGTATGTAACTTTGTGTAACTAGGTACGCGACTAAAACCACAAGAAAAGTCTATAGGTAAAAAATAGCCTTTGTACTGCAGATGCATTCTAAATAGTTAATATTCAACGGACATATTAAACTTATTCAAATTTGATTTTAACCCTCGGCGCCTTGGCACTTTTCAGCTTCGCCCTCGGCGCCGAGGCCGAGGCTCCAAAAAACGCTGAGGCTTGCCGAGGCCGAGGCCGAGGCCTCGGTCCGATCACTGGAGTGAGGATCCAATGGTCAATCTCTCTCCTAGAACTGGGGGTCTGGGGTAGCGCGCTTAAGCGCCCCCAGTGGGGTCCCAGGCAGAGCCCCGAAAAAATTTTGAGAAAAAGCACCTTAGAGTTGGATCGTATTGTTGAAATTTTCGAACTGCAGAAAATTTGAATTTTGTACTCGAGCAATCTCCGTTTGGAATTCTCTACCTGAGGAAGTTATAAGTGCTCCAAATAGACATGTTTTCCTTAATAGATTGGAAAGGGTTAATCTAAATCATTCAATTCAGGGGCGTAAATAAGCGCAGTTTATATACTGCCTTTACATTATCCCGCTTTCCTCGACTATTTATGTATTTTATTGACGTGTCTTTCTGTGTATCTTTATATTTTATCTTTTTTCCGTTACTTATCAATATATTAATGTTACTTGGTTTGTTGTCGGATCAGCGAATAAAATTTGTATTTGTATTTGTAAATTTGGTTCTGAAATCAGTCTAAAAGTCGTAAGTTCATAACTGAAATTTTTTATCATCGCCAAAAAATGTCTGTCATTGTCGCATCTTGCACGAATCTCATTTTCTGCGTAAAACCTGCAGAAAACAGAAAACATAAATGCAAAATATGCTTTAGGTTGTATAATGATTAAATATGAAGAGTTCTAACCGCGCGTTTGGGACTAAATAGATTACAATTGATAATTGTGAAATTCGGCGCCATGTGCTAAAAAATTTTGCGGATTCTAGGATTGTTAATCGAAAATAAAGAATGGTAAAAAAAAGCCGCAATTTTAAAAAACGGACATTTTCAATATTAGTTATGACTTGTGAATTATATAAGGCCTGTTTTTTGGAAACGTGCTCTTGTGGTAGGATATATATCACACGACAGAGATTTATCTTCTAATTATTGACCTATTTCGTTTAATTGTGTTGCCTGTGTCATATAGTGGAAAGAATAATTAAGAATAGAGTTATGGAGTTTATTCCTTAAAATTATCTTTTGTTCTTTTCTGTCATTTGGCTTGCTAGAAACTGACACACACTACTTAGGTATGTAAGGTATATTCACTGATCCTAATTTCTGGAATCTAACTTGCCGTAAGCTTGACCTCTTTGCATAGGACCCTCTCCTCAAGTGCATTTGTATACAACTTCGATGTTTGTGTTCTAGAAAACTTTGTCAAATGGAACATTCGGCTCTAAGCACAGTTTCTTGTCTTGAGAATCCATTCGATCCTTCTAATATACGTTGGACTCTTGCTGGCACGGATCCCGAAGGCCTACACACTTATTGCATTTCCCTAGAAAGTTCAAATTATGACGTAAGGGTGTGGTGCTATGATCGTTTAACGGAATACTGGCATTTGCTCTGTTCTTTCGGGTCGAATTTTTTAATGCATGGTCATCATTATTGCACTTTAGCGGCTTGCCAGCTTCCAGACGGGTATGTTAACATAAGCAAGCGGTATTTTTATAGTCATTAGCTTAGTTCCCTGTGACATTTGCTACGCTGGAAAAGCCGGAAAGTCACAATTTGCGCAACAAACAGTTTTTTCAGGGAAATAAAGATTTCATGTCTTTTGCATTCACTTGCTATTTACAATATCAAAGTCGTTGGCTGTTTTAGCTTAACCTAATCTTTAGCTGATTTACACCGACTGGACTGATGCAGCGATAGTTAGATTTCCTTTTTTTGGTTCCGTACAACATGCTATAAATTTCTTATCTTAAATGCATAGTAAGATTTATTTATTTACAAAGAAAGAAAATCTAGCATGTATCATAATTTTACTAGGTCACGTCTGGTTCCTTCGCAGTCACCGGATCCAGTATATCACACTGATCTCTTGGCGGCTTATCTAGAAACCTCTGATAATATTGCTGGCTTATTATTGTTTAAATTGTGCACAAATCAAAGAGGAGCTGATCACTTGATCACATTCAATGACATCGATTCGGATTCGGATCACGATTTGCCTTTGGTCCGATTTGATAATACAACTGGTATAGAATTTTCTAATATATGTATTGCATTGTATGATCTTCGTAAATACTATCGCATAAAGAATGCATGATTCGAATTTAAGCTGATAGGCTTACTTGCATCATTCAGAATGTCCAGCGATGAGTGAATATTAAATAACAATAGTACGTAAATAAAAAAATAGCGAAATATGGGCGGGTAGTCATGAATAATATTGCTTGTTGTGGATGTTACAGTGGTTTGGGAAAGAAGAAGAAACCCCGGTAGAGCCGGTCCTCATAACCATTACTCCCAAAAAATCAGATTTTTATCATTCCCCTGGGTTTTCAATCGAAAGGTTATTTTTTCCAAGTCTCTTGGATTTTTTACTCTTTGCCACTCCATGCAAAGTTTTGATCTATCATGTGCAAAAGTTTTTTTAATCTTTATCGTGTAGGAAGAAAGAGCATCGTCTGAAAAGCCAAAAACTGATTTTTAGCCCGACAATGTCAAAAATTTTTGGTTTCACTCAACCTCATTCCCAGAATTCTCATACTAAGCGTGTATAGTTATATAAGTATCCAGTGATCGTACGGGGACCCCGACCCCGACTCCGAAAAACCCCGGCCTAAACCCCGACCCCCGACCGGGGGCATGATTTTTCGAGTCGGGGTTGAACCTTTTTTCGGGGGTGAAATATAGCATTTTATTTGTTGGTACATAGAAGAATTGTATAAATAGCAAATAAATTCGGAACAAGGACGATTCAGTCACCAGCAAAATTAATATGTTAAACTCGACACTCGCGATATTTCATAAAAAGTACGCCTGGTCGCCATGTTGTTAAGACGTACATACATGTTCGAATATTTTCCATTATGAAGTGCACCGAAATTACTGCGGAATCGCAGGCGTAGCCGGGAGGGGGGTGGAGGCACATGTCCCCCGGAATTTTTCAGAAATTATGTTGATTTTTCTGGCGCAATGTGTCCAGAACATTGAGTTTAAAAAGGCACAAACGTCAAAACTTTCCGGCGCTTCGCGCCGAGTCATTATTATTTATTGTTATACAGATCCAATGAAATTAAAAGCTTGAATCTGTTAAAATAATCCAGCACTTCGCAGCACTTTAGTGATTTAATGCACTATTAGTTCATTGAATGAAACTGCACATGCTTGTTGAACATAATAATAAAAGTGCGAAAATGTTTGCGCACCAATTTATCTATTCTCTGCTTTGTTTATCTTTCTTTACAAGGACACATAATTCTATTTTAAATGAAAGGAAAGGCCAAATTTTCTTGTGTTTTTGCGCATTTTCTGTTTTCTGAACTAGTTAATAAGAAGGCCACAAATGGGCCTGAAAATGGTAAGAACAAAATTCTCATTGATACATCTTTCAATGACTTATTGGTTGCGTGCGACCCGTTGCTGCGCTACATACTTAGCAGAGGTCAAAATGCATTTCAGCTCAGAAGTTTTGTGCAGTGTAGGTGTTCATCGATTTTAAGTTTTTTGGACTTAATTCAGAACCGAGATTTTGCCAATTTGCGAAAATTTTAACTTTACTAATTAAAAATTAGAGTGCTTTTTTACAAAATTTTCGGGGGTTCTGCTCTGGACCTCGCTTGTGGCGCTTGAGCGCGCCACCCCAGACCTTCAGCCGTACAATCTCGTTCTACATGTTGAAAGAGATTTTTAGGAGGACAGAAAAGGTAAAGGATTAGGAATTTTTAAAAATTTTCACGCAATTAGTTTATCTGTTCTGTATTATTTAAGCGGTATAAATTGAGTTTAAAGAGTAAAAACATCAAAATTTTCCTGCGCTTAGCGCCGCCGATTATTTTCTTGGGTGGTAAAATATGACTGAATTTCTTGATGCTTTGCGCCACTTATGATTTCCGAACTGTTTATCAATAAAAAGGCGTAGATTCTACATGAAAACGGTAAAAATTTCGAAAATTTTCGGCGCTTCGCGCTATCGGCTCCTCTAGAATCAGTGCGCCATAGAAAACCGTTATGAAAAAACTGGAAGAATACGAAAAAGCGAGAGCGATTAGTGATTAAAATTGAAAGTAATGCTAAATTGCTAAAACCATGCTTGAACTTGGAATGAAAATAAAATGTTGAACATAACCAGCTTTATTAGTATGCTCTACAAACAAGTGAAGGTATCGTTTTTATCCTTTTCAAATTGATATGTCATCATGCAATGTTAATTGTTAATCTTCAACCCCGACCCCGAAAACCGGGGTTTTTCATCCCCGACCCCGACCCCGATCGGGGGTGAAAATCTGACCCCGTACGATCACTGTAAGTATCATAAAAGAGCAAAATGTTGAAACTAATCTTTTTTCTCCTAATTAAAAACCATCAGATTTTTCTTAGCTTTTTTAGACCTTTGAAATTTCCACTCACAGTTACATATCGGCTTCAAATATAATTGAAACGTTTAAAACTATATTCAATTGAAGGTATGCGGAATGTACTTAATTGTCTAGATAAAATGAAATGATGAACTGAAAGAAATTTATAAAAACAGATATAGAATGAAAATATATAAAAACATGTGATTTTAAATTTTTTAAACTAACTTTTTATGCCATTTATTTTTTTCTTATCGACTTACCGTTATAGGTCCCCAGATGGTCGCTCTGAAGGATAGTTTGTTCATCGGCGGCAGCCTTTTAACGGACTTTGGTTCCATTTTCCGTATATTCAAAATTAGTGTAAACTTAAATAGTTTATCTTCAATGCATCTCGACCCAATGTTTAACTTTGATTTAACCTCGAACGTTTTGACCTCGGTTACTGTAGCTCGGTTAGTGGTTTGGCGTGGACGCCTGACTTTAGTTGAGCCAGAGAAACTTCGTCTACTAAGTAATTAGTTTTTCATGTGTTAGTGTTTTTGTAATTGTCATTTTGTGAAGATTGCGGTAGTATGAAGTATTTTTCATTCAAAAGTGTATCACTTTTAGTTTATGCTTTTTTGTGCAGACAAGGTCCATTCGTTTTGTGGATATAGAATGACGTTATTTAATGCAACATGTAACACCTAAAGTTGTTCCCATCCCCTAAAGCCAGAAAAATTTTATCCCGATTTTTAGGGAAAATGCGTTTTTTGGCCATTTTTAGATGTTGTTTGGCCGTTTTTGACCGAAAGTTGAAGGTTCTTAACCCCTTCCCACTCAAAATCGGCCGGGACCATACGTGTTGGGGGTTGAGCCCCGCAGAATGGCTGATGACCCCCGCAGAATGGCTGCAACTCCATGCAGAATTGCCGATTTTTTGGAAAAATTGTAAAAAGTGTGCTTTTTTTAGGCGTTTTTAGCTCATTTCTGGCTCAAAAGTTACACATTTTCGGCGCTTCGCGCCCTATTACAATTTTTTATTTATGATTCGTTATTTTTTCGATTTTTTTCCAAATTTTTCTAATTTTCTCACTGTTTTTATGTTCTAAAGAAAACGAGCATTGTCTGAAACGTCGAAAAACAATGTTTTTGACATGTACCCGACGTTTTGCAGCCCAAAAGGGATACCGGGACCCAGGGGCGTAACCAGGATTTTATTTCGGGGGAGCCAAAATTTTTGAAGCTCTATATCTCGGGAACCCCTAGGAGATACGCGAAAATAATGGCATTTTCGAACGTTTCTCGACAAGATCTATGCCATGGTGAAGTGAAAAAATTACAAAAATTCAAAAATTTTGTTGTTTGATTTTAAATTTGGATGTCAAAAATCTATCTTTTAACCTATCGGTATGACTAATTTCTCAATATCAATTTATAGCTTGACTCCAAAACATTTCGAAATTCTTTTCTTTGCATTTAATTTTGCAGTTTTTAAAAACAAACTAATGCAGACAATAATAATAAATCGGCGCGAATCGCCGAAAATTTTTTACAAATTCGCCATTTTAAGTGAAATCTGGGCTTCTAAGGTAAGAAAAAAGATAGAACATAAGAAATATGGCGCGAAGCGCCGGAAAATTTTGAGTTTAGAAGCTAAAAAGTGTGCTAAAAACGCATTTTGGCTGTCCTTTTAGTTGACTCCATGAAGCAGAGCATGCAAATTGAAGCGTACAATTGCGTATGAGATAATTATTTTCCAGCGGACATTCGAGAGATTAAGCTCATTTCATAAAGATATGAGAGCACAGATAGAGGGTCATCGGCGAATTGCTCCTGATACACAGATACTGTTTCTAGTGAAACAAATACAAATAACAATTAACAAGATGAGTTGGCTTCTCAACATACTCAATCCCAAATAATCCCATTATGCACAATCCGTTTTCACTTCACCTGAAGAAAAAAGCCTCCCCGCCCCCCCCTGGTTACGCCCCTGCCGGGACCCCACCTCACACAATATGTCGAGTTGCTACATTTCTGATTTGAAGTCTTTGTGTATTTTGTGTGCAGTAAATTTTAGTGTGCTACAATGAAATATAGCTAGGTAGGTAATGCGTTCTGTATCCTAGTACTGCTTTTTCAACCTTGCACTCTAGTCGACTGCTTGGTCTCTCTCTGATTGTAAAAAATATAAAATCAATAGATGTGTCGTAAACGCCGCCAGCAGAACGTTTTGATATTTTTATCATTTAAAAGTCAAATTTGCGGCTTTTTTAATGACTGATTTACCTCAGAACGGTGAATTAAATTAAGACGCCAAAAACCTTGTCAATCTTGCCATGTTCAAATTCTGTGTTTAAGGTTTTGATAGATGAACAGCAACTTTTTAAAGAAGTGCAAGGACCGAAACGTTCTGATAGTTGCTTGCTTTTAAATGCAGTGTTGTTGTGTCCTACTTAAAAAAATAAAAATAGAAATCTAGACGTTTTTGCCCTATATGTACATAGGAACTCCATTCTGGGCGTTATAAGGCCAAACATTAAAATTACCTGTTTTCGAGATCTTTGACAGTTCTATCCGTATATGCAACGGCTCGAAATTTAGAGGTCCCCGGCCAATTTTAAAGGTGAATTAGGTAAATTACCCCTAATTTTTGGACAAAACGTGCCTAAAAACGGCCAAAAATTTTAATTTTTTCCTAAATCGGGGGAGGGGGCTTAAAAGTTTTTTGGCTTTGGGGAATGGGAGACGGACGACTAATTTAAGGTGGAGGATCCCCCTATTTCCCTATTACGTGTATGGTTTTACTTTGCTCTTCCCTATGTACGTATATGATTGTTTTTTTTATATTTCAGCAGTTTATTCATTTTCTGAGAAAGACAAAGTCGAAGAAAGTTCACATGTCGAAGAGATGAGCATTGCTCCCAACGCTCTGAATACGCTGACATTTTTTATGTTGGACTGCTGTGCCGCTGGTTCAGGTGTGTGTATCTCGTTGAAATCATTTTAATTTTTAAATGATGTTTAAAGCCATGCATTATAAGAAAAGCTAATTTTCGGGCAGCTTTCCTACTTTCGCTATTTTCTAGGACGGATTAAGTAATTTTGTTATCGTTATTTAAATATGAGATATTTATGCATAAAACTTTAGAGTCGAGTCAAAAAACAAGATTGTTTTTATTTAAAATTAAAAATCCCTATTGTACATTTGAAGTTCTAAATCGTACTCAATTGCCTGCTAGAATTTGAACTTTCCTTTTTAATTGAGAGTAAATTTTCAAGAAGCGCAATAAGTACAGTCGAAACTTCAATTGTTAATTTTGATTTGACTTTCTTAGAAAGTTTAAAAAATATGGTTCCGATCAGACGTGCTGGCGGTGGAAAAAACAGATTCCGACTGGGAAAAAAAGGCAAAATTAAATGAAAAAACGGACAAAAATCAACTTTTTTTGCAAAAATGCTTGAAATTGATCAGAACAGGTCAATTATAGTAATTTTTATCCTATTTTGACGTTTAAATCAATTTAAAGACTCTTTAGTCAGGTCCGTAGCTGGCCCTCCTATTTTGGGGGGTCTAAGCCAAAAATAGAACAAAATAACGTGTAAAAAGTCCTATTTGTCCGGTTTTTTCTGAATTTGGGGGGTCCGGACCCCCCCATTCCCCCCACTGCTACGTACCTGTCTACTTAGTTCAAAATAACATCGTTGACCCTTCTTTACCGGCTGGCCATGTCAAACCGGCTATACTGCGCTGTTTCTATAGTTATAGCTCGAGGCTTGTTTATATTCACATGCTATATATCGTAAGTAGATACATAAATTAAATTCTTTTTATTTAATTAGTAATTCATTTTTGCTGGATTTGTTTAATATGTACATATTTAGGTAGGTCGCTTAGTCTCTTGTAATTAATTCGTGCGGTCAATCGACCATGTGATTCCTACTTAATTTGTAGGTAGGCCTATTTTGTTCGTTCGCCAAGAAATATCAGACAATGACTTTTTGGCCCTTATCGTCGAATATTTGTCAACTCAACCAACCCGAACCCGATAAACAATATTTTTTTAGAAAAGTTATTCCAAATATTAAACAAACTTTCCGTAAAAGTCTCAACTTGCAATTCATGTTTTCATTTCAAATTAAATAAAATTTGAATAAAATTGAACAAAATACAGTCAAAAAGGGCTGTTTGGCACGGAACGCTGAAAAAAAGGCGCTTTTTATCTAAAAGATCGCTAAAAGTGCATAAACAGGAATGTTTTCCACGATTTTGTTGGAAAATCGCGAATCCTGTAGGGGGTGAAAATACTTTCTCACGGGTGTACTGGAGTTTTTCTTGTGAAACTGAAGTTATGCGTATTATTTTGCTTACTTCAACCTTTTTGTGCAATCGATAAATGTTGTCTGTTGAGTGGATTAAATTATCAATCACGTACGTCAACACATTGCAGAGACTATTATTTCATAGACAGCAAAAATGTTGAGAATTGATTAATACATGTACGAACTGGAGACAATGTTTAACGCTGACTTCTATTCCCCGCGTTAAAAGCATTTCTCGCGTCTATTTGTTTTCATTTTACTAGTAAAAATACAAGTAACGGCCAGAAATATCGGGTGGGGGTCCCCGGCCAATTTTACGGGGGGGGGGGGTAAATGACCTCTAATTCTTGGCCAAAAAATAGCTAAAACGGCCGGAAAATTCAATTTTTTCCCCAAATCGGGGGTTGGGGTCAAAATTTTCTGGCTGTGGGGG
Source organism: Mermis nigrescens (assembly GCA_036768485.1). NCBI lineage: Eukaryota > Metazoa > Nematoda > Enoplea > Mermithida > Mermithidae > Mermis > Mermis nigrescens. The sequence goes on along the minus strand of JAVLUZ010000768.1, from coordinate 188,927 downwards.
ATGGGGGAACGTCTAACTTTGGGTTGGGAATTGGGATCATACCTGGCCGTGGGGGGTTTGGGAAGTATGCATCCCCCAGAAATTAAAATACCCTCTCCCCCCAGAAACCAAAATACCCCCAGAATTCAATTTTTGGAATTTTTTGGTTTTTTTCGCAAGTTTTCGATGCCAATAGATAGTGCTCGATGAGAAACGTTGAGAAATGGTGTTTTTTCATTATACCAACATTTTTAAGACCGTTTTTTACCTTTGAAGAAATCTTGCACCCCCAGAACTTTGGTGCCGCCCACCTATGCTTGGGATCCCCTATTTCTTACATGTATGCTAGTAACGTATATATGTCCTTATATGCATATTTGGACAAAGTTGGTCTTCCCATTGATATCGGCAGCTGCCCAATTTTTAGGTTAGTTGTCCTTTTGCAAAGTGGTTGGTTGATTAGTTGCTTAGTAGTTGACTGCTCAATTATTGGTTGTTTGAATGATTATCGACTATCGGTTGGTTAGTTATTGTATGATTGGTCAAATAACTAGTTGATATTCAAGTCATTCGCATGTGTTTTCCTACATTCATATACTTTTTTCCAGTTGATTGACTGATTAGTTGATTTTTAATTCATTGTTTTGCGAAGTTTCTATTGATGCTGGCAGGTCTTCCCATCGATACCGACCATACATACATGCATATAGAGGCGGTGAAGGGGTATTACTCCTGCTGAAGGGTCATTCAAACAGGTACTTTCCGGCGATTTTAAGCTGACGGAACTTTTTTCGCGTCATTTTTAGGGTGCCCAGATACTTTTGGTCTAAAATCAGGACAGGACGTTTGAAAAAAGTAGCACTTTTCAAAATAATGTTTATCACTACAATAGAATATCAAATTCACACGTATTCGTGACGATATTTGATTCAGCAAATTTTCGTCACCCAAAATCTTTCTATACATTTCACAATACGATGAAGAATTATTTTAATTTGAAGCAAGCATTTCACGGTTTCAACATTCAATCGATTTCGATCGTCTGTTCACTGCTTTTTGCACAAGGAAAATACTCGTTCCACAGCCGCGTTTGATGTAGGAATCGAAAAAATTACGCTAACTACAGTTTTCAATTCAACAAATTTTTTGGTTTGAAACCAAGTGGACCATTTTTTATCACTCATTATCAGAAGCTTCTTCTGCTGAATTTAATAATTTGCCGATTGATAAGAAAGATCCACTTTGTTTCAAACAAAAAAATTTGTTGATTTGAAAACTCTGGTTAGCGTAATTTTTTCGATTCCTACATCAAACGCGGCTGTGGAACGAGTAATTTCCTTGTGCAAAAAGCAGTGAACAGACGATCGAAATCGATTTTGTTTCATCAAACAATGAATCTTTCATATTTAATTTCTGACCAGTGCGGATGATAGTGCGGTTTAAATTTCATGTGATTTGATCAGCTTTAATGAAAAGTAGCAATCTTATGAACAGTAAGTAACTGAGCGCAACATACTTTATTTAACGTTCAGCATGATTATCTTAAAATTTTTAAAAATTTCGGGACAAATCAGGACGGGAACCCGAATTTCAGGACAAAATCAGGACATTTTTAGAATCAGGACGAGCTTCTAAAAATCAGTACAATCCTGATAAAATCAGTACATCTGGGCACCCTAGTCATTTTCTAGGTCAAAATCAATTAAAAGATCGAAATTTTTGCGCCGGATTAGTACTTTTATGTTCTTTTTTTACTCAACAAGCGTCAAAAATTGATGAATTTCTGTATTTTTAGTGTTAAAAGTGATATAATGCAGTCAAAATGGACTAAAAATGCCTTTTATGCGAAATTACCACGATAAGACGTTTTATAGGCTATTTGATCATTGTGGTCGTTTAAACAACAAAAAATTCGTGAACGTTGAATTCACTGTTATGGATTTCTGGGATTTAACTCCCCATCTGCCGACCCTGACTTTTTGCACCTAACCTATAATACCGATCCGGCCCCCATTGATACCTAGTTGAATGAAGTTGTATGGTTTGTCCATTTATGTTTATATGTTACATGCATCTAGCGATTCAGAATCTGGTATGGGGACAGTAGGCCATTGCTTGGATCAGAGTGGATTAGCTGATCGTACCTTATGAAAAACTTCTGAATTATGTCAAGTTTTGCTTGCACTCACATTAATATGTATTAAGAATGATTTTATTTATTATTAATTTGAATATTTATTATCAAAGCACTCGCATTTTTAATAATAAGTTTATTTATGCTTTATCTTTATCTGGTGTTTTCTTTTTTGATTTACAACTAATTTTATTTCTTCGTTACTTAATTAATTTACCCTTTTTATTACACACTATTTTATCGCTAATTAAATCGTCCGCCATTAAATTAGGCGACTTGTGGTTGACTCATTCGTTCGGTTGGTCGAAATTATGCTCAGATCCCAGGAGTCGTTGTTATTATTGGAAAGATTACGCGACTAGCTCTATTAATAACGCAAGCCCGGTAGAAATGTTGGATTGCTGTAAAAAATGCGTCGGTTCATCGAGCGGTGTCTTATTTTGGATAGACGATCGAAGATTTTTGTCGCATGAAGCCTATTCTGTGGAGAGCTTGCAAGTTCTAAGCGCCAAAGCGATCGCCGGTCAACTTAAAGCGAATGAATCGACGAACTTTTCATCGATATCCGCTTTGATCCCTAGCAAGATTTATGAAAAATTTTTCTCTTTGTCGATTATTAGAGAATCGTGTCCTATTATTACGCTCGATTAATGCTCTTGCCTATTCTGTACTTTAGTTCATTTTTAGTTTCCGATTTCTTCCGTTTTTGTGTAGTCGTAAATGTGTTTTAGTTGTAATGAACTCGAACTTTTCTATTGGATTGTGATCTGTACAAATGCTCAGTATTTTTTGACTGGTCCGATTCGATCATAATTGCACGCGGTCAAAAGCTCTGGAAGTGGGTTAAATCGAGTTTCCTTCGGGGGAAGGGGTAAATGAGTAATTTTGTTACCTATTTAATGTCAGATTTTCATACTTCAGTTGTCCTATTTGATTTTTCTTTAATACTTATGATCAAAAGTCCAAAATTCTTTCTAATTTCGATTTGTTGCGAGCATAGGTGGGCAGCACCGAAATTTGGGTGGGGGATGAAAAATTTTAAAGTCTTGAAAGTGGTCGTATGGCGAAAAAACACTATTTTTCGACGTTTCTCATCGAGCACTATCCAATGGCATCAAAAAATCACTAAAAAAGCAAAAAAAATTTCAAAATTTGAATTCTGGGGGGGTATTTCAACTTCTGGGGTGCATACCCCCCACGCCCATGTGTGGTTGCGAGTAATTCAAGCATTTTATTTGAATGGTGAACGGTCCTCCTTCGTCTGACTTTAGTGCTTATGTAGAGGGCGAGGGTTAGAGCAAATTATTATAGTTAAAATACAGATCCATGAAGATCACACGGCAGCACTTAAATTTTAATGGGCTTCAAAAATTTTAAGTGCCGAATAATTGTGTCAAGAAATCGCGAAAAAATTAAAAACTTAGTTCTTGGGGTCTTTCTAATTCTAGATTCGTTTCAGACCCTCCGCGCCCCTGTCTATTATTGTCTACCAGTTGATTGTACCTAAAGTGCAGACGAAAAGGTTTATTTAGTAATAGTCGTTGAAAGGCTACTTTTGGCTAATTTAGACCTACGAAAGATGATGCTTTTTTCTCAATTTCCGCCTTAGAAGCAGTTTTTTGTACAAGTCCGTTTGTACATGTACAAAGATGGCCCCCGAAAGTCTTTGTATGTTTTGTACACACAAATTTTTGGGTACTATAATATAGTACAGTAGCGATTTTAGTATGGTAAAAACAGAGTTATTCGACTTTTGGTAGTATATTTTAGCTAATTTCTGGGTCTCTAAAGGCAGAAATTACTAAGGATCGTCTTGGAACGGCGCGAAGCGCCGAAAAATTTGATATTTTTTCCTTTTGAAATGCAATTTCTGCCATTATAATGATATATAGAACACACAGGTAGTAATTTCGGCGCGAAGCGCCAAAAATTTCAGCGAATTTCAGACCTTTTTTCAATTTTTGTCTTCCCAAAAATCTTTGTACATCTACGAAGACGGTCACGAAAAGTCTTCGTACATCGGGAAAAATGTTTGCTGAGTACAAAAAAAACTGCTTAGAAGTAGAAACTACTAAACTCTTTCATCACGCAAGTGTAGGAATTATTTGCATGATCTTTAAATTTGCGTATTATCGGCTTTGCACGTGTTCAATTCTGACTTTAAAAATACGCGGTGTAAAAGCGAGGGCATAATTATTATGAATATCGATCACTTCCGATTTCAAGCGTGTTTCTTAATGTTTTTCTGTTCTGATCATAAATCAGTCTACTGGTTTAGCATAGTCCGACAGAACGATACTTCTATATTAAAACTTGCGCATAATGCATAATTTTTATAGAAAACTCGATCTCATCGCATTGCTATTGTAGGTTGGGATAATAAGTTTAATTAATTTTACTAATTTGGTGCGAATAGTGCATTTGATAATAATGTTTTTGCAAGTCAAACGACGGAAAAATGTAAAATGCTTTTGTGTAGTAAAGATGCGTTTTTGACCCTCCACTTACCAAGCGTTATAACGAAGTTATAGTCAATCAGCGTTTTTTTCTGATCTTAGTTCTGTGTGTAAAACTTTGTCTATCCTCATTTTAGCTTCAGTAATAACGTTTACAATGATTTAGCTCTATGAGAAATTATATAGGTATCAGCAAACAGCATTTTTTGGCATATTCACAATAATGTCACAAAAATTGCAAGGTGAAAAAAATAGACTTCTTATAAAAGACTCATTGTTCTCTTCCTTTTCAAATGTATGTGTAACTTTTGCGAGAGTAACACGTGTTGGCGAACTTATTGTTAGCAGTTCGCGGTAGCCATCACATAGCCAATACTAGTAGCTATCTACGATAGTGTACTGTGGGCTATGCCTTCGGTCTTCCCACTTTTTCCCCAATTTCAATAATAAAAAAATAGATACTTGTCCGGTAACATAGAGTTAAGTGTATGATAATAGTAATTGTTTCATGCATACCCCTTGTGTAATCGATAACATTCGATCTGAGATAAAAGTGTTTCAGTATTACGTTAATTTGACATTTGTTTATTTTACTGTAATGGTCCCTTGAGGCCAATGTAGTTAGTCTTGTTGGGTTTTTTCTGGTTGGCAATCGTACGAGTGTATAGTGGCGTACGTTTTCTTTTTCTTTTGTGTTATTTTTGTTGTCCGGCTATAGGCCTTGATCTCCGCGTTTGAAATAAATTGAAGAAGAAAACCTACCCAGGGGTTTTATGCGAGGGTTAGTTCGGAAATTCCCACGTCGAGGATTTCGACTCATCAGAGTGGACGAGACCAGGTAAAATCCCATATGATTGCTTATTTTATTCGAAAGTCTTAAATCTTTTCTCAAACCAAAAAATTCATCAAAAACATTATTTAATCTTTAAGGATGATTGATCAGTATAGAGCTGTTTGTTGTTGTTTTCATAATTCGTGCTACACGTATTAGGAACCAAAAAACATTTATGTTAGAATCGAACCTTGAAAAGTTAAATAATCAACTTGAGCTTTGAGATGAGTCAACTGACCTCCGCGGCAAATTCCGAGATTAGGTAGGTAGCCTTAGGTCTTAGGGCGTAGCTGCTGAGATCACCCGACCAGAAGCAGCCAGCAATATTAGGGCTGAGGGGATCAAAGCCGTAGGGTTTGTGAGGGTCCAAGGATCGAAGCGATCCCAGGCTAAGCAATCGGGGCCAGCGCTAAGTGCAGACCTAAGTACCTATGTACCTAAGTAATTCTCGAAGGTAAAATCGTCCGATTTCCTATCTCGTAGACGTTAGGGACCCGTGTATTTACACTGGAGTTCCCTCTTTAGGCTGCTAGCTACAGCCAGCTGATCAATCATCGTAAAATTATTTCTCGACCCAAAAATCATTATTTTAGCCATCTAAGAATGTGTAACATTTCGTTCACCTTGTTGTTGTATCGACCGCGATTGTGGCAGTGTGCAATTTAAGTAAGCGTCCGTGGTAAAGATTTTTGTGTATTGTGGTGAAGTCATCGTTATTTTTTCTATTTCCGTCGGATCTTTATCAACAGGCAGTGCTTTCACGCTCGCATTTTCTATAAACGTCGACCCGCAGGCGACGATTTATCATTTTTCTCTCCTGATGACAAAATTCCATCACTTAGGTCTTTACCTACCTCTTTTTCTAACCACCTACAATTTCTTGCGCTTTAGGCTTAGTCTACCTGTTTTCAATCATTTCGTCAGGTATATCTTACTGCACGTAAGTAAATACTATTCACGTGAAAAAACTTGTTTTCGGATCGACAAAGGCCAAATTCGAAACATTTATTTTGGACAAAATTTCGATGTGCTGAAATTTATTTTACCCAAGGTCATATTTTTAGACATTTTTGATACCTAAAAATGGCAGGAAAAAAGGTTTTGTGGACACCGCCCGCTAAATTGAAAAAACCTTCTACGCCACCTACTTCATCTCGCCAATTACCCACCGCGCCTGTTGACTCCTAATAGCGCGAGTAGTCTCAGAAGTAATGACACAATAAAGAAAGACTTAACTAGTAAGGCGAATAATGATCAATTACCCGCGTCACTAAATGCCACGGCAATACACAGTCTGAAGATGAACTGTTATTGACTACCGTGCGATCACGCATTAATCAAACTTCGATAACCAGATCGGACTCTAATATCGATAATTCATCAAATCATACAATGATTTGATAATACGACTACTCGTAACACGGCAAATAATCCTGAAACTAGTTCGGAACGCGAAAATCCCGATTCTGACGTAGAAAGTAATCATAGTCATAGCAGAAATGCAATTGAAGATCGTGCTAGTGCTAATGTGACTATTGATCTTATTTTGAAAGCACTACAAGCTATTCATTTGCAATTTTCGGACCTTTCTACCGCGCGTAAATCCAAGATAAAAAGGAAAATGCGGATGAAATGCGTAAACTGCGTCTGGAGCTAAGCACTATGCCCAAACCCCAACCAGTTTTGAATCGCATAGAGAATAATTCATCTGAGTGCATTAACCACTCAATCGATAGCGCAAATTTTTCTGAATTTAATGCGCAGAATGCGAATCATGTGCAAAGTACGCATGGTACATCTTCACTGTTGTCCACTGGCAACAGCGCGCGTCATTACGCTCACCTTTGGAAACTGTTCCTGAAAATTTCATTTAAAATTGTACAAATCACATGCCTAGTTATCGAATTTGTCACAAAATCCTTTAAACACGGGTTTTGCAACCAGTGCAAAACTCGGGTTTTCGGATAACATACCTACGATTTTGCAGCCGTCGGTACCAATTTTGCAGACGTCGCGATCTCGGCCGTTGCTGTCTTTAAAATGCGCCTTCTTTCGTACCTAATTCTTCGAATGCAGACTCTCAGCAGCAATTAAATCCACCACCGCTGCAATATTTTCCACCTCAAGGAGAAATTTTTCCAAATAATTATGTACCTAATCCCGTGAATGTGGAAATACCACCTAATAATCCTATTTTGCATTCTTCTAATATCGAATCGCAACCTGTTCAGATAAATTTATCTGGCATTAATAATGCACCTGCAAATTTGCAAAACGAATCTGCGCCTCTTCCTGAATCATCTAGTAGAAGAAGACATGTAAAATTTTCTGATGAAATTTCATCAAATAGCTATGATCGCCCAGCAGCAAAATCGTTCGCGTCGCAAAAGTAGATCGCGCCGGCGACGTCATTGTTATAGTTCAGATTCTTCATCTGAAGGCTCGCGTGGTAGATCGCATCTCGCTGATTCCTTGAATCGCGGACCATTTTTGACACAAATGCAAATTGCAATTGCTAACAAAAAATTTTTTGATGGAGATAAAACAGATATAAAAGCATATTTTGCAGAATTTGAATTGCTTGCCGATACCTATGATATCGACAAAGCTGATCGTTTAAGGAGTGGATTTCTTGATCTATGCTATGCGTTTATACCATTCGTTACCTGCTGATATACAACAATCGTATTCAAAAACAAAACAAGCGCTAATAACCAAATTTTGTCCAATGGACACCGGTGTGCTCTTTAATTGTTTTGAATCATAAACAGCAGCCTAACGAATCGGTTAAAGCTTATTATCTCTCGCTTAACAAAAGTTAATTAAATCTGATCCTTATCTTGAAGTTGACTTGCATCATTTCAATAATTTAATGTGACATCAATTAAAACAAGGTTTATTACCACATTTCGAAAGAAGCATATCACAGAAAAACCTAGAGCATCATTAGCTGAATTTTGGACAATCGCTAAGCGCTGAATTTGCTAATAATAAATAATTTGAGGATAAAAAGGCAGTAACACCTTATGTATCGGTAACAGCTGCTCCCGTAGGCAACACAGTACCTAAAGATACTCCTCGTGCGTCTAACCAAAACGATTCAGATCGTTCGCGTCATAGAACGTTTCATCGCTTGTTGCGTGCTGAAAAACCCGAAAGTTCCTCTCCTAAATATTGCCTTTTGCAAGCGCATAGGTCATATTTATGAGGAATGTTTTTACAACGTCAAGGCAAGAAGCGTCTAATAATGCTAATTATAATACCCAACCTGATCGAAATAATAATTCTATGGCTCGCAATCGCAGTCAGTCGCATTCTTTTTCACGCTGAAATCGGTCGCCCTTAGTTCAAATTCTAAAAATAGACATCGATCTCAATCACGATCTCGTAGCTTTCTAGTCAACATCTTTATTAACTATGCGAATAATGATAATTGCTTTGAACCTAAGCAAACACGATCGAATATTAGGCAAAATCGTAATGATTATTGCCAAAATTTGCGTGCCAATTATCAAAATTCAGCGTTACGGTAATTAATCTTTATAATAATCAATTGCGACAAAATACACCTTTTGTGCAGTTCCCAAATAAACAGCGTGGTACATATTACAACTCAAATTATCATAGCGACAACAATTTCAATCGCCCATATGTTACATACACCGCAGATAACCAACCCACCATGAATGTGCCCCCACCGCAGCCAACCCTTACATCTCCTCATGATGTAAACACGGTTACTGCAAAGGGCTAGAATCTAGGCACAACGTCCTAACTATTCGCGTCACACGAATTTCTCAAAGAGTACAAACGTTTACAACGTCATCTCGCAACTTATGAAAAAATCAATCTACCTCCATCTAAAATTTTAGACTCTAATATTCCTATTGTAAACTTTGGGACAAATCTGCCCACTATTCTTGTTAAAGTTCATGGTGTTGATGTATACTCTCATTGTCTGGGATCTGGTCACCTTGCCAGTGACCACGTCTGCATTTTTGCGGCTGAACAATTTACCACCTAAACAGTCTACAAGTTGTACATGGCGTAGGTGAAATCACCGCAGTAGTTCGTTATAAAGTAAATATGACTTACTATTGCGGAACAATCTATCTCCCACTTCAGTATCTATAATTGATCACTTGCAGAGGGAACATGCTCTTAGGATATGATTTTTGCGAATCCGCACTCATGTGGGTTAATCTATTGAGCGCTGCGCTTTTATAAACGGCAGCAGGATAATTTATGTATCAGAAAAATTTGTTCATGCAAAATCCAACACAGCTTTTCCGTGTGTGTGTGCCTCATTTGATTACCTGAGCCTGTTATAATACAACCTAGGCATGAATTAATTACACCTGGCTATATAAGTCACGGTTCTTGCAATTTGATTTCGCATTATTCGAACCAAATCCCGATTTTATGGAAAAACTTCACTTTTGTTGCTCCGTCTATAGTCGATGCTTCACAACCTTTAACCTATTCGCGTTTGTAACACATCTCTAAAGCCGCCAATTCGCATTGACTCTGGTGAAATAATAGGTTCTTTAACCTCTGATACCGAAGTTGTGTCACACGTCTCATCTTTTGAGGATAGGACACCAGAACTTTTTGCATCCAATAAATGGCATAAATAATTACTGGTGGTTAATGACATTGAGTTCGTAACTTTGCTTAAAATACGACTCAATTTTTGCATTGAGAAAAACGAACCTCTCGGTCATACCCCATGATGAAACACCATATCGATACAGGATAATCCGCCCGTTGTTGGAAAAACTTATCGTGTTGAACATTCTAGAATCATCACAGAAAATTATAAATGAAATGCTTGCGGATAAAATTATTCGACCTACAACCAGCCCATGGGCAAGTCCATTATTTCTCATAGGAAAAAGGACGGTTCCATAGGCTGGTCGTCGATTATCAATGGTTAAATGACATTACTAAAAACGCAAGTTTATCCTCTTCCACAACTAGATGATTATTTCGACACTTTAGGCAATGCCACATATTTTTAGCACGTTAGATTTAAAATCTGGATACTGGCAAGAGAAATCCCACTCGATAATAAATCTTGCAGAAAAAACTGCATTTATATCCCTGTTGGTCATTACGAATTTGAAGTTTTACCTTTTGGTTTAAAAAATGCGCCCGCAGATTTCCAAAGGCTAATGGAGCTCGTGCTCGCAGGTCTAAGTGGAAATCTTGTCTCGTTTACATCAATGACATTATTATTTTTTTGCGCACTTTCAAAGAACATTTAAAAGATCTTGAGAATGTCTTTATTGCTCTTAAAGAGCAAACTTACGCGTAAAGCCTGATAAATGCCATCTTGCGCATGCAGTAAATTTCTTGGCCACAACATAAGTGCAAGGGGCATCCCTCCTGATATGTCCAAAGTCGCAGATTTAATCTCGTTTCCTGTACCAAAAACCGTTAAATCCTTGCAGAAATTCCTTGGCTTAGTCCAATGGTTTTAGAAATTTGTTAAAGATCTCGCTAAAATTGCTAAACCGTTCTTCCATCTTCTGCGTAAAGATGTTGAATTTTGCTGGGCCGAACACCAAACGCGGTTGAGCTTCTGAAGAAAGCATTTACATCCCCACCTATTTTGCAACTACCAAAATTCGATGATGAAAACCAATTTATTTTAACAACTGACGCAAGCAATTATGCGTTAGGTGCTATTTTGACACAAAAGCACTTACCATCCAAAAATCGTTTTATTCTTAGCTACGCTAGTCGCGTGCTAAATTCTACCCAAATGTAACTATGCTACTTCGGAAAAAGAAGTGTTAGTGGTAGTGTGGGCCATCAAGCATTATCGACATTATCTTTACGGTAAAGAATTCATTGTCAAACAGTCATCAAGCATTAACTTGGCTAGTCAACGGTAAAGACCCATCGAGTCGTTTACGCCGTTGGGGTCTCAAATTACGAGAATATGAATATGATATCGTTTATGTTCCTGGCGCTTATAACTGCGCAGCTGATCTTCTTTTCACGACATCCTAAATACAATCATGCAGAACACAAATATAAACTCCGAGCGCAAAAATGTTGTTAACATCGCAAATTTAGAGTCAGAAGCATACGTGGGCAGCAAGAAAATTCTGGGGGTGCAAGATTTTTTTGAAGGTCGAAAAATGGCCTTAAAAATGGTGGTATGGCGATAAAAACACCATTTTCGACGTTTTCTCATCAAGCACTATCCATTGGCATCAAAAAATTGCGAAAAAAACGAAAAAAATTTTCAAAAATTGAATTCTGGGGGGGTATTTTGATTTCTGGGGGGTATTTTGGTTTCTGGGGGGGTGCATACCCCAAGCCCCACGCCCAGGTGTGGTCAGAAGCATACGTGGGCAGCAAGAAAATTCTGGGGGGGGGGTGCAAGATTTTTTTGAAGGTCAAAAAATGGCCTTAAAAAATAGTGGTATGGCGATAAAAACACCATTTTCGACATTTCTCATCAAGCACTATCCATTGGCATCAAAAAATTGCGAAAAAACGAAAAAAAATTTCAAAAATTGAATTCTGGGGGGGGTATTTTGATTTCTGGGGGGGGTATTTTGGTTTCTGGGGGGGTGCATACCCCCATTACGCCCAGGTGTGGTCAGAAGACTCTGAATCAGATGATGAATTGGTTCCACCTGACCAATCGCGATAATGCGCCTAATGCACCGATTAATCACTCTAATGCGCAAAATAATAACCCTACTGCGCAAATCGATCCTACCAATACGAAATCACCTACATTTTGTGAACGCCTATTGCTTACCGATGTGAAAAAGCTGAGATGCTAACACCTGCATGTTTACTCGCAGAGCAACGTGCTGATGACGAATTACATAAAATTCACATCGCATTGAATGACTCAACAATGAAAAATATCGTGACAAATTTTTTTCTCGTAAATGATGTACTTTTTTGCAGATTCCAACCTAAACGTTCACCAACTGTCGCACATCAAATAGTTATACCTAAATCTTTGCATTGCTTTATATTAACCGAATTTCATAACTCTATTTTCGGAGCTCATTTTCATCGCGCAAAATCTTGCCCGCCATACAAATGCATTATTGGTGGCCCGCGCATGGAAAATGATGTGATCGCGTGGTGTCGGAATTGTGATGTGTGCTTACAATGTAAGCTCGCATTAAATTCCACATCCGTTCCATTGCAATAATCGGAAGTATCCGCGCCCTTTGAACTTATTGCGTGTGATTGTTTGCATATGCCATGATCCCCCTCCGGGAATGACCAAATTAGTTTTTATGGATTATTTTACCAAATACGTGGAAGCTTTTGCTGTTTCTGACAAAGCAACAACAATTGCAAATTTGTTATACGAGAAATTATCCACGTTATGGGTTTTCCCAAAGAGAATTTTGACAGATCAGGGGTCAAACTTTACATCTACCCTAATTTCAGAAGTTTGTAAACTATTAAACGTTCAAAAAATATTTACAACCCCATATCACCCCCAGTGTGATGGGTTGGTGGAACGTTATAATCGCACTTTGATTGATGGTTTGTCTAAGCTGAGCGCGCGTTCCCAGTATGATTAGGAGCAATTTCTACCTTTCGCGTTATTTGCATACCGCGCGACTCCACAATCATCAACTAATATATCACTGCTGAAATGCTATATGGTCAGCGCGCGAACCAGCATTTCCACTTGATACTCTACTCATAAATGATTTTGTATGAATCCGAATTTACCATCTGTTGCAGAAAAATATGTTATTGACTTAAAGTTAACTTTACAAGATCTACAAATCGCGTCTAAAAACTTAGCTCAAGCGACGTAAACAGCAAAAATCTCAATATGACAAGTCCGTAACTCAAACTAATTTTTCTCTATCGGATATTGTTTACCTCAATAATACCTCAGTAATTTAACCTGAAATCGGTAAACTATCACCCAAACATGTTGGTCCATACAGAATTATTGACTTACCTACTCCTGAAACTGCGAAAATTCTGTATGTCTATAATCCTCTAATCACTCATCTCGTTCACTGGAATAGACTTCTGCCTGAGCCCAAACTACCTTACTCAGACTTAATTGTTGAAAAACACGCGTATGTCCCTGGCGATTTTGTTCTGGTAAAATTACCACATTGCCCTCTAGCCCCGGCAGTAGTAATAAGTTTTGAGGAATTACCGGGCAGGGAGCAAAAAGCTAAGGACACGCGCCTATACGTTTATTAAATGGCTCTAAAACAACACATGCCATACCATTAGCTAATGTTTTCCCTTTTGCAGACCCACGGCTGCTGAAGGTACCCAAGCAAGGAGGCATTGCTGGAAGCAGCTGGTCGCCGATTCAAATTCGGCGCAATCCGCGTCCCTAGATGAGTTTTGTTCGGCTTTGACAAATATGGCTTTGGAGCGGGGGTTGGTTCTGCCAGACCCGCTGCCACAAAATGATGACAGTTGTGTTGGCGGTTTAGACGCACTTACCGCAAAAATGATAGAGCATAAAACATCACATGTAGCCACAAATCACAGTAAACGTATAAATGACCAAGAGCTCTGGTGGGAGAACAGGTTTGATAGATTCCTTTGGCTACCCTTCGTGTGCCAAAAGAAAGGGCTTCTATCCACTGTTTTGATCACCAATGACCAGGAGTCTTTGGAGCTATTTTGGCTTTGATTCAGCCATCAAACATGACCAATGGCATGTTATTTTTGGGCTACGATTCGGAATTTGTGAATGACCAAAAGGCCGAGGTTATAAAACCTGGGATTTGCGTTTTAAGCAGCTGTGTCCCACCTACCAGGACCTCCATGGCCCATTCGTTCGCTATGTCCAAGTTTGCTAGCGCGAACGGTCATGTGTTCTGCTGGGACATCGCTAAGTTCCCAAAACCTTCGTTTGGGCTTCATCAGCTGCTCAAAATGCATCTACCGAACATATATATGGTCTGATTCGACCCCATGCAAGATAGACTTGTATATTTTCATGTTTACGGTCCAACTTTTGAAGAAATTTTGGCAATTCCTGATGCCAAGATTCAAAATCAACGGCATTGGAAAGATCCGTTTAGTGCGAATTTATTGATATTCAGCCTTTGGCGAGATCATTCACTCGCCGTCTCCATATTACAGTGCATTCAGGCACTTTAAAGCGCTTAGCTGAATTTTTCTTTTTGATATGTATATTGATCCCAACGCGCCTGATAATTTTGGACAGGCATGGAGTTTACCACTAACTTGAGATATGCAACATTATTTAGCGATGGATGCCCTGATAACTATCAATGTTTTCATATTGATAGAAAGGCTGCTCGCAAAATAATCGCATTACCAACAATAGAAAACCTATGCCAATTTTGTTTAAAGGTAATGATTGCACGTTCGCAGCGAACCGAAAACCAGATGGCATATACCGTTGTCATCTCGCAAGCCATCACAGGGCCAGTCAACCAGCACGGCGACTGATGTCTCCGTTGATTCCGATGGCATAGAGTTAGTTACAGTAAAGGACTTTTACGGACCAGCTCCGCAACCACCAGCGGCTATAGCCGCCTTCCTTGCCTCTGTAACGGAAGCGTTGGCACATACCAATGTTTTTGATAATCCTGATCTAAAAGTTCAAGGATTGCAGGCCATTGCCGACACAGTTTGGGCCAAGCTGTGCTGACACCGAACCTAAATCCAAACCAACCAGTACAAACACACCAGCATCTGCAATTTCTTCGCAAACTGATATTCCATATGATTCTCCTATGGTTGGAAATTGAACAATCTGTGTCCACAGTAGACGATGATTTGTCTCCTAAACGTTTAGTAATGGCGTTATCCGATGCTGAGGCGGAAAGGCAAGCAAATTTGTCGCCACCGCGTGCCACACGCAACGGCATTGGCTCAAAAAGGGGCTTACCGTTTCGCAGCCGATTGTTTCACAATCACTTGCAGCAGACCAGCAGGCACCCTTGGGCTTCGGTTCGCTCCTACCTTTACCGACTTCCCAGCCGGATTGGGTAGAGCGTCAGCCTGAATAACATCATGACAGAAATTATAGGCTTCCCACCGCTACCACAATGCTCATTACCCGCACAGGAAGTACAGCAAGCAGCGTTGTCCACGCAAATCGCCGTCCCAATCCGTGCCACAAGGCATGTCGAGTTCAATGGCACCTACTACTCGTTTTACGGCTCCTATGGCCATGACGGGAGTGTCAAATACTGTGGCGAACTGTCAACTGCAGAATATTCAAAATGTTCCGTCAAATTTAAGTCGCAATCCCTGCACATTTACAAGCCATGCGAGCGCGTATCTACAGAAGAAAGCTCACAAACCCAAAATCGTTCACGTTATGTCCAGCATTTCTTTAATATGATGGAAACTATGACGCGTGAAGCGCCGTGCTACATTGTCCCTGACGTTTTGCATGAGTTTTGCTTGTGTAGGTGAAGTCGCAGGAACGCGCCTGTACGACCAGTTAGTTGAAATTGCCCAAGTGCATTTTGACCAGGTGTACGCAGCACATTTGCAGTACGCGTCACGACTGACACACCTTTGCATCCCATAGTCTGGACTACAATCCCACGACCTTTGACTGATCTCGATCATGCGCCCGCACATTGATTTATCAGCAAAATGAGCATTTTCAACCAATTATTTTACCCTGACCAATTTTTTGTGCGCAACCGGTTTTCATTACAACCGGAATGATGCTGTACGAAGTTCCGTTACAGTATTTGGTAGTTCACCCGCAACAAACCACAGAGTGTGGTGATTGATGGAATCACACACCAGATTCTACCAGAATTTTTACACGAATGTCGCGAGCGCCAGATCATTTAGCGCCAATCTTAATAACTACGCGACAAATGGTCGATATTTTGATACCTTCCGAGAGTTTCAATCGTTATACGATTCGGAATATCAATTGATGACAATCTTCTCAACCATAGACGTCATGCACGCTAGAGTGCTATTGGAATTTTTGGACAGAAAGTTCCACTTTTATGCGTATACTACGGCAATGCCGCGATAGGCTGGCGCATGGTGGAGCCAGCTACGTCATTATGTTGGCAATGGCTTTCCCTTGGCGAATCCTACACACCTTCGCCAAGCGAGGCTTTTCTGGAATTCCCGGAACTGACAAGGCGAATCAAAAGTCCGACCGTTTTGCATAATATGATTCGTCAAATTCGGTTAACAACCGATCCAGCACTAGAAGTCAGTTCAATTTGACCGTTTCAGAGGTCGCCAAAAATGCGTATTTTACCTCAAACACCATATTGAAGGCAAATTGGAGAAGATCCGCAAAGAAAGACAACAGGCATCCTCGCAAGATCCTAGTGGGTCCTCGGCGAGCCTTGAAATGCCCGAGTCGATCTATCTCTCAATACAAATTGGCGTCGAGCACGCATGACGATCGAACAATGCGATTGTGAAAATCTTGCTTCAGAGATGCCAAGGCGTGCGACAAAATTACGCGCCGCCGGTTCTCTCCTTAAAACCTCAGATGTTCGACATATGTCGGAAGACGAGCATAAGCTAAATTGAATCGATTTTATGATACAAATCCGAGCATACCTTGCGTCGGTTAAAGAATTTGGAAAAGCAACGAGTCAGAAGACTTGTTCAAGCTGAAATCGCAGCTAAATTAAGAGCACGTTCAAGCCACAGGGGATCTAAGCGGCAAGAACGCAGTCATCCCGGCAACAATATGTAAATGCATCATGGCTCACAATCACAAGCATACGTGGGCAGCAAGAAAATTCTGGGGGGGGGTGCAAGATTTTTCGAAGGTCAAAAAATGGCCTTAAAAATGGTAGTATGGCAATAAAAACACCACTTTTCGACGTTTCTCATCAAGCACTATCCATTGGCATCAAAAAATTGCGAAAAAAACGAAAAAAAATTTTCAAAAATTGAATTCTGGGGGGGGTATTTTGATTTCTGGGGGGGTATTTTGGTTTCTGGGGGGTGCATACCCCCCAAACCCCCACGCCCAGGTGTGATCACAAGTACAATCACAGGCACCAGTAAAACCGCACATACAGACACACACACGACCGCAGACCCAGCCGCGGCAACAGCAATTTACGGAATCGAATCAGCGTTCCAAGGCATATTCACAGGCTGATGCTGGTCATCTGTCGCACCCGCGACAGCAGCAGCCTTATGAATATCGCCATCAGCCACAGTCAAACTGTGGAGCTCATCAGGGCCGGTCGCAAGCCCATCAACGTCCGCAATGGGATCAATAGTATCGTTCACCATTGGAGCAAAATCAATCAGCCATCAAGGTCTATCATCCACAACCTCAACCGGGTCCATTGTTGCCTAAACTGTGGCCTGTTACGCAATCACAACAGCGTCCACACGAATATTCACGTGAACAAACGTTTTGGTTTACGCTGGAACAATTATTCACGCCGGTACCACCAACACCGCGTCGTTATGCGGATGACTACGAGGAGGACGACGAAGATGAGGACGATGATCGATCAGTCAATCCACATTGACGCTTACGCCAACATATGTACGGGCTTAGGCAATTGCCATACCAGTATCATGAGTGTTTGAATGCAACGTTGCAAACCTGAATCGGATCGTGACTATTTTCAACATCAACGACGTTGCGGAAAACCGCGTGGCTCGAAGGCCAATTATCAGGATCGTTATTAATCTACAAGTTCGATGTACAGAACTTTTTGTAACTCTGCGTTAGGCGTCAAATTCGACCAGCTTTTTTGTCATTTTCGTTTTTCATCCTGATGTGGATTCCAGGACATCACGTATCATCTATTTTTCTGTGTAATTTTTCTCTTGTGTTTTTCTTGCTGTAAATTTTTCTTTGATGGTGCTCTTATTTTCCCCGTTATCTCGCATAATTTGCCATTTTTGTTTTTTATCGTTACCTCTTGTTTTAATTCGTCAGTGTCTTTAATTTCATAACTGTAATTTTGCCTAATCATTCTGTGTCTTAATTTTTCTTTTTGCTCATATAGCGGTGTTACTATTATGGTATCTTAACTCTTTAACGGACAAGGGGTTAATTTACACCCAATCTTTAAAGTTTTTCAATTTAAAATTTTTCTCATTACCCGGGACTGAAGGAGGCTAATTGGGCAGCAAGATCGAATATTATGCAATGCTGTCAAGACCGGAGTTCATCATTACTCGGGCAACAATATAGTTTCACCTAGCGCCATTGAGAGTGTTGCTCAGAGAGTTCCTTGAGTGCGAACGAGGTCATGCATTGACCATTATTTGTTATCGCTATTTGTTATTTTTTCATTCTTTTTATTTTCGTTTTCCGTTCACTCAGGATGAGGCGTTGCGGACGCCAGAGTAGAGGCGTTGGGCTGCCGGAGTGCCCGAGTTATAGAGGCATTGCAGACGCTAGCGTTGATGGTGTACCCCCGAAAAAATTCTCCACTGCGTTTCAAATTTTTTTCTATACGTGGGGGGAGTGTAACTGCGAGAGTTGCAACGTGTTGGCGAACTTGTTTTAGCAGTTCGCGGTAGCCATCACATAGCCAATACTAGTAGCTATCTACGATAGTGTACTGTGGGCTATGCCTTCGGTCTTCCCACTTTTCCCCAATTTTCAATAATAAAAAACAAAAGATATTTGTCCGGTAACATAGAGTTAAGTGTATGATAATAGTAATTGTTTCATGCATACCGCTTGTGTAATCGATAACATTCGATCTGAGATAAAAGTGTTTCAGTATTACGTTAGTACAACGTTTGTTTATTTTACTGTAATGGTCCCTTGAGGCCAATGTAGTTAGTCTTGTTGGGTTTTTTCTGTTTGGCAATTGTACGAGTTTATAGTGGTGTACGTTTTGTTTTTCTTTTGTGTTATTTTTGTTGTCCGGCTATAGGCCGTGATCTCTAACGTTTGAAATAAATTGAAGAAAACCTACAGGGGTTTTTGGATATACCAAGGGTTAGGTCGGAAATTCCCACGTTGAGGATTTCGACTCATCAGAGTGGACGGATAGGTAAATCCCATATGATTGCTTATTTTATTCGAAAGTCTTAAATCTTTTCTCAAACCAAAAAAAATTCATCAAAAACATTATTTAATCTTTGGGGATGATTGATCAGTATAGAGATCTTTGTTGTTGTTTTCATAGTCTGTTGTGCTACACGTATTAGGAACCAAAAACATTTATGTTAGAATCGAACCTTGAAAGAAGTTAAATAATCAACTTGAGCTTTGAGATAGGTCAACTGACCTCATGGCAAATTCCGAGACTAGGTTGGTAGCCTTAGGTCTTAGGGCGTAGCTGCTGAGATCACCCGACCAGAAGCAGCCAGCAATATTAGGGCTGAGGGGATCGAAGCCATAGGGTTTGTGAGGGTCCAAGGATCGAAGCAATCCCAGGCTAAGCGATCAGGGCCAGCGCTAAGTGCAGACCTAAGTACCTACGTACCTAAGTAATTCTCGAAAGCAAATACATCAGTTTCCCTACGTCGATCTTGTAGACGTTAGGGACCCACGTGTGTATTGCATACTAGCAAAGAAAAATGCTCCGATGGAACAAAAAAGATGAATATACTTGGAATTGTGGATTATTATGGATGTAAAGGAGGGGACTAGGAAAAATCTACCTAAAGTCGGAAAATCTACTAAAAATCACTTTCTCTAAGCAACGCAAAAAATCGATGTATATTCTGTGGCCAACAGATTAAAATAAATATTCAACCATAACAATGATTGAAAGAGCAGCACGTTAGCTATGCAGTAGCTATGGAAAATGATATTAAGTAAACTAACAGTCTTCCAAGCCAATTGAATGAAATAGCAAACATCGAAGACAATTGAAGACATGGTTGGTTTAAAACAGTAGGAAACGCGTAAGTTGACTTGAAACATACTAAATGTAGATACACTAGCATGCCCGAAACGATTGTGTGCGTGCACTAATCAATCGGCTCCTGCTTTGCTTGCTATAATGCTCATAACAAAATAAAACAACTTTAAATACAATACCTCTTAGTTTTCTATCAATCAGGTGCCAGCAATTTAAAAAAGTAACCTTGATAGATTACGTTTATACACTCTTATCTGAAACTTCGAACATTATTTAAAAAAGACACTTTTTTAGAGGCCGCAGAATATACATCGATTTTTTGCGTTGCTTAGAGAAAGTGTGATTTTTAGCAGATTTTCCGACTTTAGGTAGATTTTTCCTAGTCCCCTCCTTTTGCATCCATAATAATCCACAATTCCAAGTATATTCATCTTTTTTGTTCCATTGGAGCATTTTTCTTTGCTAGTACACTACTTTTAATTAGCGTGATTTCAGTACATCAGTCAGTAAACACAATCAGTAATATGCCACAATAATGACAGTCCAAGAACGCGGAAAACAATATTGTTCTTAACATCAGCATTATCCTTTTTAAACAAGACAACCTTATTGACACCATCCATTTTCAAATTAAAACTCCATTAAGTTATTTCTTCTTAATGTGCAATTCACTTATAATCAAGCACAAATATTTAACCAACGAATTCACATTGCAAATCCTCACTCAATCAATACACAAGCACAATGTGTTGTGACTTTTGAAATTGAAAACACCCAATTTTCAATTTTCAAATTGAAAATTGGGTGCTTGAATTTGCGATAAAGAAAATAATCAAAAGATAGTCACTTGGTTTATTTAAGCCGAGTAATAAAATAACGACCGTCCACCAATTCCAAACTAAACGCGACTAATCTGATCACTATGAAAAAGTTTTGAAAAATGAGCTTGCTAAGCGAGAGTTGTAAACCAAGAGAAACTTAAAGCTAAAACTTACCATTAAATTATTAAGAGACTTATAAAAGATTTTGAACTTTAAGAAAATGGAAAAGGCGGGATGTTGGTAAATTAGAAGGCAAAGTTTTTCGGCAAAAATTCAAAAACTTCACGCAAATATCAAATGTAAGGAACACTAACGCTTTGATTTGGTAGTAAAATAAATTTGTAGTATAGACTACATATTAACAACAAATGAATAGTGCAAACTTTACACAACTACTAGGTGTAGAGAATACTAACAGTTTACGGCTTATTAATGTACATGATTACAATAAGCTGCATATCTTTGTCGACTTCTGTGCACAGTAGTGTGATTGCTGGTTCATTTTAAACCACTTTTGCAGGCAATTTACATCAATTAAACGATAGCTCTCCATGTGCAAGATTTTGTGAAACATATTATAAACACGGCTAAGAAAAATTTAACTTTTATGCAACCCATTTAAGACAAAATTACATCTCTTCAATGATCTAAGGACACTTGAACATAATTTTTAAATCACTTTAGATTACTTTTGAGGGTAAACAAACTCACTTAATTGATGTCTCACATATGAATCCTTGAAAATTTCTTGACTTCAAGTCGGATTCGTAATTTTGATATTGCTCCCATATTACTTTCAACATTTATTTAAAAATGAGTCCATAATGTTTTAAAGACAATAAACATTAGGTTTAAACCACTTTGCAATACTGCTGAGTGTAAGCAAGCGCGCCCAACTGACGTATATATTTCATTCCCTGTAAATTTT
This sequence comes from Mermis nigrescens, assembly GCA_036768485.1. NCBI lineage: Eukaryota > Metazoa > Nematoda > Enoplea > Mermithida > Mermithidae > Mermis > Mermis nigrescens. The sequence continues at coordinate 166,982 of JAVLUZ010000768.1, read as the reverse complement.
TATATCTCAGGAAAAAATTTCGGTTTTTGCAATGCTCTAGAACAAAGGCTAACATGCAGTGTAAAAAATTACTCGGATATTATGATCAACATTCATGAAAAAATTATGGCTCAGTGTAAACTACTTTACATCACTGTTGGATGTAAACAAACGCACCTACGCGACGTCTCACATTTGATCCTTTGAAAACTTCTAGACTCCAGGAAAAAATTAGGTTTCTGGAATGCTCAAAAACGAAGATAAATACAAATGTAGTGTAAACTTCATGTAAACACCTAGTGTAAAGAAGATTTTAGTCAGATTCGTAATTTTGATATTTTTCCGATATTACGATTAATATTTATGAAAAAATTAAGTCTACATAATGTTCTATGGGCAAACTAGCAATTGGTGTAAACTACTTTACAACACCGTAGAGTGTAAACATATGTGCCAGACTGGCATATCAAATTTGGTTCCTGGTCCATTTCTAGACTTGATAAACGTGTCCCTGACTCGTAACCGGAGAAGCAGGCAGAAAAAAAAGACAGAAGCGCATTTTAAACTCCAAATTTTTGACTTTACACTCGCTAAATATTAATGTATAGACAATTTGCTTTGACATGCATCCGATATAAAGCACTTTATTTTTGTTCTATCAGACTTATCCCGACTTCTGGACGGAGAAAGTGGCGAACAAAAAACGCAACAAAAACGTATTTTCCATCATTTAGAACACTGTAAACTTTAAAATTCCGTACCGAACTCCCCATTGAGTTTAAAGAAATTCGGTTTGGTACAATTTGTAGCTTTTAAATCGTAGTACATTCCTGTGTGCCAAAATTCTGTTGCTAAAATTATTTGGTATGATTTATCAATCAAACTTCGTAAAAAACGTGTTTTTTCGCCCATTTTTTACCTCTGATTTCGAACTTTACACCCCCATAAATAACTCAATATAGCGTTTTTTTAAATGCGGTTTGCTGCGATGTTTAGCCCCTGAGAGGCACTTTATTAATGCTGTCTTCGATTTACACTGACTCATAAGCGGAAAAATTAGGTAGAGAAATCTTAGTTAAAATCCGTTTTTTTACACCATCAACTAGAGTGTAAACTTTAAACCCCAGGATCTAACTCACCATAGAGCCTAGAAGACTTTGCTTATATGCAGAATGTAGCCCTCGATCCGCTCTACATTTCTGTCAGAAAACATTTTACAAAACTCATAACCGGAGTTAGTATCGGACATAGGCAGGTTGAAAACTCGACCAAAAAGTGCTTTTTCACCCCCAGATTTTCGCACTCTTTACACTGCCATTCGATAAATAATGCGAATTTCAAAAAACAAAAAAAGTGTCATCTGAAGAATTCATCCCTCTATTATCCTATCCTGTTCAATCCTTCGAGTCATCAATACTCAGTTGTCCACATGCCGCAGTAAAAAGGTCCCAAAATTTGTCCTATGTTATAACGTTACACAAAAACTTTACACCTTCTTTACACAGTCAATTTTGAGTTTCAAGAAAAACAAAAAAACACGGGCAGCGAATTTTTTTATTATCTTTCTTTTAAAAAAATCGCACCTTCCAGAAGTGTCCCGTTATAGCTGTAGGGGGGGAAGTGCACAGGTGTTGGGGGTACCCAAGTAAATTATAGGTACGCGCTCACGCGCTACCTAAGATGTTAGGATCCCTTGCTTCTTTTGAACAGAAATCTGCTTTTTCTTTTTTCTGCAGGAATGTCCAATAAGTGCCTATGCTAATGCATTGTAGCAGTTTACGATTGTCACTCTGTAAAAAATAACTTTCGTAATAGATAACATGCATATTTAGAAAGAGCTTAAAAAATCGCACATAATGAAACTATTAACTGCCAGAGTATTCAAAGCACGTGTAGTTTAACATAGACTTGTTTAAGGGCGTTGTACTGTCTGGTAACTACCCTTCAACTGTAAAAATGTCACAATAAACGGAGGGTTTTAATCATTCTAAGCCTTTACTATGTGTTATGCTAATCATAAAAGTCTAGAAAATAATCAATATTTTCGTTAACTGAGTCCTGGCGTCTTGGTAAACAGGACAGAAAATTACCAATCTAGCCCTGGAAAATTTTGAATTGCCATGCAAATTATTGCCGGTATTACATTTATAATGTCAAGTAATAAAAACTTCAAAAAAGATTCTATGCTTGGAATCAATGTCCGCGACTTTGGACAGTTCTTCCATTTACATATACTGCAGCCTTCGTGTAAGTGTATAACATCAGTGTCGACCACACCTGGGCGTGGGGGGAGGTATGCACCCCCTACAGAAACCAAAATACCCCCCAGAAATCAAAATATCTCCCCCAGAATTCAATTTTTGAAAATTTTTTTTGTTTTTTTCGCAAGTTTTCGATGCCAATGGATAGTGCTTGATGAGAAACGTCGAAAAATGGTGTTTTTATCGCCATACCACCATTTTTGAGACCATTTTTTGACCTTCAAAAAATCTTACACCCCCCCCAGAATTTTCTTGCTGCCCACGTATGGTGTCGATCTTTGAACTATAATCTGTTTTTCGAACGGCCCATTTTCACTTTACGGCTTTTGAAATATAGAAAGTAATATCACTTTATCCATTCAAAAATATTCAATTGGAATATTTTTGTGGAAAATTGTAGATTGTTGTCTGTTGTGATGACTAGAGCGACCAAAATTTGGTGCTGCGCCAAATTTTTTTTCACCTTCCGTGATTCAGGATGCCGAACGTTGAAAAACACATTTTCAGCATTCAACTAACGTTTTTCTGCAACAAATTTGACTGTTTTGCATTAAATGCACCAAATTCGCATAATTCTTAAAATTTGGATTAAATCAGATAAATCGATTTAAAACTCACGAATGATTAAGAAAGCGAAAAAACGAGCATGGATCAAGTGTGCTGTTTACTGCTGTGAAACTTTTTTAAAGATGAAGCGTTTTTAAATGCTTTGGCAGATGAACACAGCTGCATTCCTGAAAGCGACACTTTTCGTTAAAGAATGTTGTTCTAAATTGTGAAGTATTTGACGTATAATTATATATCAAATCAATGCTATAATCGCAATCTGTCGGCTTATTGTCGGACTGTATATAGTTTTTATAATTTATGCCCAAACTTATGTGAAACAGACTGATAATTTTTCACCGGAGGCAATAGAGCAGCTTGAAACACAAAATTTGACTTATGAGAGAAGCAGTGGAAGATTTTTAGCACTGTTTCGAAGTGCTTGGACGGATTCTCTCATAAAAGTTTGCTACCAGCTTGGGAAAAACCCCGATGTTGAGACTTTTGTTCCTGGAGTAAATCCGGAAATTCGACATATGAGTTTATATGCTCCTTTAGTTTCAATGGACATGGGACTTTCGTTTCCGCATTATGAGCTGCTCCTTACCGATCGCAGAGAAGGATTTTTGTTCAAAAATATCTAAATGCACTGTGTTGACTTTAAGAAGTTTTTGTTTGATCAAAGCCTACGAATTATATATCGAATTACCGGATTTCTTGCATCTAATTTTGCACCAAATCGCTCAAAATTTTGCGCTAAATTTTGCAAAAAATCAATTATTTTTAGTACGAAATTTAGACTGCTCTAGTAATGACATGATCAGAGATAATGTCAGCTGGTCGCCATAGTAACGGCCTTAAACAACTAAGCTTCATATTTAGTTCCTTATGAGTAGAGACCGGATAGTTAAGGGCAGCGCCTTTTTCTCTGAATACGGATTTGAACTCAGCTCATCGAGAAACGGCGAAAAACCGTGTTTTTAACTCGCTACCATAACTTTTTATGCCCTTATTTGCCCTTATTTTCACTGTTTACCCTTATTTCCACCTGAAACGCACAGTCATCTCCCCCTGCACCTAATTGCATGATTTTAAGAAACTATATTCAGAATGGTAGGGTGGATCGTTTGCTTCCACTGTAAGTGAAAGGTGATATGACCATTTTTATGTTCTGCAATCTGCTAGCTAGTGTGAACAAGCGAAAATGCCGAAAGTTGGCAGATGTAAATTATAAAGCATTGCGTAAAAATTCAAAAGCGATTCGATCGTTTCTGATGGATTGATAGTAAAGTGTAACATTTGCGATTCGGGAATAAAAACTGATGAAAGGCATCAGTCGGACCGTATTTCCCAGCATATCGCCGGTGTTAGCCAAAAGGAAATGGTAGCTAAATTAAAATCCTCAACCGAAAAACAGGCATTTGTTGGTGAGAGTTTCGACAGAGCTGACAAAGAATCTACAATTTCCAGAAAATTTGAGTCGAACCTTACGCATTCGTTCCTACAAGCCGGTATCCCACTTTTCAAAATAAATTCTTTTCAAATTCAATTAATTGTGTTGTAATTGTATGTGAAATTAAAATTATGTTGATCTGAGCATTTTGGTGGAGATGTAGTACTATTGCCAATAAATTTAGTACCTGAATTTGCTTTAGAATATGCCCTTTTCCCATTTTTTGCCCTATATTTGCCTTTTTTGCCCTTTTTTTGCTATTTTTTGCCCTTAACTATCCGATCTCTACTTATGAGGTAAGCTTCATCGTAAAGCTGTCTGATCTACTCAGCAGTGACATTATTGACTCTTTTTAACCGTGACTCATATTCTCCACCCACTGCCTAAAAAATGTTTATTATTCGCATTGTGTGATGCGTACACATCGATGGTACGAAAAAATTTTAGTGTATACTGGTTGCCATAACGAACAAATGAAAAAATAGCTAGTTACCTTCCTATTTGATGAGCCGTCGCAAATCATGTTAACCTATGCAAATCGACAATAGCTCAGCATTTTTAAATCTCTTCATGTAAAATTTATGTTTCCTTTTTCCGGTGGCCAAATGGGCCACTTTTATATCTAAGAATATGGTAAAATATATCGATCTGCTCGTCTTGTTTATTATTTGTAACAAATTTGTAATTGTATCGGTAGGTACCTCACCAATAATACATATACACGGTCAAGTAATTTTTTACCTATTTAATTTCAAATTTTTGCACTAAAGTCGATGAGTTTTATTTTTCATCAATATTTACGGCTAAATTTGCATGAAAACAACAATAATAAGGGCAACTAAATGAAGATCAAATATATACAAATAATAGAAGAAAAGTGTCTGAATGAATGAACTGAACAGTCTATTGCTCTAAAAAATAAATATATGTACTTGAAGTTACATTGTTAGACGTCCTTTGACGCTTTTTTTGGGTTCAAGCCATCGGTTCTAGTCCAAAATGACCTGAGGGGGTGTGCTCCTCAAAAGTCCTGGTAAAGGAGATACCCCATAAACTCTCAGTGTGCATGTGTGGTACTGGTACCTACATACATGAATATTATAGGATGGCCCAAAAAAGGGAACAAAATGTTCTGTTCATAACTCTGATTGTTTCGAAAAAGTGCAAGCGTTTTTTGAAACAAAAAATATAGAACAACGAAGTTGTAGACTTTCGTTAAGTTGTTCGCTATTGCCTTTTTGGTTTACGCATTTGTAAACACAACATTTTTGGTAAGTTACAACGGAAAATGTTGCTATCTAGTGGTGTTAATTAGTAAATATCTGCTTGAAACGGGAATCTGAAATTTTTTGACAGTAATAGCCATAATAACGTCGTTACTCTACTGTTTAATATCCTTAGATTCAGAGATATCAGTTTTATTGTTCGTTTTAGTTCAGTTTTGTGAGTTTTTCATTACACTATACTTCAACTGCGTTTGTAATCTACAAAAAAGTGGGGCTCGTTAAAACTCATTACAACAAGCTAATTCTAAAACTCTATAGTCACAAGGTAAAGACACTTGTAGGCAAAGGTTTTATCTATTAAATGATATGAATCGCATTAACTCATTATCGGACAGAACAAAATTTATATGGAAGAGATTATCCACCCTTTTACCGCTATGAAAAAGGATGTTCACAAAAGTGTAAAGTAAAAACGGAATTTAAAGACCCTGTATTTGTTCTTTAAAAAAACGTTCATTGCGTTGCGCTCACACCTGGGCGTGGAGGGTTGAGGGTATGCACATCCCCTCCCCCCGAGAAACCAAAATACACCCCCAGAAATCAAAATACCCCCCAGAATTCAGTTTTTGAAATTTTTTTCCGTTTTCCTTGCAATTTTTTGATGCCAATGGATAGTGCTCGATGAGAGACGTCGAAAAATGATGTTTTTTTCGCCATACCACAATTTTTAAGGCCATTTTTTGACCTTTGAAAAATCTTGCACCCCCTTCCCCCAAAATTTTCTTGCTGCCCACGTATGGTTGCGCTACATAGAACACAGCTAAACTTATGATAAAAACATTTTGTACCCTTTTTTATGGGTTACCCTGTAAATACAACCTGAATCTTCTTTTATTTCATTACAGGAGTAAATAAATTTAGCATTCTATGCACATATTTTTTAATTCCTACTTATTTGATTACCTTTGTCAAATGAAAAGTAGGCTCGGAATGCAAAATGTACCGCCGAACTTGATGGTCGATGGGCAATTGTTTTAAATCATCGAAAACGGTGCCTTTGAAGTATGTCAGTGCTTTTTGTAAAAATTTGTAATTTTTATTTTAATGCAACCTCTTCGCAGGACTATAACGATCGCTGTTTTTGGGCTGGACAAAGCTGGTAAAACTAGCGTAATTCGAAATTTGAAACAAGGTGATTTTATTGCATCCATATATGTAAGAAGGGCGAGAGTTTCTCCATCTAATGCCGACCATCATAGATTTTGATTTTTCAATTCTCTCCGGTTTGTGGACAAAAATTTGCTTTTAAGCCATTTTAAAACAGACATCGCCATTTTTAATCAAAACTGGAATATCCGTGAACCCCCTCAGAAATATTTAGCTACTCTACTCAAAACTGGTCAACTGAGTCAACACGTACACTTGCTTGCATCATACATCTACGAGAAAAGCTAGGCAATGTTTCTGAGAGAATATAGATTCGTCGAGCTCATATGACTCACAAAAATATCTATTTTATGTGTATACGTTCTGTGGCAGATTTGCTAAATAATAGTGTATATACACATGGGCGTTGGGGCCTGACGACCATAGGTGGGCGGCACCAAATTTCTGCGGGGGTGCAAGATTTTATCAAAGGTCAAAAAAGGGCCTTAAAAACGGTATATGGCGAAAACACCATTTTTCAACGTTTCCCATTGGCATCAAAAAATTGGGTGAAAAAAACAATATTTTCAAAAGTTGATTTCTAGGGGTATTTTGGTTTCTGAGGGTGCATACCCCAAACCCCCACCCCCTCCCCACGCCCAGGTATGTTGGCAACCCCATTACCCGAGAATCCGGCATATCCCCAATTTTGTCTTAACAGCCCCACTAGTCCCAACACTTCCACCATCCCAACAGCCCCACCAATAATCCGAGCAGCCCCACCAGTCCGAACAGCCCCACCAGTTACAACAGCCCCACCGTCCTAACAGCCCCAACGATAATCCCAACTGCCCCAACGATAATCCCAACTGCCCCACCAGTCCCAAAAGCCCCACCAATTTCAAGAGCCCCAATGTCCCAACAGCCGACCAATCAATTCAATCGCTTATACCGGAAATGCGTTTCAAAGCAGGCATATGTACATTTGAAACATAGAACTTATACACGCTTTAACATCTTTTTTTTGCGAAATACGTTGGAAATTGCAGTTTTTACTATCTATCCCATTCGAAGTTTCCGAGATATAAGACCATTTGATGTCGGGTCCGCCCCCCCTCCCATTTGGAAGATGCACAACCGCTGCGTCAGTCGACTTCTGCTGCATACTGTATACTTTCTCACAGGCCCTATTCGGGATTCATCTAAAGTGGGAGGGGCCGACTCAATATAAAATGGTCGTATATCTCGGAAACTTCACTGGGATAGCTAGTAAAAACCGCAATTTCTGACGTTCCTTGCCGAAAAAACAGATATTAAAGCAACGTTTTTATTATATTTATTTCTTATTATTAATTACTCATTAGTTCAATTAAACGGAAACCCGTTTGAGGTGTATGTTTGTTTTTATTATATCTCGGGAACTTCACTGGGGTAGCTAATAAAAACTACGATTTCCGACGTTTTTCGCCGAAAAAAACATATGTATTAAAGCAACGTTTTCATTATATTTGTTTCTTATTATTACCATGTTATCTTAATTAAACGAGCACCCATATATGTACGTTCTATATGTTTCAAATGTACATCCGCCTGCTTAAATACGCATTTTTTGTATAATAGCGATTGAATTGATTGGTGGGACTGTTGGGACGGTGGGGCTGTTGGGACGGTGGGGCTGTTGGGATTAGTGTGGTTGTTGGGACTGGTGGGGCTGTTGTGATTATTGGTGGGGCTGTTAAGACGGTGGGGCTGTTATGACGGTGGGGCTGTTGGGACGGTAGGGCTGTTGGGACTGGTGGAGGTGTTGAGACATCACCGTATCCCCCTCCCCAAAAATCGATAGACCCCCGAAATTGAATTTTCGGGGCTACTTTTTGCAATTTCGCCTAATAAGACCCCCCAAAATTTGACTAGTGCCCATGTATGATAATGTCTATTATTTCTCGATCCACAATAGCACGACCATTTTTCGACTTATATATGGCGTTCCTGGCCTTAGTATCATTGTCAGGCAGCAGTAAAAAATTTTGAACTCTTATGTAGCAATCGCAAGTTTAATGATTAATATGTAGTGTAACGTGTTTTTCTGTATTTAATTCTTTTTTTACCATGTTTTCCTACTTTTTCCTGTTTCCATAATTAACCGAGCTTGATTTTTCAGTCCTGTTCTCACTGTTTCACATAATGTCCGAAAAGGATTTCCTTAATTGGCTTCGATACGCCTGAAATTTTTTAATTAAGGACGATCTAAATTGCACCGAGTTTGTGACTTAATTTCTATGAAAAGAGTGCTTAGTGCATCTCTATTTCCAACAGGAAGATGACGCAGGAATTGATCACTTTAACACATTGTAATAAAGAATGAAATGTGTTCAAAAAGTTACATTACAAAGAACATTTAGTCGAGGGAGCGGCCGCCCCATCGGCCCTGGATGACGGAATAATAAATGTACATACATATTTTCTAATCATCTGCAGCCTTCGTCTATCATAGTTATTTTCCGGTAATTTCTGCAGACATCAAAGATTTTGTGGTTCCTAAAAGCATCTCTTGACTTAAAAACCAATTTAGACATTCTACCAGTTTTTTTATTCATTCTTCAATAAAATCTTACGTATTCTACTCCAACAACATGGAAGGAAACAGCGGAGTAGCCATTCTTCAGCCCAGATTTTCGGGATTTTTGTGCATTAAACGTCACTCAACGGAACGGAATTATGACAAAGTACTCGCGCTTTTCATGCAAACATTTTAAATAGTTTTACGTAGGTACCTTAAGACAGGGTAAAACACCATTTTGCACATAAAGAACGATTTTAGCAACTAGTTTTTGGCTATTTTTGGAAGAGTTGAAATACCATCTTGTTCGAGAATCCTTATTCCCTTTCTGATTGGTGACTAATCACTATAATCTTTTATTTATGTTAGGTATATTATGCTTGTTTGTGACCTTTTAGAAAGTGCTTAATATTTTTCTTGAAGACGTTGCTGACGAAGTACTACCTACTGTTGGATTTTCGGTCGATCAAATGAAAACAAAGACGATTGAAGTTACTATCTACGACGTAGGTGGAGGTGCAAAAATTAGAGAGATCTGGAAAAATTATTTTGCGGAAGTGAGTCTTCTTCTTTAGCTTTCTTTCACGCAATCGAAGTTTTTGCTTACCAGCTAAAGTTGCATTTTATTTATCCCATCATTAAGAAACTCTGTTGCTTAAAAATTAACGAATTGATAAAATTTTTATTTTTGTATTTTAAGACGAGAACAGCTTTACTTACTTACCAAGTATACACTTCATATGAAAATGCATTTTTTCTGGTCTCGCTTTGCATTTATCCTCTGTAAAACTTATTTTAATGCTCGCACGCGTATTTTTGTGGGTAAGGAGAAAAAATTAATTTCTTCACTTAACTATCCCCCTAATTTTGCTTTCCCAGTCCGCATGTTAAGAGAGAAAGAGAAGATAAGAAATTGTTTAAATATAATAACATCTCAATTTGAATAAAATTAAAATTTAAATTATTATAAAATAACATCTTTTTTAAAAGAGCCAAAAAATACGACGCAGGTTGATTACGTTTTTTTAAATTGCTTGAAGAGATAAGAAATTCGATGTGCAAAAAATCTGCCTTGAAAAATGATATATCGTCGAACAGATGAAGAAAATGCGCAGATTAACGGCTTGTTTTGTTTGTCTCGCCAACCTGAAATGTTTATTCAGATTAGTGAATTTTACTGCATGGTCTCGCGTCTTAAATCAATTTACATCTATGGTCAGAAACTGCTTGCAAAGTTATACGTAAAAGTAAACTGTATTTTTTAGCACATCGTTCAGGGTGGACGACTTAAAAAACTTATTTTCAGAATTAAAGTGTGTAAAGAAATGGGTGGGCAACTTAACTATGACACATTTCGTTTCTGAATATATGTCATAATTTTTTGTTGCAAGCTAAAAATTCGTCAGAATGTGCGATAACCATTAAAATTTTATTTCCTTTTGCCTGTGGGAACAATCTTGTTAAGTTAATATTTTTATGCAAATTTATTGATGGCACGCTCAATTAATGAAATCTCCAAATTTGCATAACGAGCGGACCCAAAATGTTGTAATGATGCAACGAAAATTTTTAAAGGAATTTGGACGTGAACTACCAGCTAGGAGCAGCAGTCAGAAATGACATACAGCATTAATGGCAACCGGAAGTGCCAAAAACGTAAAAACGAAAGCGTAGCAGTTCAGCTAATTCTGCTGAATATTTGAATCGTTTTTCAGTAAAATCTTCTCGAACGCGATTCGAATTTTCAACAAAATTTTTTGATTTGCTGCACTTTCTTTTGGCGTTTTGAATACTTCAGCCTCTATTAATGCTGCATACCATTTCTGAATGCTCATCCTGGCTGGACGACTGGATACCGTTCGAAATTTTCGTTTAACCATAACAGTGCTTCGAATCTGCTCATACCACATGCAACTTTGGTGCGTTCGTTAATTGAATATACGATCAATAAATTTGAGCAAGATGTAAATGTATTAAGATTGTTCCTAAAATCACAAAGGTATAAAATTTAATAGTTATTGCACATTCTGACAAATTTTTAACCCACAACAAAAACAAGTACGGCAGTTTTTTAGAACTGAAATGTGTCAGTTAAGTGGCCCATCCTGTACAGTCGATTTTAAGGTATGAGATACATATGCACGTCTTTTTTAGAAATAGATGGCATAATTCGTGCAGTATGTAACATAGTCTCCAAAACATACGATCTTGAGGAGGTTTCACCCTTAAAAAAGTTAACCCCGCTCCCCTTGCAAAAAAGTGTCAAGCGTTCTTGTCAATTTTTTGACACAAGAGTGTCAAATTTTCTGCTCTTAGCGCTATATACTGATTTTTTGCTACATTTTGTTCAATTTACTCAATTTTTTACATTTTTTCGAATTTTTTCATTTTTCCAAGTTATCATAATAGATAATTTTCAGATACATGGTTTGATTTTCGTCGTGGACGCAAGCGACAAAAGCAGATTGGATGAAAATAAAACTGAATTAGAAAAGCTGTTATCGGACCAAAGGATACAGGGAAAACCGTGCCTAATGTAATTTTGGGAATGTACCAACATATATCAGATGCCATCTCGCACTTTCATTTGCTTTTCAGGCTGTTGAACAAACAAGATATTCAGGGTGCTGTGGATGACAATTATGCAGCAGATGCTTTCAATCTACAGACTTTATCAGGAGCTAATCGCTGCCATTGCAAAATCGTATGCATTTTGATTTACACTGAATAGGGTATAAAATGTTATGTTAATATAAACGAAGTTTCTCTGCAAAGGTTACCTGGCCTTAATGACATATGACTTTTCGTCTACTTTTGATCACATTCGAATGTAGGATGAACATGAAAAATCGGACTCAAAGAAGCTGACTATGATTTCATTCCGTACGTGATTTAGGAGACGGACCCCAGAGTATCATTCCTGATAAAATACTGGGTCCGGTTTCTGTAAACTGTGGCTTAAGTTATCTTTAAACCTGTACATAATAAACATAAGCAGTGTTCAATTTCGATGTCGTATGTCTCAACATGTCGTCAGGTTTAAGCCTGGCTTAAGTCCGCGCATATGGAAATCGGCTTAGGCCAGGCTTAACCCTCCGTTTACCATCATGTTTTTGCAGTCGAAGTGCACCATCATGGTATAAACTCCTAGTGCATATTAAGCTATGCCTTCTTAACATTCTCTAACAGCTATTACTTTCATTTAGTGCAATTTTGTATGCTCTTTCTGAATATGTATGTTATCTTCTGTGAAAATTGTCTTTGAAAGAGATATAATTAAAAAACTATCACAATGCATAAGAATAGGCACCTGTTGGACATTATGCAACTGTTGTGTGAAACACATCGAGGGGATGCATTTGAGCTGGAAAGGAATAAACCACTAAATTTTCTTATTAGAACCTTATTTTTCCATCTTGAATTTTTGTGATATCACTGTAAATAGGCCACCATTAAAAGCGATGTAACTGAAGCCAAAACGAGGCTAGACAAAAATTTGGACACATGGATAAGGTAGAACAGAAAAAATGCCACGAAAGTGATTCATTATGCCTGCGGCATAGGACACGGTAAACGGAGGGAAACATGACTGCGTATCTTTAAACACTGAAGTCTAGCTTAAGCCTGTCTTATGTATGAATATATTGAAACCGGACCCTGAATTTCAAAAAAGACGCATTGCTTACTTAATTCGATTATTTTTGAGATGAATTTAGCTATCGAGAGAGATATAGTGAACAACAAATTGGTTCAGAAATATGAAATAATATGGCGACTTACCGAGTCAAAAATGATTCCATTCATGACGCTTAGCCATGACATTGCGGTTCCCAGAAAACTGTATGCAATAATAATAGTGGGCAAGAAAATGTGTGCTCTATGCGTTAGCATTTATGAACCGATTTATCTATTTTCACACTCTGTTTTACGCAAATGCTGTATGTTTTCCATTAGCAATTCGCGTTAATTTATTTATCAGAAATAATGACGAAAATGTTAATAATTAATTCGTTTATCCGTCAACAACGCTTGCAAAACTGTAGCCGAAATTACTTAAAACAATTCTTGGATGAATATTACGATATGGAATGTAAAAGAAAAATTTCGAAAAAATGACTTATGATAAAAAGTTACAAGTGTTTTAGAGTATTTTTGCGGTTTTTTCGCAGACGATTAGATTAGAGCGGATTAAAATTGATTTAAACGATTTTACATCAGTGGTCAAACCGAAAAGAGCATATTTTTTTAATTTAAGATATAGTTGGATGCTAAAATACTTAAACTGAAGTACGAATATCATCACTTCTCTCCGAGAATTAGCAGATTGTGAAAGTGACTGTCAATTTTGGTGTTTTGGTGTTACTGGAAGTGTTGTCGTCGTAATTTCTGTACTATATGAACAAAACAATGTAAAATGCTTATTAAATTCTTCAAAAAGACGGTCTTCTATGTTTTCTTATGCTGATTTGATATTTAATCAACGTAAAATATGTATTCTTACATTCTATTTTGTATTATGTAGTACAATTCCGCATGTTTGGCAGCGTTATTTTATTTTGAATTTTCGCATTTGTTTAAAATTTTCGCATTTGTTCTAAATTTGAACTAATTTCGGTGTATTTTAGGAACTATGCACAGCCAAACCGAAAAAAGGAAGACGACGACACAAAACCAATAGAGGCATACAACTTGGCTTTGATTGGCTGATGCAATATATAGCAAATCATTTTATCGAACTAAATCGCAAAGTAGAAGCTGATTTAGAAATAAAAAGGCACGAAATTTTAAGAGAAAACTTAGCTCGACGCGCGCGAGTGGAAAAAATACGAGCAGAAAGGCAAGCAAAGCATTATTTTACTTCTCCAAAATGTCGGTTCAAGTATTCTTTCATAAGAAATTTTTTTTGAAAATGTACAACTCGCACAAGCTGCGTTGCGATACAAAATCTCACATTGGCGGGGGTAGGGGTCAGACCCCCACTGAGAATCCAATAGCTCCTAAACGATTGACCTCAGAATTGAATTTTGGCATATGTTATGAGTTTTTGTTAGTTTTACAACATCCGAACTATCAAGAATTTGGCTGCTGCCCATGTATGCACACAATAATATAGAGGGGTGTCGATGATGCCGACGATGAGACCATAAACACAAATAATTAAGTAATTAATTGAAAATAAAATAATAAAAAGAATAACCGTGCAACTCTTAGCAGGACATTCATATCTGCGCAGAGGCACAATAATTATCGTCATCATGATCGTCATCATCATCATCATTATCATCATCATCATCGTTAGTAATGTGTATAACCTAGAAGCCTATCCTGCCAGAAATTACAGGATATGACCATTGGTGGGCGGCACCGAAATTCTGGGGGTGCAAGTTTTTTTCAAAGATAAAAAATAACCTTAAAAATTGTTGGTATGGCGAAAAAATACCATTTTCCAACGTTTTTCATCGAGTACTATCCATTGGCATCAAAAAAAATTGCGAAAAAACGAAAAAAAATTTCAAAAATTGAATTCTGGGGGTATTTTGGTTTCTCGGGGTGCATACCCCAAACCACCCCACGCCCAGGTGTGGATATGACTGTATGAACTATATCGATGTCAAAAGGTCGACAAAAATGTCTGAAATAAATGCTACCACAATTTTCAAAAATACTGAGCGATTCTATAAATACGTCCCGATTTCTACTCTTTCTCTATCCTAATTCTGTTTTATTTTTCCTAGAAAATTGCCCGTTTGTCCTCTTAGGAAAATTTGTTTTATTTTTTTCGTCGTGTGACATTCACTATTTGGCCAAAGTTCTGTAGAGTAGTATCACATCCGTTTTAATTGTATTCTACATACCTACGTATGCCGCAATTTTTCTCTACAATCTTGAATGCTTAAGCAAATATTTTTTTCGTTTTTCTCATGTTTCGTATGCTAAGGCTCTTTTCCGTCATTGGTTTTAAGCGAGGCAGTTACGTTAATCAGCCAAGTGCATAAAGCAATAAAGAAATAGCGAAGATTTTTAGCCCTCAATAACTCATTTTTTAAATCAAAATTCTATAAGAATGTTAGTTAATTTATAGTTTATATTGTTAAACGTTTTAAAGACAACAAACAGTTGGTTCACTCAGTTTCAAACCCCGCTGCTTATCTTTTATTCTTCAACGAATATTGTAAGTTGTTTTTAATCTTCTGCATCTACGAGCATGGAAATGCTACAAAAAAGACAAAGGCGAAACACTTGCTGATGTTTAGAAAATCTTGTGCAATTTATTAATTTTTTTACCGAACAATCGAGAAAAATTTGTAATAAGCACATTGAATGACTTGAACGATAGCTGCGTGAAAATCGAAATATTTTGATTTTAGTGAAGCACAAGCAGCCGTTATGGAAGTTCCAGGAGGATCTACAGTACCAGTGAGTTTTGGAAATTTGCTTTCGCCGTTTGATTTTTATATGTATATTAATTTTTCGTATTAATGCGTAATTCTTGAAAAATATCTCATATCACGTAATTATCAAACTTCAGTTTTTACAAGTCGAATATAAAACTGAAAAAGGTGCATCGTGTCGTTGACGAAAAATTATATAAGCAAGCTTGAAACTCTGCTTTTAAGTTCTTCTGCTATAGGTATTTCAACAATGATAACTGTCTTATATGACGTTGCACGTTTCTTTAAAAACATGAGATGTGGTGGACGTGCTTCTATAACTACTATTTTACTGATTTTCTAATAAATTAATGTATTGATTCCCTATTTTTTTATAAATTAATGACCAATAATTGGTCACATAGGAAACGAAATTGATGCCATAATAGATAACACTCTGTTAAGCTAATGAATTAGTTATACTCAGTTCTTGCTCTAAAATCCGTAGATTAATCTTTTAAACTAATAATGAGCTATCAAAATAATTGTAAAATTGCATCAGTGGTGGAATTATCTGCATTATTTGGTGTTTATGGAGCTTAACATGTCAGCTAGTAGATAGTGGCGTTTTTGCGATTTCTTTCTGTAAGGTCTAATTAGCAGCTGAATACTTGAATCATCATGCGAAAGTAATTTTCTTTTATTTCTCTGGTCTTATTTTCATAGCTAGGATTAATCAATTATTGATTTATTATTATTATTTTTAATTATGATGAATTAATTACAGTTATAATCGGATGATTTTGAGGTATCTAGCAAGGGTATTTCTAAATTGACTGGAATTGAAATTAAATTTAAAAATGTTATATCATGAATCACATTTCAAATACTGAAGGCTGAATTATCGCAAGCCGCCTCTAAAACGCAAGTGCGTATTACAAAAGCCATTATAGAACATACTGATTCAACAAAAGATGGTGAAAAGACTTTTCAGTCGGCTTTGAAACACCGAAGACGTTCAAACGTCAGTATAGAGCATCTTGGGTCTAACCACAGCAGCATGCCGGTGCTTCCTCCCATCGGTAAAGCTAACTGGCTTCACTTCGATCCTTACTTATAAACCACACCTTCGATAGAAATAATACAAATTAATTAATAACCGGTTAAAATTTGAAATCTAATGCTCTAAGTCGTTCTCCTCAGAATTCTCTTCGTCCCCTAAACTGCCTCATTTTTGGCACGTTCGTCAAAAAAGTATACACAGCTTTATACTATCGGTCTCGCGAGGCAATCATAAAGAAAAATTTTTGACTACGTCATAGCTAAAGTGGGTAGTAGGGATGTTCTGGGGCAGACTTTTTAGCCGGAGCCGGCGCAAGATAAAGTGCATATTGTATGTCGACCCTATACGTCAGGAGTTGGTTTAAGGGGGCAGGGGGGCGGCCGCTTCCATTGACCAAAAATATTTGGCGACATAACGAATTGACATGTATAATTTGCAGTGATTTTTGGCCGTCAATGATCATAATTTCTTAAATTTTGCCGGCGCTTCGCGCCGGATGATACCAATTAGTGACATTTATTTACTTTCTCAGCTTACTGAAAGCCATTTTTTGCTCATGGAATAGGTTTTAAAACAATTTCAACAGCAGAAACAACTATTTCAGCATAGATTTCTTCTATTTTCATGCATAAATTTTAAAAAGTTTTGACTTTTCGCTTCAAATGCTACAATTGCAGGAAATCGAGCAATAAATCAAGAATGATGTCTCACGAGCCCCACCAGTCCCAACAGCCCCACCGTCCTAACAGCCCTACCAAAAATCCCAACAGCCCCACCCGTACCAATAGCCCCACCAGTCCCAACAGCCTCACCGTCCCAACAGCCCCACCAATAATCCCAACAGCACCACCAATCCCAACAGCCCCACCAATCCCAACAGCCCCACCGTCTCAACAACCCCACCGTCCCAACAGCCCCACCAATAATCCCAACAGCCCCACCCGTACCAACAGCCCCACCAGTCCCAACAGCCCCACCAGTCCCAACAGCCCCACCGTCCCAACAGCCCCACCAATAATCCCAACAGCCCCACCCGTACCAACAGCCCCACCAGTCCCAACAGCCCCACCAGTCCCAACAGCCCCACCGTCCCAACAGCCCCACCAATAATCCCAACAGCCCCAGCAATCCCAACAGCCTCACCAATCCCAACAGCCCCACCAATCCCAACAGCCCCACCAGTCCCAACAGCCCCACCGTCCCAACAACCCCACCGTCCCAACAACCCCACCGTCCCAACAGCCCCACCGTCCCAACAGCCCCACCGTCCCAACAGCCCCACCAATAATCCCAACAGCCCCACCCGTCCCAACAGCCCCACCAGTCCCAACAGCCCCACCGTCCCAACAACCCTACCGTCCTAACAGCCCCACCGTCCCAACAGCCCCACCAATAATCCCAGCAGCCCCACCATTACTGTGATTGCTATTATGCGAGAAGTGCGTTTGGCGGATGAACTTTTAAATTATTGAAGTTATACGGGCTCTGTTTGATCATGAAAGAACAGCATGCACGTACAATTTAGGTAGGAAAGTACGTACTGCCCAAATGTAGCTGCATATTGCATGCATAGATCGATGTGAAGTGTTAAAATTCAATAAAAAACAAAACTTTCACGCTAATCTGCTTCAAAATAGCCAGAAAATGTGGATTAGCGTAGTTTTTACGCTATTTTAACATTCATGCCAGTTTTGAGGTCATTTTTGGCTCAAAACTCCTTCTCCAAACCGATCGTGCCGTGCAGCTATGAAGCTATGATTATAACAGTGGGGTAGTTGCAACCAAAATTGGCAGCGAAAACTCTGGTGGGGTACAGTGTAAATATAGAATTCTGGGGCCTACCATAATCTGGGGGTTTAAGGCAGTTAAACTCTGAACATCCCCTCCCCCAAGCTTATGTTTGGTTGGGACAGTGCGACTGTTGGAACGGTAGGACCGCTGGAACAGTGGAACTGCTGAGATTGATGGGGCTCTTGGGACTAGTGGGGCTGTTGGGATTATTGGTGGGGCTGTTGGGACGGTGGTGTTGTTGGGACGGTGGGGCTGTTGGGATTGGTGGGGCTGTTGGGACTAGTGGGCTGTTGGGATTATCGGTGGGGCTGTTGGGACGGTGGGGATGTTGGGACGGTGGGGTTGTTGGGACGGTGGGGCTGTTAGGATTGGTGGGGCTGTTGGGATTATTAGTGGGGCTGTTGGGACGGTGGGGCTGTTGGGACGGTAACGTCCCGGGTGACCGACAGTCCCGGGTCACCGACAGTCCCGGGTCACCGACAGTCCCGGGTGACCGACAGTCCCGGGTCACCGACAAATAGTATAAAAATAGATCTGTCAATCAAAAAATTCCCGATTGACCGACAGTACCTACTGGCCGACTGTTCCGAATGGCCGACAGTCCCGGGTGGCCGACTGTACCGGTTGGCCGACAGTCCCGAGTGGCCGACACTGTACCGGGTGATCGATAGATGACATGAAAATTCCCAAATGGCCCGGTTGTACTATCACCATAGGTGGGCAGCACTGAAATTCTGGGGGGAGGGGGGTGAAAAAATTTTCAAAGGTCGAAAAATGGTCTTGAAAGTGGTCGTATGGCGAAAAAAAACACCATTTTTCGACGTTTCTCATCAAGCACTATCCAATGGCATCAAAAAAATCGCTAAAAAAGCAAAAACAAATTTTCAAAATTTGAATTCTGGGGGGGGGTATTTTGATTTCTGGGGGGGTATTTCAACTTCTGGGGGGTGCATACCCCCACGCCCATGTGTGACTATCACTATGAATAAATATTTTTTCAAAATCGAAATACGTAATTTTTTCATTCTCTTAGAATAGCAATAAAGTTTGCACTGGCATGAATGTGAATATAAACTTATTATATGTACATATTGTATTGTACATAAACTTATTAAATGTGCATATTTACTAACAATTTTGTATCAAATATCAAATATTCATTTTTGTCCAGGATCTTGATTTACTTTTATTTTTGTGCGCGTTAAATTCGGCCTACAGCGTAGTTTCACATGCGCTATGGAATGCATAAGCAATAAATCGCGTTTTCAGAATCAAAAAATTCTAAAAATAAAACCTCATTTGCATTTTGAATCGGGCGGATACTTAATCCTTTTTTGTCAAAATAAACATTTTTAAGTGGAGCGTTGCACAGCACAGTATCTTCGAAAACTGAGAAACTGGCTGCACAAAAGTCTTGGCTACGCCTCTGTTTTTGGTTAAATGGCGAGTAAATCATTTGATGGCACTTTCGCAGCACTGAAGTTACACAAATATGTAGCTGTAATTTTGCAGCCAAAATAAGTTTAAGTAGGATAGCACTAAAATATTACGAAATGTAAATAATAGGCCTCTTTTACCAAATCCTGCATGTTTTAAATTTGCTATGAATTCATATAAGCAATGTTATTGCATTGGTAAAAGTATTTATGTGCATAAATACGTACCTACTTGAAAAGGCATTACTTTTCCGAAATCATTAGTCAGTTAGGAATTTTCATGACAATTTTATTATTATACCACTTGTCGGTCACCCGGGACTGTCGGCCACCCGGTACAGTCGGCCACCCGGGACTGTCGGCCACCCGGTATAGCCGGTCACCCGGGACTGTTGGCCAGACGGGAATTTTTGATTGTCAGATCTATTCTTAAAACCATTTGTCGGTCACCCGGGACTGTCGGTCACCCGGGACTGTCGGTCACCAGGACTGTCGGTCACTCGGGACTGTCGGTCACCCGGGACACAATCGTTGGGACGGTGGGGCTGTTGGGACGGTGGGGCTGTTGGGACTGGTGGAGCAGTTGGTATTTTTGGTGGGGCTGTTGGGACGGTTGGGCTGTTGGGACGGTGGGGCTTTGGGACGGTGAGGCTGTTGGGACTGGTGGGGCTCTTGAGACACAATCAAATCAAGCTTCTAATCGCTCATCCGCCAAAATTTCACAATTATCCGGCGCTTTTCGCCGGATTTACGCTGAAGTCAAAGACATTTATTGATTTTTTCGCAATTGTCGAAAATTTTATGATTAATCGAAAAAACGCTATTTCGCACGTGAAGGGCAGATTTCTGGACCCATTTGTGACTGTTTTTAGAAAAGTGAGGTACCCTATTAAGAAAAACCTAGATCTGCCACTACTATATGTGTACACTTCAGATCATAGATGGTATTTTCTGCAATAGTACTTATTAGTATAAGCGCGAAGAACAGATTAATTCAAGAGTTCTCATCTTATAAAGGCTGTTAATTAATAAATTAGAAACTGGAAGAATAACAATAACCTTTCGAACAGTATCAATGATATTTCCACTCCTACATTAGTTCGTTTAAATGATTACAATCATAGGTGAACAGCATCGAAATTCTGGGAGGGAAGTGCAAGATTTTTTAAAGGTCAAAAAATTTTCTTAAAAATGGTGGTATGGCGAAAAAACACCATTTTTCAACGTTTCTCATCGTGCACTTTCCATTGGCACCAAAAAATTACTAAAAGAAACAAAACAAGTTTTCAAACATTGAATTCTGGGGGTGCATAGTCCCGTGAACCTCTCCTCCATACGTGGGCAGCAAGAAAATTCTGGGGGGTGCAAGATTTTTTTGAAGGTCAAAAAATGGCCTTAAAAATGGTGGTATGGCGATAAAAACACCATTTTTCGATGTTTCTCATCAAGCACTATCCATTGGCATCAAAAAATTGCGAAAAAAACGAAAAAAATTTTCAAAAATTGAATTCTGGGGGGGGGGTATTTTGGTTTCTGGGGGGGTCCATACCCCCCAACCCCCTCCCACGCCCAGGTGTGCTCTCCTCACGCCCAAGTATGATTACAATTATTAGCGCAAAATCTTAAATGTGAAGTTATCTTCTGAGTTTCAAAATTTTATGCAGAGTGTTTATCGAGGAGGCCGAGAATTTGCAAGAAAATTTTTGAGTTTATAATGGAATATTCACATCAGACACTTATCCAAGCTCACAATAAATGATATTAGTCATCAACACATAAATACAAATTTTCTGTAGTGCTATGTGCTTACCACATTTGCAGAGAAATCATTCAAAACAACATTTCACCTGATAGCATGCATTTTAAAGTTAGCCAGATCCTTTTATACCGATTTTCCCTTTATAGGGGCGAAATTTAGAATGGTCCTGCCTGAAATTTAATTTAAAAATGAAATAGCATCATAAATAGTTCTTGGATTTTCACTGCCAATTTACAACTATCCGTGTCTTCCATCTAGCTCTGTTACGCTATAGAATGTTGATTTACAAGTTTTAAGCATCTTTTCCCTGTTAAAATTGTGGCTGGGGCGTAAAACATTCAGGGCGGCACAAGCTTTAATTCTGAATATTTCGTAAAATTGTGAATTTTGATCGAAAAATTATCACTTGGTGCAAAGTAAGAACAGCATAGATAATATATTAATCTCTAATCCTGCCAAAGCTGATCATTTAATCAATTTTCATGTATTTTATCCGGCCAGGGTTAACAGACCTTATGAGCTTCATTTACAAGATCTAGCAGAATAAAATAAAAATTTATGCATTTTCCGATTTAGGCTACGTATTCTGAGAGATGAACTAAAAGTAAAAATAAATCACGAATATTAATTGATCGGATGAATAGCTACTCAGCAGTTGGCTTTTCAGTTTATATCACTTCTTTAAAAGTAAAAAAATAAGTTAAATATGTTAAATATTCAAGTTAAATAAGTTGAATAAGTTAAATAAGTTAAATGAAATAAGTTTAATAAGTTAAGTTAATTTAGTTAAATATATTTTAAGTTAAATAAATTAAATACAGGTCTATATTTTTGCTATAGAAACAGTCCAACTATCAAATTTTGCTGTTCGAATTCGTCAGTATTTTTAAATAGACCATTTGAATGCTTCTTTACAATTGCCTAGATTGATTTTAGAAAATAATTTGAGATTTTTACTTTTAATTATAAACGTTTTAGCCCCGGCCCGGGGCCTGGGCTTCGGACATTCCTAGTGGGTAGACGTCGAAATAGCGGACAAAAATCCTCCATATCACTAATTGTGGATGGTTTGTGGCATATTTGTACAGGAGATCGGTTTTTCGCCGTTTTCGCCTGTAATTTTAGTTTTTTCGATGAGCATTACCTTTTTTCTATATGAGAGATCGAGAACACAACCATGAAATTCATATGTGGCAGAGGATCGCGGTTTTTATCGACCAAAACGATGTTGTATTTAGAAATTTCTGCGAATTTTCCAGGGATCTAAATTTTGCAGACTCTGAAAAGGTTTACTGCAATGCTAAGTGAACTGTATTTAACAAAATCAAGCTCTTATTGAGATGACATTTTTTTAAATGTGAAGCACAAAGTTTTGTGAGGTACATATACAAATGTATTTTTCGTGTTAGTATGATAAAACGATAGAAGCATAATAACGTTGTAAGCTTTGTTTTTACGTAAATTATTAGTAAATTAAATTTAATTATAAATGATAAATAAATACAAATAGCGTAAAATGGATGCGAAGAAAAAATTACGACAACGATAAAAAATAATTAATAAATGAAATATAAATTAAAAAACCAGTAAATCACAGTTATTAAGTATAAAGGAGCTCTTTATTTAGGAATACCTTTGCACGATTTAGATTCAGTAAGACCCGGAGAATCAGATGAGCGAAAACTGGGTAGAGAAGTTATAGTTGTAGGGCAAAATTCAAGGCCTGGAGCGATACGTATTTCGAGCGAGACAATAATGAACGGCTCAATTATCAGGCATACTACAGGTAATGATCGAGGTGAGCATTTTTGTGATCATTTCTCATTAGCCTTCGTTGGATGGGCTTGTTAAAATTGGCAAAAATTTTGATGATTTTTCATATAAAGACAATTATTAAGATAATCGAATAGCATTCTTCTGACTGTCACTTCCTTTCAAAATAGTGAACCTGATTGTCATGTTATTTTCTTGAAGCAGCAGCATCTTTAACTATTAGTTTTATTTTCCTTTCACACAAATAATCTGTCGACAACTTTGTCTGAAAGCATTATCAATGCCAGAATAATGAAAGAACAATTTTGTGCCAAGCTCAAAATTAGAAAGGAATACCACTATCCGCTTTTGATGATGGCTCTAATTTTTGGAATTTTAACATTTTTTGTGTTTTTTTCGTTAAAGGATGATTTTTATCTGTACCAAACTTAGATTTGTTAACACCGTTAAAGTATTCGAACTTGGACTGCTTCAATTCGACCCATTTAGCTATCTTGAAATCATCGAAGATTAAGAAATTACGATAGGTTAAATATGTGACACATACCTGGGCGTGGGGGGATTTGGGGGTATGCACCCCTCAGAAATCAAAATACCTCCCCGGAAACCAAAATACCCCCCCAGAATTCAATTTTTGAAATTTTTGTTTTTTCGCAATTTTTTGATGCCAATGGATAGTGCTCGATGAGAAACGTTGAAGAATGGTGTTTTTTCGTCATACCACCATTTTTAAGATCATCTTTTGACCTTTGAAAAAATCTTGCACCCCCCAGAACTTTGGTGGCGCCCACCTATGATGTGACAATTCATATAAAGGGTGGGTGACTCAAAAAAGGCTGCATTCATAGGTGCATCCGATGTTACTGGTCATAAGCACACTTGGGCGTGAGAGGGGTTGGGGCATATGCACCCCCAGAAGGCCGTATACCCCTCCCCCAGAAACCAAAATACTCCCTCCAGCATTCAATTTTTGAAATTTTTTCTTGTTTTTTCGCAATTTTTTGATGCTAATGGATAGTGCTCAATAAGAAACGTTGAAAAATGGTGTTTTTTTCGCAATACGATCATTTTTAAGACCATTTTTTGACCTTTGAAAAACCTTGCAACCCCCACCCAGAATTATTGTGCTGCGGTCATAACTTCCGTTAGCATAAACGTAAAATTCAAAGCCACCTACGTTAAATAAATAAAAATCTCTTAGTCCAAACTGTGTAAAAAATTTTGGCTAGCAGCTAGCGATTCGTGCGCTACGACGATCAGTTTACGCGCTATCCTGAGCATTAGTCTTTCCCATTCCAAACGGCCCATTTACGCTGTTCGCCATATTACTGCAGCAAAACATTTTGCGCCATATTTACAGCCATAGGTGGGCGGCACCATAATTCTAGGGGGGCGGGGTTCAAGATTTTTCAAAGGTCAAAAAATGGTCTTAAAAATGGTGATATGGCGAAAAAACACCATTTTTCAACGTTTCTCATCGTTCACTATCCATTGGTATAAAAAATTGCGAAAAAACAAAAAAATTAAAAAATTGAATTTTGGGGGGTATTTTGGTTTCTGGGGGAGTATTTTAGTTTCTGGGGGGTATTTTGGTTTCTCAAGGGGTGCATACCCCCAAACCCCCACGCCCAGGCGTATTTTCAGCAAAGCACATTAAACATCAATAAGAAGAGTTTAAAGTATCCAGCCGCTACGGGAACATAATTGAAGAAGCCATTTGTGCAGTGAAAAACTATTACAGTAATAAGACTTCAGCGAAAATGGATCCTCTGGAATGGAACAGACTATATTATAAACCTTAGGCTTGAAAGCTTGTTAGATTTTGTCATCAATCTGCTCACCCTTTTGACGATTATTGCAATTTTTGCATCCGGTGTTAAGAGTGCCTACCTGGATTCTAAGCAATGTTCTTATAATTTTTGTGACAAAAGACATCATCAAAAAAGTACATACAACTGCTCACTCAGTAATGTCGTATGTACATACAATGCAGCAACTCTGGACCTTAAAGAATTTCAAAAAGGGTCGCGAAGAATATGCCCACGGTAAGCCAATATCTAGTCAAAATTTTCTTCACTTTCTGGGAATTACTTTTTTATGTATCCAATACAACAAATTTGAAAATTACATGTTCAGATTACCCATAGTTATGTGAGGGATGTCGCCTTTTTCCTGGGTCACCCTGTGCGCTATGTATATACAAAAATGCAATTTTCACAAGTATCCGAGAGCATATTCCAATTCAACATGTGCGTATTTCCAAATTTGTAATTAGGTTTTATTGCACGTAGATGATTCTTCTAATGATTCGTCGGAAGTCCGTCAACGAAGACGTCAAAAAAGACACAAACAGCAACATAGGACGCTTTCGTCTAACGACAATAATGCAAATCAGGCGGACAGTTCTTCAGGGACAGAAATGCAAAAGGTTCGTAAATCTGCTGAACAATCTGTCTAACACAACTTGGCTGAAGGGACAAAAATAGTGGAAGATTCATGTCGTGTATTTTCGTTCATTATTAAGAATGCTTGTGATATGTACAGTCTGTTGCATTTAATTTTGTGGTTTTCTCTACAATTTAATCCTCATAAATCGGCAAAACTTTGATGCAGTAATGCGGCTTCAAACGTCTCCACTAACTCGAACTGTAGAATATTTCAAATGTGGCGTTAGCGTAAAGCATTTTTGTAAGCACTTCAAATTGGTCCAACAACCCCAAAGCTAAATGAAACGGACTATGGATAATGCGTATGTACAACACTGATATTTGAATCTCAAATAAGACAAAATCGATTGTCATGTTTTTTGTGAATGTTATAGATGCACAGCATGGCCGGTCCGGGAGATCGTTACATAATTAGCTATTTTGGGCCAAAATGTCCTCAAAAACTCGTTCCCATATGTGATGAAATAGTGTAAAAATATGATCATGTAAAAAATTCGCAATTCGTAGTCAACTTCAAACACTTGAGCATAATTTTCGATCTGCAATTTATAAAGAATATCGTAATTGGTGCTTCAGTTTATATGACATTGCATTCTTAAATTCCGATCCATGCGCGAGGTTCCATTAAATAAACAGAGTAATTCATGACAAGTCAGGCTCCGCTCTGACTATAGACTATTTCATTTGTCCAAGAGCTTTTTCAGCAAATTTTTCCCGAGGCTACAGTAACTCTATCTTCTCTACATACTTACTGTATGTCATTTAGGGATCCCTGTAGCTACATAGGAAGGAAGGGTTTTTCTAAAAAATTTCTTACGGCATAATTCATTCTTGTCTTCCAGCAGATCATGCAACATGCGGATGGAATTCGCGCATTCAGCTTGTCATTAATCGACCGTTAAACAATAGACTAGCATTTTAAACAACCGAAAACGTTTGCTTATCGCAGTGGTAGAACGTCTGATTGTCGTCGAAGCAACATGGGTTCGATTCCTGTGCAAGATTTTATCTAGTGCACTTACTGTAGTATGTCACAGCACTGTCTAGATGCTTGAATTAAGTCTATCTGGACGCTTCAGTGCATTAAAATAAAAGAATGGCGGCCGCTCACCCCACTCAACTTTTCTGTCGAGCTACATTAAATCACCTAGTCAGTCGTACTGTAGCCGTCAAAAAATTATCTGGAAAAGCTCTCGAATGAATGAAGCAGACTATAGGAATACGAGGCTTGGCGCACAAACGCTTGCTGCTGGGGCCAAAAACAGGGTGACGTTGAGAACTGGTGGCATGCAATTCTACCCTATTTACAAGTGTAAGTGCGGTGCACACACATACTCATCGAGCTCATGCGCTGCTATTTTTCGTAGCTTTCCCCGTCAGCTTGTTTCGCTGTTCGGATGTCTTTTGCGCCTCTTTTGCGCTTTAAACCGTCGAGATGACGTTTCGTATCCGAACTAAATGGCGCAATTTTTGGGTAATGGAGCACTGGTTCGGTTAACCCAAGCGACCAAACACTGGCTAGTGGCGGGTCTTCGGATCTGCCCAGTTTTTAGACTTCTCAATTACATTTGAAGTATCACGGAGATCCCTTTGGGATGCTCCCACAAAGGGCCTCTTTGTTAACAGGGGATGGTGTACTGCGGTGCATATGTATACACACACACCGAGCTCATGCGCTGCTATTTTTTGTAGCTTTTTCCGTCAGCTCGTTTCGCTGTTCGGATGTGCCATTTATAGTTTTTGCGCTTTAACCCGTCGAGATAATGTTTCATCTCCGGATTAGAAATAGCATAATTTTTTGGGTAATGGAGCCCTGGTTCGGCTCGCTCAAGCGACCAAACACTGGCCAGCGGCTGGTCTTCGGATCTGCCCAGTTTATTAGACTTCTCAATTACATACATAAGTACCTGGCTGCAAAGTATAAATATGTATGTACGTTTCGCTAAAAGTGGGTTGTCGAAAGAATATGATATTTTTTCCTATTGTCTGTTTCACATAAGTTTGGACATGAATTTTAAGAAATTTTTCGAAATTTAGCCGATGGATTACGATGATTATATATCAAATCAGTGCTATAATTGCAATGTGTCAGCTTATTCACGGACATGGTTTTTAAAATTTATGGGGCGATAAAACAAGGGACTCTAATCGTTTGTATTTGATTGTCACCATGATGTTTCGAATACACATTTATTATGAAATGTGAAGTTACTGTATTACATCGCGCGAACTGAAGGTGATTGGACGGGACCGGGATTCAGCAGAGTGTTGCCGGGTTTTTTGGGTTTTTGCGGATTCAAAAATAAATTACATGTCAAGTTGTTCAATTTATTTGACTTTTCGAATTTTTTGTTTTTGTGCTTTAGAACGTTACAAGCATTGTCATAAACGCCGAAAAACGATTTTTTGACACATACCCACCACCGTTTTTTTCCCAGCGATTTGGTTGACATTTTAGACCAGACCCAAAATTTTTTTCCACTTTCTTTTTTGGAGGTCTAATAACATGAAAAATAGAGCGCCTGTGTTGAAATATCAGTGTTTTTCAAGTACAAAAATTTCGCGCTCTACAAGAAATAGGTATCACGATCATTATACGTTATTTCTGTTGAAACTCGAATTTCCTTTCTTTAATAAAGCATTTTAGCCAATTATGAAGTCGCTTTTGACAATTAAAACTATAATTTTCACATGGCGCGAAGCGCCGAAAAATTTTGAAATTTTAGCTTTCTAAAACGCATTTTTGCATTACAAAAACTAACCAAATCCGTGCAGAAGGTAAGGATTTTCAATCGTAGTGAAGTCCTAGGACCAGATTGTTGGTAAAATGTACGTGTAAGTGTAAGTGTAATGTAAGTGCACTGCCTGTACGCCTTGGCTTTACTTACATACCGACTAAATTATTTCGCGTTATTTTTTGCATTTATTGACAATTCCTTTCCTAAAATTGCTCATTTAATAATTTTTTGCATTATTGTATTGGTATTTGTTGTAACATGTCTTGTCCATGTAATTCAGCCAATAAACTATTCTAATAATTCTAAAAAAATGCTGCAATTTGCGCTGCGCGGCTTAAACGTTACTAACAAAACAAGTAAGAATTAAATCAACGGTGCTTGCGCTGAAAAATTTGTGTAGTTTCACCTCTCTAAAACGCATTTTTAACATTACAAAAATTTTCCGCAAATGCCAACCAAGCCCAAAATTTTTTCATTTCCTAAAATTTTGGTTGACAAATAGACCAAAAAGTGGAAAAAAACGGTGATGCCCACTATTTTTAGCCCAAATAAGGCACTTTCCCATGCTGTGCATGTCTGTTGATCATGAATACGATATTCGTTTTTGATGAAAATTTGTGTAATTATATAGGTTTAGCGAATTTCTTATATCAGCCCATCTTACTTCATTATCTAGTGCCTCCATCCGGGTTTTCTAAATTTTTCTGCTCGAATATCGTCATTTCGGCGTAAATATTTTTAGAGTCACTAAGGTTCGAAGTGGCGGCCTTCAGGTTGGCAAACAAGCGCTATATCCACTGAGCTATCAGGCTGATGATTTAAATTTTATAGAATGATAAGGCATTCGTCAGATTGCTTTAGGATTCATTTTGGTGCAAAGCATAATCTAAGCCTAAGCATTGAGATGCAACGTGCGTCGCTCGCTCCGCGCGTTGCATCCCACTGCTTGGGCTTAATTAATGTGCTGGCACCATTATGAATGCGCATAACTAAGCCTAAGCCTAACTCTAAATTAATCAAGGGATAAAATGCCACTGAGGCTTAGGTTATGTCTGGCACCATTGTGAATCCTCAAGCTATCTGACGTCAAGGTATACATGAAAAATAATGGTTGTTTTCATTGATCAGGCGCATCGATTATGATCGGAAATTTGCATAATTTTGTATACAAAAATGATTAGACATGCGGTTTCATTAAAAATAACAATCATATTCGTGATCAGCGTTGTTAATTGAATTCTCACCATATCTAAGGTATCTGGTTAGCAAAATCTACAAGGTATACAGCTCTAGTGCCGGTAAAACGTCTTTAAATTTATTCCTTCGTCCTCCCTTATGTTTGTAAGAAATTTTGGTCGTGCCATCTTCCGAAACGAAATCCTGGATACGGGCTTGTATGTAGCATAGAAACCGGCGCAAAGCGCCAAAAAATTTCAAGGTTTTTGTCGTTTCATCTCAATTTTGCGCAATATAAAAGCATACAGAACAGAAAATCTTGATTCCGTAGAAAACAACGAGAAAATTACCTAGGTAGATTAACTTCTACCCACATATTTAGGTACCTAATGAATTCGGTGCTACACTCCAAAAATTGTGCGAAACTTTGAAAATTCCTCGCATTTTTACACTTTTAGCTCAAAATCGGGCGTTTTTAGACAATTGTTGATTCATTTTTGAAAAGTCAAAACTGCTGACTTTTAATATATTCCGTGCAAAGTTTAGCGTCATATTTGGACCAGCGATAGGTAAACCGGCGCCGGAAATACATATTTTTCATTTTAGTCAAGAATCCTAATAAGTTATTAATAAAAGAGCAGCAATCGGCGCGGCGCAATTTGACCACCAGTAAAGAGCATTGAAAAAGAAATTTTTCACTCCTCGAAAAAATCGCGATGTTTCGAAAGTTTCAAAAAAAATTGTAGAAATAGGTGCTGTTTTAAGCGTGTTTATCTATCTGTTTGCTCAAAAGTGTCAAATTTCAGGCGCTTCGCGCTATATACTTATTATTTGATCATATTTTGTTCAAGTTTATTTATTCGAATTTTTTATGTTTCTATGCTCTACAAGGATAGAGCATCGTCAGAAACGCGAAAAAATGATGTTTTTGACAAGTAGATTTCATCCCCCAACGTAGATTTCATCCCCCAGAATTCCCACACTGTGCATGTCTGGATACAAGTGAAAAGTTTTATTTATGCCAATCAGTCAGTTTTTTTGGCCAGGCTTTGTGATATGACATTGCACACTGTTTATGACTTATGTATTAATTGGCTGATATAAAAACGGACTACTAGAACCTATCTGGCTTTGATAGTAGTTTATCTTAAAAGTGCCTATATATATTGTGATCTAAGTTATCCAACTAGGGTGGGTGAATTTGATGGCCGATAAATTTTTCTTGAAAATATAAGTGAACTGTAGTGTTGAATGTCTGTTTACTGTTTAACACAATCTAAGCAATCAATCTGAATAAATGCTGATACTCGAGCCCACGAAATGACTGTATAAACACAAAAATAAGAATATTGTCAAAGTCCTTACTCGAACAAATTCAAATCTGTCACAGAAAAAAATCGTTGTAGAGCCAACAAATCTTGTCTGCAAAGCACGGCTCCATGATACCATTAATGCCTAGCAGCACTATTCTGGCAGATGTTAAAATCATGCTTTGCTCAAGTATGATCGGTAAATCAGTCATTTTGTCTCAGAAAACCATTTTGATGCGCAAATTTGTGTACCTATTAAAGTTTCCCATACGATGGGAAACGTTGATAATGAAATGCCTTCCATCTCAGGGTTCAGCTAATCTTCGGGTATGCTTGCATGAAATCAGTAGAGAAAGAACAGCTCTATTGATTGGCATCAGTTGCAATCACACATGGGCGTGGGGGGGATCTGGGGGGGGTCTGGACCCCCCAGAAACCAAAAGACCCCCCAGAAATCAAAAGACCCCCCCCAGAAATCAATTTTTGAAAATTTTTTTCGTTTTTTTCGCAATTTTTTGATGCCAATGGATAGTGCTTGATGAGAAACGTCGAAAAATGGTGTTTTTATCGCCATATCACCATTTTTAAGGTCATTTTTTGACCTTCAAAAAATCTTGGACACCCCCACAATTTTCTTGCTGCCCACGTAGCGAAACTCTAACGTCATTTTAGCCGTTTTTTTAGAGTCGCCCCCTTTTTACCGTATATATGTGTCCAAAACGTGATTTTTAGGCGTTTTTGACTATGCTTTTTCTATCTCGTACATGGAAACGAAAGAATTTCGAAAAGTAATCGAAAAAGAGTAGGTTAAGTAAATTGAACGATATACCCAGTGCCTACCTAAACCTAGTCAGGCGCGGCATTTTTTGAGCCACAATATACTTAAACGCTTAAAGAGCACTTTTTGTGTGATTTCATTGGAATATTAAAAATTCCAGGTAAAAGATATAAAAATTTTGCGGAGGGGTGAAAAGCTCCCTAGTTGTCCAAGATCATGCGTTGGAAGCTCCAAAAAGCAGAAAGATGCGCTTATTCCGAGAACTTTCAAATTTTTTACTAGTCCTTTGGTCATCTATTTTGGGACTCCTCCTTAAAGAACTGCGTTCACCACTGATCGAATGAGACTAGCTGCTTCAGATGTGTTTTTGCAATCCCAATGCCGGATTTCTGTATTAAAGTTAGTAAGCATTTTCACTTTTTACGTATCTTTGCTTCAGATCCGACTTTAAGAATGAAGTTCAAAGCGAACTGCCTCTAAATTCAGACGGACTGACTAATTAAACCGATCGTCTTCAATAGTGCGAATCAATAAAGTTTCATGAAATTTGAATAGTTATGTCGGGCTGCTTGGACAACATTAATTGCAGCTGTGGTCTTGACTGGCGTGAAAAACGCAATGCTATATCATCCATTGGAGCTGGGATACTTGTAAGTAACATGATCCGCTCCTTTGTAATATAGTTTTTCTAGGTTGATGTCTGTTATTCCTCAATTTTTTCAGAGTGTTTTTTCTGAGAACCACGCTCTTTTATTCGGCGGCGTCAGCCGCCGATATATATAAACTTCACTTGGTGGCATGGTGTTACAATTGGGTCTCGAAGCGAAAGCTGAAGCTCGCTTGTTGGATGTTTAGTTTCTCTTTTATTAAAAGTCGTTTTAAAATCGAGCTATTCAATTATTGACACAAAAATTCTGTCTTGCTTTTTCACTATGTTCTGAACTTTTTTAAATCTTAATACAGTGGCATCGTACACAGGCATCCAGGATTCGGCCGAGGGGGCGGATCCGAAGTAAATTGGCTAATACCTCAAAATTTCCGCTGGGACATATAGCTTATACAAACCGCATTTTCCGACGTTTTTAAATATGCCTTATATGCTTATAAAATTCGAACTTATCGAGAAAAAGATTTCTCCTCTCTGAACAAGCTATTTAAAGTGCCGTTGTTAGTCGCGCTCGAGTCAAAAGTATAAAAAATACTCCGAATACGGCAGCCGAAAGTCTTAGATTTTCTAGCAAACAGATGCAATTTTCTGTTCTTTCCATCAGTGATCGTACGGGGTCAGATTTTCACCCCCGATCGGGGTCGGGGATGAAAAACCCCGGTCGTCGAGGTCGGGTTTGAAGATTAACAATTAACATTGCATGATTACATACCAATTTAAAGAGGATAAAAACGACACCTTCACTTGTTTGTAGAGCATACTAATAAAGCTGGTTATGTTCAACATTTTATTTTCATTCAAAGTTCAAGCATGGTTTTAGCAATTAGCATTACTTTCAATTTTAATCACTAATCGCTCTCGCTTTTTCGTATTCTTCCACAGTTTTTTCATAACAGTTTTCTATGGCGCACTGATTGTAGAGGAGCCAATAACGCGAAGCGCCGAAAATTTTCGAAATTTTTACCGTTTTCATGTAGAATTTACGCCTTTTTATTGACAAACAATTCGGAAATCATAAGTGGCGCAAAGCATCAAGAAATTCAGTCATATTTTACCGCCCTAAGACAATAATCGGCGGTGCTAAGCGCAGGAAAATTTTGACTTTTTTACTCTTTAAACTCAATTTATACCGCTTAAATCATACAGAACAGATAATCTAATTGCGGCGCGAAGCGCCGAAAATTTTTAAAAATTCCTAATCCTTTCACCTTTTCTGTCCTCCTAAAAATCTCTTTCAACATGTAGAACGAGATTGTACGGCCGGGGAGTCTGGGGTGGCGCGCTCAAGCGCCACTAGCGAGGTCCAGAACAGAACCCCCGAAAATTTTGTAAAAAAGCACTCTAATTTTTACTAATTGGAAAAGCTAAAATTTTCGGAAATTGGCAAAATCTCAGTTCTGAATTAAGTCAAAAAAAAACTTAAAATTGATGAACACCTTACACTGCACAAAACTTCTGAGCTGAAATGCGTTTTTCGACCTCTGCTAAGTATGTAGCGCAGCAACGGGTCGCAATCAATAAGTCATTGAAAGATGTATCAATGGGAATTTTGCTCTTACCATTTTCAGGCCCATTTGTGGCCTTCTTATTAACTAGTTCAGAAAACAGAAAATGCGCAAAAACACAAGAAAATTTGGCCTTTCCTTTCATTTAAAATAGAAATATGTGTCCTTGTAAAGAAAGATAAACAAAGCAGAGAATAGATAAATTGGTACGCAAACATTTTCGCACTTTTACTTTTATGTTCAACAGCATGTGCAGTTTCATTCAATGAAGTAATATTGTATTAAATCACTAAAGTGCTGCGAAGTGCTGGATAATTTTAACAGATTCGAGCTTTTAAATTCATTGGATCTGTATAACAATAAATAATAATGACTCGGCGTGAAGCGCCGGAAAATTTTGACGTTTGTGCCTTTTTAAAGTCAATGTTCTGGACACATTGCGCCAGAAAAATCAACATAATTTCTGAAAAATTCCGGGGGGCATGTGCCTCCATTCCCCCCCGGCTACGCCTGTGATTCCGGAGTAATTTCGGCGCACTTCATAATGTAAAATATGCGAACATGTACGTACGTCTTAACAACATGGCGACCAGGCGTAATTTTATGAAATATCGCGAGTGTCGAGTTTAATATATCAATTTTGCTGGTGAATGAATCGTCCTTGTTCCGAATTTATTTGCTATTTATACAATTCTTCTATGTACCAACAAATAAAATGCTATATTTCACCCCGAAAAAGGTTCAACCCCGATTCGAAAAATCATGCCCTTGGTCGGGGGTCGGGGTTTAGGCCGGGGGTCCCCGTACGATCACTGCTTTCCATTCATTATCTTGTAAGCCAAAAATCCTCCTCCTTTAATACTGCCCTGTATGTACACATACGTGCATTACTATGAGTTCGGAATAAAGTAAAAATTTTGCTTGATTTTTTAAAGTTTTCTTTACCATTGTAAAGAGTTTGTCGAGAAATACTAAAAAATGTAATTACATATTTTTGCACCTGAAAAATATACCGTAACAAAGTCATGAGTGCACAAGGTCGGGGTCGGCAGGGGGATTAAAATCCCAACAAAGCAAAACAGCAAATTTAAGGTTCATGATTTTTTGTTGTTGTTTCAATGATCAAAATGGTCAAAATATCATATAAAACATTTTTTCGTGGTAATATCGCATTATTTATCAATTTTGGGCGCTTTTTGAATGAAAAGTACTTTAAAGTACTAATCTGGAGCGAAGCGCCGGAAAAATTTTCACGTTTTTTCTGCTTTTGACCCGAAAAATGATGCAAAAAAACGTTCTATCAGCTCAAAATCGCTGGCAGTACCTGTCCGGCTGACCGTTCAGGGCGGGTAATACCCTCCTCTCACCCCCTATGTGCATGTATCAACAAAATCATGTTTTACATTTTTCGAAACATAGGAATAGTGATAATATTATACTGTTGAAAGAACTCTGCCATTTAGATCACAACTGAGGCCTGATCTGTTTACGGATCTTCCAGAAACTAAGGACATGAATTTGCCTATAAGTTCCGAAGAAAATCACTCTTTTTTGCCCATTTTTTATGCATTTCTAAGAGTAGTGATTCTACCCGTATTAATATTTGTAGGAATCTTTTAAGTTTTCACGTTAACCCCCTGTGCAGGCTGTTTTTAAAAAAATAGCTGCCATATCCTAACTATAGGGCTACAGTATACCTTCAGAGTCAAACTAAATAAAAAACCAATTGTGACCTAAAAACCAGCGATGATTTTTATAAAACTTGGCAAGAATGTTGCTCTGAAATGTTACGTGATGCCTGTGACTTATTTCCCCGAAATTATAGGAATTCCCACCAAAAATCCCAAAAAGCTCGATCGTGACCCCAAAAGACCACAGTAAACTAAAAAACCAATGCCAAGTATATATTGCCATGGCAACAAAATTAGTTTCAATCTAATCACAGATTCAATAGTCTAAATCGGATGACGCATAAATTTTTATTCTTTCCCGTTAGATCTTTCAGTGAATTCCCATGATCTTTCAACCGGCCGGATAGAACGCAGAAAAACTGATTAAATGTGGAACTAAGGCTGAATACTCGCACATCAACAATTTTAATGGCGTACTTAGTACAGCTTACTTAGATTTTTTATGGCCTTAAGTCTTTTAAAGTGAAAATCAGCACAATAATGATCAGGTCAGGAAACTAAAAGTGTATATATAATTGATTGAAATTTTCTTGTGGATAAGCTGATCTTTACAATAAAATGATGAGCACGTTGCATTACAGAAAATTTCTACTCATATTTAAAACTGACATTCATTGAAAGAATGGATCCTAG
This sequence comes from Mermis nigrescens, assembly GCA_036768485.1. NCBI lineage: Eukaryota > Metazoa > Nematoda > Enoplea > Mermithida > Mermithidae > Mermis > Mermis nigrescens. Next base: position 130,673 of record JAVLUZ010000768.1, on the reverse strand, counting down.
CTGATTATAATTTGTATTATGAATTTAAAAATTTCCATGCAATTCTTTACCTCCTGGTAAATCAGTCGTGGGCGGCACCAAAGTTCTGGGGGTGAAAGATTTTTTCAAAGATAAAAAAATAGTTCTAAAAATGGTTGTATGGTGAAAAAAGATCATTTTTCAACGTTTCTTATCGAGCGCTATCCGTTGGCATTAAAAAATTGCGAAAAAAATCAAATATATTCCGAAAATTGAATTCGGTGGGTGCATACCCTCCAAACCCCCACGCCCAGGTATGGTCATAAGCCGTTGAAATTCTGAGGGAACCTTGCACACTTAAGATTCAGCTCTATAGTTTGTCTTTATATAAATGAACTGATTCAGGAACAGGAGCATCATTGATGCTTTTCAAAATATTTTTTCTCACCCCTAGTTTTTAATTTAAAGTCTTTATAAGGTGAGGAATCTTTAATTACGCTTTTTGTATTTTTAATAATGAGTTACCATCGCTTAAAGTAGCATAAATTGTCTCAAGTGTGCGCGTATAGGGTCAGCGTACATTTGTATACATAAGATCTTGCCACGGCCCTGGCTAAAAAGTCGGCCCCGGGACATCCCTAATTTTCAATGAACTGATTCTAGCACCATACATGCACAGCATGGTAATTCTGGGGGAATTATAAAGTGCTCTTTCATGTTCCAAAAATGGTACGTATGCGTCAAAAACATCGTTTTTCAGCGTTTCTGACGATGCTCTATCCTTCTAGAGCATAAAAACAAAAAAAATCGAACAAAAATCAAAAAAGTCGGAACAAATTGAACAAAATATAGTCAACACATGAGTAGGCAGGCCCGTCTCTAGGGGGGCGGGGGTGGACGCCCCCTGGCCGGAAAAAAATTATAAAAGGTAAGATAATGCACGGAAAGATGGTGTCTTTGACAACAAATTTTCAAATTTTCCATGTTTTACGCCGAATATGAAATATTTTCTATCATTTTGGCCCAAGCACGACCAAAAAATGGTGCTTTTTCACGGCTTTCTTAGTGAAAAAACATTTTTCAAAAAAAAATTCAAATTTTATTATCTTAGTGGATAGGGCATTCCGAAAAACGTCGAAAAATGAGGTTTTTGCGAGCTATCCCAACGAATTTTTTCAAGATGTAGACCAATTTATGTTGGATCCGCCGCCCTCCTTGGTCGGGTCCTGGATACGGGCCTGATTGTAGGGGATGTATAAGAACCTTATCTAGAATTATTTCTGCGAGCCAAAGACTTCATTCATAAAAATTAGTGAACTTTTTATGTACCTACATAGCTTAGACAAAATAATCGATTTTTTTAATTTGATGTATGTAATTGGATTAAATATCGGTAGAAAGTGAAAAAATTTTCAAAATATGCATATGTTAGTCCAATAAACATATTTCCGCTGCAAAGTGGGTTGATGACCCATCCTTTTTTACATGTATGATTTACTGCAATGTTTAAGGCCATTTAAGCTCAACAAGCTTTCTAGGCTGTTCTCATAGTTGTGCCATGCTGCGTATGTTTCGCATCTATGGACTCGGTAAAGTACGAATAACCAAATGCACGTGCTATAATTATGGAATGTTTGCTTCTATCACTTTTATTATAGTTTTGGTCTGCTTGGTGGCTTATAATTGACATCGCTGCCGTTTATCCCGCTAATGATTCCAGCAAGAATGGATTCTTACATGCCTACTATACATGTGGTGTCATCAGCACGCTATCCCTAATAATGTAAGTTCAGCACTCTTCTTCAGTCTTATAATTGAGCTTGATATCGACTTTAGAATTAAAAATATATATCACGAATCCTACTGAATTTATAAATCTTCTTCAGCTTTTTAGCTTAATATTGTAAATGAGAATATAATTTATGGTCAATTTATTTAAAGTGTCTGGTCTGTTTAAATTGTATGTATACGTACATTTTTTCATAGGGTGAACGCTGTATCAAACAGTCAAGTAAGAGGAGATGCAATCACGGAAGGAATGATCGGCAGTCGAGGTAAATATACTGCATTTTACTTCGCGTTAAATTAGAATATGCCCGTCAAAAAAATATAATGACGTATCTTTTCCATACATACCTTACATGGACATAGGAGGGGGTATTACCCCTACCTGAAATTTTGGAAAATCAGATACTGTCATGCGACTCTGAGAAAACGAAAGGTATGTCAAAACAGTTTTGAGATTACTATGAAAAAAGACCGAACATTCTTCTACCTAAAAATGATAAAAATAACAAAATTTTCTTGTGCTTCGCGCCATATTGATAGATTCGTGTATTTTCAATCGCTAAAAACCTAAAAATTAGCTGTGTTTCAGGAATAATAGTCAAGAAACCTAGTTTACCGCGCTTAACATGCTATTGTACCATATAACAGTACCGTAAGATTTACATGTACATAACTTACATTCACTTTTGTGCACCGTCTTTGTAAATGTACAAAGAGACCTTGCACAAATACAATAACCACAATTTACTGCATGCATGACTATTTCTGAATTTCACACCCCCCCGTCTACCCAGGCCCAACCCCGTCTTGCCCATATATCATTGATGCACAAGGTCAGGGTTAGGAGGAGGGGGGGGAATAAATCCCTAAAATCCAAACTAGTAACTTTAGTGTCCACGCTTTTTTGCTAATTACATGACGAAAATAATCAAAAAGCCTGTAAAACACATTTTCACGGTAATATCGCATTTTTAAAGCATTTTTAGTCCATTTTGTTTGCATTATGTCGCTTGTAACACTACAAAATGTAGATATTGATCAATTTAGTAAGAAATTTTGATGCTTAGACGGTGTTTTTTTACACGGGCCTCTTTGCACCTTGCGAAAAACCTCGCAAACTCCTTTTGCACGGCCTAAAATTTTTTTGTTATGCATATGTATCACAAATTTTCCGCGCTTCGCGCGGTAATGAATACTGTACAACCTATTATGTCTTTCACGCGATGTTTACAAATTAGAAAATTGCTATCTACTAACTGTGCGGTCATAAATCTATTGCATTTTTGATTATATCCATTTGAATTTAATTACTGTTCGTCCACGCTAAAGTCTCTACTGGACCTTAGTTGCACACTCACAATACTTCTGGGAGGGGGTAAACTGAATTTTCTGGGGGGTAAGTGATTAATTCTAATGGTCAATTATGGCGCTAACATGATGAGTTTATGTTAATTTTTTTCAGATATTTTTGTCGTTCCTTACCTCCTCCTCGTCACAACCCGTAAAAATGCTTTAATTCCTTGTATTTTACTCATCTTGAATATTCATGCTTATGTATGCATGAAAACAAGTGATAATACGAACGATAGAATGACTTGGACTATCAAATCTGGACAGAATAATGGGCAAAAGTGTCTGAATGAATGGACACAGTACTGCTCGAAAATACTTCAGACTATACTGTTGGGCATCGTTTGGCGCTCTTTTATAATTCCAACAATAGGTTTTGGTCCGCAAACGGCCTGAGGGTGGTACGCCTTTCAACAGTTGTGGTAGGAGAGATACCCCTCATACCCCCAGTGTGCATGTGTGTACTGTACTATATTATAGTACCCAGAAATTCGCATGTACAAAATGTATAAAGACTTTTGGGGACCGTCTTTGTGCATACATGTACAAAGGGACCTTGTACAAAAAACACTGCTGCTTTCATTATAAAAACCATTGTAATAATTATTGAGCGTATTTTACTCTCTTGTTCACTGCATGAAGCTCAAAAGGGTATGAAAAAAACACGTGAAATGGATGCTAAAATTTTTTTTAGCATTTTATCTATAAAGTGTCTGTCTTAATGCATTTTTATACGATTGAACCGGCATTCGCAAATCTATGTTGAAGACTAAGTAATTCCAATACTAAATGTTCAAAAGTTGTTATGCCTTTAATGAGAAAGAAATTGTATGGAATCGAAAGTTCGAAGCTTAGTGACTGATTTGCAAAGAAGCAAAAAGCTTAACCAAATCTACGCTTTGTCTTTATTTTTTGACACATTATATTTTTTCTGTGTTTGTGTTTTTGTCGAAATGAATAAAAAATTAATGTTGCAATGGAATATGCATTGTAGAATAAGCATGTTAGTAATAAGTAGGGATGCAACGGGTCCAGATTTTTTGGAATATCGGATCCGGGTCCGGGTCCGGGTCTCAAATTTTTCAGATAACGGGGTACGGGTCCGGGTCCGGGTCTGAAAAAAATAACGGGTTCGGGTCCGGGTCCGGGTCCACGAGAATTTGTGAATCATGTCTTATATGAACAAAATGGTCCTATTATTTATATACAGCTAATTTTTTAATGCACTCAGATTGCGTGATTGCTTCTTATTTACAGAATGTCAGTCAACAAAAAGTTAAAGTTCCTGAATAAGTGATTTAAATAATTATTTATACATCCAAAGGTGATATATATCGATAATTGTTTAGCAAAAAAGTGGGGCAGAAACGATCCAAATTCGAGACGTATTGATAAAAAAATTGCTCGAATGATTGTACTGGACGATCAGCCTTTTCAGTCTGTTGAAAATATTGGTTTTATGGAATTAAAACGAGAAATTATCTTTTTTAATTGCCTATTAAATTTCTTTTTAATATAAACTAATCAAGTTTATTTTCTAGATTCCGTTATATGAGCTTAAATCAAGAACATTTTATAAAAATGAAGTACTGAGTGAATATGAAAGTGTGCTAGAAAAATAGCTGAGCAGGTTAACAAATGCATTGAAGTCGGTATTTTATTCACGACTGACATTTGGTCTGGCATCAGCGAATCATTGTTTAGGCAAGTTTTCTTAACCTTGAAAACTCCGTAACATAATTGATTAATCACAACATTTTAATTTTTAAGTTTAACAGCACATTCGATTTCGAACGACTTTAAGCTGAAAAAGTGGATTTTGCATGCATCACTTTTAGGTGCTGAGCATCATACAGCACAATATTCAAGCGAAGTGCCCGAAAACAAGCTTTATTCGTGGGACATTAAAAAATAGTTAGTGAGTTAGCGCGTAGATTCTTGAGTCGTACAATATCTTTATGAATTTCTTGCAGGTGCACGTTATTGTACGCGATAATGGTACAAACATACGAGTATGTAGTTAAGGCGTTAGAGGATTCAAACTTACCAAGTTCAAGCTGTGCGGAGCCTAATTTGAATTTAATTGTTAAGGCGGTAGTGAAAAAAAACTTATTTTTTCGCAAGTTTCATGTACATACTTCTCAGCTCATTTATCCAGGCTCTAGAACAGCAGCAAACGGTTAAAAGTGCGCCTTATTTGCCGAAAAATGGCTGGCCATTTTCACAGAAGCGACTCAAACAGACAGTGGCGGATCTAGGATTTTCCTAGGGGGCGTATCCCAACTTTTCCAAAAAAAGTCAAAAAGAGGTCCGAAAATTTGCCCTTGACGCGTAAAATAGCGTTTTTCGGTGTGTTACGTTGTATACTTTTACATAAAATCACTTTTGACGTAATATTTTTTCTTAAAATTTTAAAAGTTTGCACAATTTTGTGCGAAAAAAATCATTAAATTTCTTTGACTTTAACAAAAATCTAGCGCAAAGCGCCGGAAAATTTGTGAAATCAAGGCAGATAGATGTCTAGAAGCATGATTTACTGCTTGATTTCCTATATTTATGGCATTTGATGCGAAACATCGAAATTTTTAATTGAAAATAGAAGAAAACTATGCAAAAAATAGCTGTTTCTGCTGTTAAAATTGTTTTGAAACCTACATGAACAGTAAATGGCTTCCAGGCAGTGTTATTTTTGTACAAGGTCCGTTTGTACATATATATACAAAGATGGTCCCTAAAAGTCTTTGTACATTTGGTACACACAAATTTTTGAGTACTATGATATAATAAGGTAGCGACTTTTGTGTGGTAAAAGCAGAGTTGTTGACCTTTGGTAGAGTATTTTAGCTATATAATTCCTGGTTTTATGAGGGCAAAAATCATTAAGATCGTCTTAAAACGGCACGAAGCGCCGAAAAATTTGACATTTTCCTTTCAAAATGCGATTTCTGCTATTATAAAGATATATAGAACACACAATTATTCCTATCAACGCAATGCGCCGAAAATGTTTGCGAATTTTAAACCTTTTTTGCAGTTTTTGTCATCGAAAAATTTTTGTACTGCACAAGACGGTTCCGAAAAGTCTTTGTACATCGGTAAAAATCTTTGCTGAATAAAAAAAACCGTGCTTCCAGGTCGCCAAGAAAGTAAATAAATGTCATCCGGCGCAGTGCCGGAAAGTTTCGAGAAATTATGGTCACTGACGGCCAAAAATCATTGCAAATTGCATATCATTCTTTATCTCGCCGAATATTTTTAACCAATAAGGGGAGGGGGGCCGCCGCCCCCCCCCACCAACCTTAAATCCGCCCCTGCAAACAGAAAAAAATTTGAACAAATTCAAAAACACCTTGACCCTGGTTCATTGCCTCTTAAACTAATACAAGTAGATGAATCTGATTGTTTTTGAAATACTAGCTGGTATTAATGTGAAGATTTAGAAGTTGGAAATGAAGTCTATAGTCGCCATTCAAGTCTTTCATCATTCGCATCTTTTAAATTTTTTTAATACCCGTTACCCGTTATTTTTCAAGCAAAATTTTACCGGTTCCGGGTCCGGGTCCGGGTCTCAAAAATTTTCAATAGCGGGTCCGGGTCCGGGTACCCGTTGCATCCCTAGTAATAAGTAATAAACGACATCAGAGATACGTAATGGTATAGTCGCCAATGGGAAGAAAATTAGATAACCTGATTAGTACCGGCGCGAAGCGCGAAATTTTCGGATATTTCATCATTAAAAGTCACCTGGCTGTTCAAAAATTAACATCTTTTGCACGACTTATTCACAGATTTTTCTTTGCATCGTGGAAAGATTGCCAAAATTTTTCTTTGCTCGTGGCAAGAAAAGGTTGCACTGTGTAAAAAACACTTGTTTGGACCGCTTTGACACTATTTTGGGCTTTTTTTGAATGAAAAGTACGTAAAATTATTTATTCGGCGAGAAAATTTTTTGACAATATTAGGTACTGCTTTTGTCCTGAAAAATTACGCAGAAAATATTCCGTCCGCTCAAGAGCGCCGGGCAGTTCCTTTCTGCCTGATCATTCAGGGGATAATACCCTCTCACCGCTTATGTACATACGTGCTATGTATGCTACATACACAGCTCGATTATTTTGGGGTGAAACCAAAATTTTTTCTAAACTGCGTTTTTGGAGTTAAAAAATTATGAATACACGTTAAACTAGAAGGAAAAAATATTTTTAAAAAATTGATAAAATTGAACAAAATATAGTTAAATTGATATTTTTCAAAGACTTTTCGAGAAAATCGCGAATTATGTGGGAATAAACAGTTTTCTGCCATATAATCCAGATCCATGTATGGTCTTTCTCCCGTCTAACCTGATTTCTGACGATAGCTTTAAGATATCTGCAACATAGCTAGCTTTTAAATAAGGTTTGGAAAAAAGGTACCTTTTTATCTATTGAGTATGAATCACTACACTATCTACTATGGATAGGATTAGCACCGGCGCCGGTGCCAGGCTAGCACCGGCGCCGGCGCCTGTGCTAATTAGTAAACGCAGATGAAGATTCAAGTCAATCATCTCAACTGTTTCTCTAACGATTTAACTTTTTATTTCATTACTGAATTTCTAAGAAATTAATACAGACATTGATGCTCGTTATGCTCGACTCTATGTATTTTTCGTAGTGGTTTGATTCATCATTTGAGTAAAACTTAAATATTCCTAAATCAAGGCAGGAATTTGGCTATTTGACTTGACATAATAGAAATTATCTAGTTCTGAAAATGAAATTATGAACTATAAAGTAGACATTGTTATTTGTGAACAGCTGGAACTGATAAAATACTTCTTTACACGCAAGCATAGGTCATCCATGGAAAGGATTAATGTCATGTAATGACGCCTATGCTGACCCGCGAAAATGCTTCCGATAACAATTTCCTATTTCCGAAAAACCCTAAAAAATGAGCAGTTTAAAATGCTTCGATTGATCTTTTGTCTTAATTCTGCGCTTGGCACCAAATATTGTTTCTTGACAATATTGCTTTCACTTTCATTGATTTTTTTCAATAAGTTTTTGTTTTAACATCTAGAAATAAGAATATCAGAAGCGCCAGAAAATGGTATCTTTGACGCACAGTTTTCATGGTTTTAAGCCTAACAAAACAGTTTAAAAAATTTTCAGGTTGGCTAGCTAACGGGATTTCTATGCTGAAAACATGCATAAATACATACATACGGTTCGGTCATTTTAACTTGCAAGATATCGAATGAAAACAATTATTATTGTGCTGTGGAAAATTAATACCACCTAGATGAAGATATAGCACACAATGGCAAATATTAAGCGAAGTATCCTACATGGATCTGCACTACTGTCATATCACCTCTTAGAAATTTTCATACACAAAATATAGCCTTAAGTTGGCACCGGCGCCGGTGCATCTCTACTACTAACCTACATATCTACATATATCTGACAACCAAACATGATCTTGGGGGAATTTCTCCCCAGAGTTCGCGATTTTCCACAAATTTCCGAAAAATTTGTATAAAACGTGCTGTTTCAAGCGTTTTTCGCTACCTCTTTGCTTTAAAGTCAAATTTTCGGTGCTTAGCGCCATGTACTCATCTTTTGACTATGTTTTGTTCAATTTAATCCATTTTTTGTGTTTTTCGAAATTTTTTTTATTATGCTCTAGAAAGATGAGCATCGTCAGAAACGCCGAAAAACAATGTTTTTGACATGTATTTACTATTTTCGAGCCCAAAAAGCACTTTAAAATTTCACGCCCTTCCCAGAATTTCCATGCTGTGCAGGTCTGCTGACAACAACCTTATCCTGGGCTGAGATATGGGCCATTTTTAGTGCAAGATGGCTCATAGCCTAATTCGGTTGTGTACAAACATATGAGTGCCGAATTTTCGAAGAAGTTTATTAGTCTCTTTTATGTTCAGGAGCCCGTCTTTGGCTTTTAGCGGGTTTCGTTTTGGGATTCGGATCATTGATTGCATCTATGTGGATTTTATTCGGCGATTTTGTGGTTCCGGCCGCCGATAATCAATGGCGAGGCGTGGCTTTATTTCTTCACAATTTCCTCATTTTCGTCGCATCGGTCGTTTATAAATTTGGTCGTACGGAAGATCAGTGGGCTTAAACATTTCTTCTGTTTATTTTTCAATTTCACTGCGTGCAATTAAAACATCTAATTAAGTAGCACAAGTTCTCATTTGTTCTGTTCAGTGCTTTTATCGTCGTATTAATCAATTGTTTTTATTGACCATTTGACCCGCATTATGGATGTAGCGAATTTCGTAAGTTATTCTACGTGGTGTATCATTATAATGATTGAAATAAAGTTTACCATTGGTGTGCAAATACTTGTTACATAGTTTGTTTAGCTCGACTTCGAAGATTTTCTAAATTATTTTTATAGAAGGCATTCTGTTTTATGCATTTTCACAATCTCTCTTATGTACTTCATTCGTTTCGTTGGTAACATACCTAGTTAGAAAGTAACTTAATCGTTGTGTAAGTACGGTCCTCTGTCTGCATACATACTTTGGAAATACTAATTTCATTAGAATTATAGTGCGTTGCTTTATTTATGTTGCTGACCGACCTTACGTTATTTTCGCTTGATTCTGAAACTTGCGTTTTGCTACCTTTGTCAGCAAAACATTTATAATGCCATCAGGCGAGTGACCAAGTTGTTTTGAGTTTGAAAATGCGGTGAAAGAAAATGTGAGCAACATACAGTGTTTTTTTGTACTTGGCAAAGATTTTTCCCGATGTGCAAAGACTTTTTGGGACCGTCTTTGTATATGTACAAAGATTTTTGGGAAGACAAAATTTGCAAAAGTCAGAAATTCGCAAAAATTTTCGGCGCTTCGCGCCGTAATGAGTAATTGTGTGTTCTATGTATTTTTATAATGACAGAAATTGCATGTACAAAGACTTTTGGGGACCATATTTGTACATGTTCAAACGGACCTTGTACAAAAAAACACTGGCAACATACCTATGTTTTGTCTACTAAGCTAACACTGTTTTTTGCGTAATTTACGTAGCTCTGTATGTAAATGTACATTAAAAACTACTTATGGACAATTGGTCAAAACTGTCGTTCCTGGTGCCACACCTGGGCGTGAAGGGTTGGGGGTATGCACCCCCAGAATTCAATTTTTGAAAATTTTGTTTCTCGTTTTTTTCGCAATTTTTTGATGCCAATGGATAGTGCTTGATGAGAAACGTCAAAAATGGTGTTTTTATCGCCATACCACCATTTTTAAGGCCATTTTTTGACCTTCAAAAATCTTGCACCCCCCCCAGAATTTTTTGCTGCCCACGTATGCCTGGTGCCCTTTCAAGCCGGGTAAGAGATCAGATTACCTAAGGAAGCTTTACTTCCATACAGTTTGTTATTAATTTCTACGAATTTTCGCTCAATGTCGCTTATTATCTAATCCAATGGAAAACTGCATCTGTTAAGGCTGTTAGTCTAGTCCGAAAACCCTAAATACGAATCGAAGATCAGGATCTTGGCATTTTCCTAAGGACATCCGAATTCGCGGCCAACTACGCTTGAAAATGTTCAAAGTTAGCTGAATTTTTATCAGATTTGCGAACCAAAAGGTGGTTTTGCATATCGACGAATATGGACCTTCTAGAATATTTCCCACATTTTTAGGGATATTACTCTTCCGTTCAATAAACTTGTTGAATTCCCTAAGAATTCTGAGCTTTTTAATGTCAAGCCCGCAATGATGCTGATTCGAAATTATATCTTGACACGCAATGTTGTGAGCTGATACGTAACTTTTTTAACTTTCCGTGAAAAGTGCTAAAAATAAAAATAATGATGTGTCGAATGTTTTTATATTCGCAAGAAAATAAGTCAGGCGCATGTCCAATGGACGCAATCGATCATACATGCATGTAAACGGTTCAAACTATTACCTATGTACTTGTACATACATAATATAGAGAATCTTCCCATTTTTTACCTAAAGCAAGAAATCTAAAAAATGCCTAGAGATCAGTGATCGTACGGGGTCAGATTTTCACCCCGATTGGGGTCGGGGTCGGGGATGAAAAACCCCGGTTTTCGGGGTCGGGGTCGGGGTTGAAGATTAACAATTAACATTGCATGATTACATACCAAGTTGAAAAGGATAAAAACGATACCTTCACCTGTTTGTAGAGCATACTAATAAAACTGGTTATGTTCAACATTTTATTTTCATTCCAAGTTCAAACATGGTTTTAGCAATTTAGCATTACTTTCAATTTTAATCACTAATCACTCGCTTTATTGTTTTCTTCCACAGTTTTTTCATAACGGTTTTCTATGGCACACTGATTGTAGAGGAGCCAATGGCGCGAAGCGCCGAAAATTTTCGAAATTTTTACCGTTTTCATGTAGAATTTAAGCCTTTTTATTGACAAACAGTTCGGAAATCATAAGTGGCGCAAAGCATCAAGAAATTCAGTCATATTTTACCGCCCTCTAAGACAATAATCGGCGGTGCTGAGCGCAGGAAAATTTTGACGTTTTTACTCTTTAAACTCAATTTATACCGCTTAAATCATACAAAACAGATAAACTGATTGCGGCGTGAAGCGCCGAAAATTTTTGGAAATTCCTAATCCTTTTACCTTTTCTGTCCTTAAAAATCTCTTTCAACATGTAGAACGAGATTGTACGGCTGGGGGTCTGGAGTGGCGCTCAAGCGCTCCCAACGAGGTTCAGAGCAGAACCCCTGAAAATTTTGTAAAAAAGCACTCTAATTTTTAATTATTAAAGTTAAAATTTCCGCAAATTGGCAAAATCTTGTTTCTGAATTAAGTCCAAAAAAAACTTTAAATTGATGAACACCTACACTGCACAAAACTTCTGAGCTGAAATGCGTTTTTCGTTCTCTGCTAATTACATAGCGCAGCAACGGGTGGCAACCAATAAGTCATTGAAAGATGTATCAATGAGAATTTTGTTCCTACCATTTTCAGGCCCATTTGTGGCCTTCTTATTAACTAGTTCAGAAAACAGAAAATGCGCAAAAACAAGAAAATTTGGCCTTTCCTTTCATTTAGAATAGAATTATGTGTCCTTGTAAAGGAAGATAAACAAAGCAGAGAATAGACAAATTGGTACGCAAACATTTTCGCACTTTTACTATTATGTTCAACATGCATGTGCAGTTTCATACAATGAACTAATAGTGCATTAAATCACTAAAGTGCTGCGAAGTGCTGGATTATTTTAACAGATTCAAGCTTTTAAATTCATTGGATCTGTATAACAATAAATAATAATGACTCGGCGCGAAGCGCCGAAAAATTTGACGTTTGTGCCTTTTTAAACTCAATGTTCTGTACACATTGCGCCGGAAAAATCAACATAATTTCTGAAAAATTCCGGGTGGCATGTGCCTCTATTCCCCCCCCGGCTACGCCTGTGATTCCGCAGTAATTTCGGCGCACTTTATAATGGAAAATATGGGAACATGTATGTACGTCTTAACAACATGGCGACCAGGCGTACTTTATATGAAATATCGCGAGTGTCGAGTTTAACATATTAATTTTGCTGGTGAATGAATCGTCCTTGTTCCGAATTTATTTGTTATTTATACAATTCTTCTATGTACCAACAAATAAAATGCTATATTTCACCCCCGAAAAAAGGTTCAACCCCGACTCGAAAAATCATGCCCCCGGTCGGGGGTCGGGGTTTAGGCCGGGGTTTTTCGGGGTCGGGGTCCCCGTACGATCACTGCTAGAGATGCACGTTTTTATAAGAAATTTGCTTTGGGCACGAATGGTTGAGCGCTGCTCTAGCAGCCGACTTTGAGAGAGTTTAACCGTGCGCTCCTACTACCTGTTTGCTGCCTGTCGTTGGTTCCCTTACATAACTGGTACGTACATGTCCAGAATTTCATTGTGGGCAAGGGAAACGCAAATTTTTGAAATCAGACACATACCAGCTTAGTAAAGCATTCGAAGGTTTGGCATAGAAAATGACATTTTTAAAGCTTTTCTTATGAACTCTGTTTAATATGTACAAGTAATACAAGAAAACTCCAAAGTTTTAGGAACAGCACCGTTTTGCTCGCTTATGAAAATTCAAGCAAGCATTCGAATTAGTTAAATTACTCTTCCTTCGATATTCGTCTCATGCTTGACTATATGAAATCTTGTGAGCTCTTTCTCTCCTATTCGAAACTTATTGAAGCTTTTCAAACGCAACGATGCAGAAAGTCGACTTATGTCGTGAATCGCTGGAAATCAACTAGTGATTTCTAGTTCGAAGTTACGCTTTGTGAAAAATCAGCATTGAAAATAATCTTGCGAGAAGTGCCAGAAAGTTTTTAGTCACTCAATTAAAAATGTAATTTATTTCTTGGCGATCCTTCTAGTCCAGGTTGATAATTCTGAGTTTTCCAAAACAAACATGCTACAGCATTGTTGTCATCGGTCAAAATTTCTCTACGAGTGGCGTGGCGAGGCAGGTTCATTACAAACAAAAATTGCATGCTGTCATGCATACACAAAGTCCTGTCTTCCTATTGCAACCGGCTGCCCAATTATTCGGTTGGTTGTCATTTTACAAGGTGTTTGGTTGGTTGATTGGTTGCTTAGTGGTTGATTAGCTAATTATTGGGTGTTTGATTTATCGATTAATGCTTGGTTAGTCGTTGTCTGATTGGGTAATTGATTACCTAGTTGATTTTATAATGATTTCCGAATATTTTCCTGAATTCACATGTTTTTTTGTAGTTGCTTGGCTAATTTTAGAGTCATTTTCATGTATTCCCATTATTGAATGAAGTTGTACGGTTTTTCAATGTATGCTCGCAGTCGATTTTTTATAGGTGGGATTATAAGCTAACCAGTATTGAAAAGCTCAATTTCTTCAGCTTTAAAATTGATTACAGCTGTGCAGTTAGTAAGTATGTAGGAAACCTGCTGTCCTATTACTCGAACGGTTTACGTAATCTCATATTTTTCTTCAAAGTTTCACTTTGTCATTCATCACAATTGTTTTAAATCAGCTGAATACTTTGACTCCGTTAGCTTGGTTCACCTAAAGGCGTCCTGCCTGATTATCTTACGCTTTTTTTAGTCATTTCGCCTCAATGTCCGGTGATTCGATGAGATGGGTATCACAAGTTTAACTTCACTGATTGACAACAATCCACATCTGTTGAATAAGATCAAATTATGTGACTGTAGCTTAGTGATTGATGGGTTTAATCTATCACACACGTTATATTTCCAAGGGAATCTCGATTGCAGGTAAGCTTGATCATAAGCTTCTTTTTGTTTTTATAGAGGGCGATCCAGTTATGTATTCCACGTTTCAATTTATAACAGAACTGTCGATTTTGATTCAACCCTAATGAAATTTGACTAGTATATGCAACAAACATCGGAATTTCCGTAGATACATCTTTATTGTATAGGTCAATTGGTTACGTTGTAGTAAGACATGTAACAGCGAGATGTGGGGATCTCCCCACCCAAAGTTGGTCTTCCTCCATCCCCCCAAAGAAATAAATTTTTTAGTCCCCTCCCCCAATTTTTGGAAAAACTTGCGATTTTTAACCGTTTTTAGGTGTGTTTTGGCCGGAAATTGGAGGTTATTGACCCCCCTGGGAATAGTCGGGGACCCTTTCCCAAAACTTAGAACCGTTACATGTATGGTTGTAGACTTTTATTTTTTAATGCAAGTGTCTTTTTTGCAGCAATTAATAATTTGTTTTTGCAGGCTTATTACCCGTAGAAGGAGCGAAGCAGCGGTTTTTCGAATGATTAAAAAGCAACGTAATCGTCCAAAGAAAATTTCGCATAGATTTTTATGGTTTCCTTCTATACGACTCAACGCTCCCTATTTCCATTAAATGAGGTACACCTACATCATTTCGAATGAAGGTAGTTTCCTCCTAAAATCTGCGCAATATTTTCCTTGGACTACTATAATTTTGGTTTTTAGCTACTCGAACCAAACTGCTGCTTTTGTTCGTTTAATGGTCGAATAACTTAGATTATTTGATGATTAATTACGAGTAATAAGCCTGCAAGAAACTAAAATTAAGTGCTGCTATGAGAAACTCTGCAGCGGAAAACTTAAAGACTACCGCATTTCGTCTTGTGCAACTGCAAATAGCCTAATATTTTAGCTGTACTTCTTGTACTCGTAGCTCATTCAATAGCTATGATTTTTTTCAATTTAAAATCTGCAGATGAGTTCTATCGAGCTTTTTGGCTGTATATAAGTATTCTCAGTCTATTTTAGTGCTAATATGAATTGACTGTGCAACTGAATTATTACAGTATATGAGTTCACATTGTCAATTTAGTAAATTTATATCAGTCCCGCCAGTTGATCCCCGAAATGGGTGCAACTTTATTATTACAGTATATGATTTCATATCATCAATTTATTTATAGTAGACATTGACATGTAATTTTAACATGTCGACGTCCTATGTTGCGAAGTATTAGGATGGATAAAGCAGGATTGATAATTGCATTACCGATCAAGATTAACATATTTTGTAGCTTCTATTTAGAGCTATACCCGGGACCGGCACTGGGGCCTGAAAATTTTAATATTGTACTTAGATGGAAATTGTTGCATTGATTGATTGAAATAAGTGAGCTCAACACTCATGTAATGAGCGGAAAGTGAGGTAGTTACGTCAGTAACACTTTTATTTTGTTATAGATGTCATCAAACCATACATGATATTGGGCCCCCCCAGAAAAATTTTCACCCCTCGCAAACATTCCCCTCCTCCTCCCCCAGAGTTGGCGATTTTTTAAAAGTTCCCAAAAAAATTTTTAAAAATTTGTAGAAAATGTATTTTTGAAGCGTTTTTAGCTATTTATTTGCTCAATAGGCAACTTTTCGGCGTTTCGCGCCAATATACTTATGTTTTGACTATATTTTGTTGAATTTGTTCGTTTTTTATTTTTTTTCGAATTTCTTTTTGCTTTTATGCTCTAAAAAGATAGAGCATCGTAAGAAACGCTGAAAAACGATGTTTTTGACGCGTACCTATTATTTTTGGGTCCAAAAAAGGCACTTTATAATTTCAACCCCCCCCTGAGAATTCCCATGCTGTGCATGTTTGCATCAAACTAAGGGCTTTAATTCTCTTTGGGCATAAAACTAATGAATATGATACTTAGTTTAATCAATGAAGCCAACAAGTTTGCACCTGTAACATCAACCATTGCTGCACGTCTGCTTGCAGCTCTAGTAGATGCAGGAGCAATTCACTACAGTTATATCTCGTTTTATAAAATCATAGTCGAAAGTATTTCAATACAATGCCTCGAAAAATTCTTAATTACGTCAGATTGATTTCAGGGGCTTTCAATTGTTTGATTAAAAAGCTAAAAAAATAAATGGAGAAAGTTACGATATAAACAACTTGCAATGCAAGTATGTATTTTCTTAGAGAATGATAGAAATTTTTCAACTGAATTTTATCTTACACTGAGTAAAGGTGCTATGCGTAGTAATATAATTATTTTTATTCATTATATTATAAATATTATTATTTATCATTATTATTATTATTATTATTATTTCATTATTATTATTTTCATCAGTACTACTAATATGACACATGACACGAATAAGGGCTGGGCACATAGATAACATAACAAAGGCCAGCGTGGGATGTCAAATGATCGCATTAAATGGTATGTTTCTAGCCCTGGCTCCGGTAAAAAAGACGGCCCCGGTACAGCTCTACTTTTATTTATATAAAGTTGCCTCTAAATCGACAAAGCTAAAAAATAAATGACAAATAAACAAGTTTTACTGTTTATTTAAAAATAATTTTATAGTAATTTCGTGGTCAAGCATAATAATAGTGTTTTAGGTGGCGTCATTTGGATATCTTTTAAGATATGGCGGTGAATACGAACTATATCGTGCCAAGGTACTCGAATTTTTCTGCACGCTGCAAGTGTGCAAAATCAAAGCTTACGTCATGTTGGATGGTGCATACGACGAAACGGCATTGAAATTGCAGACTAGAGTGAAAAGGCATAAAAAGCGTTTGGACGCCTGTAAAGCCGTGATGTCACTATTGCCAAAAAGCAGCAAGAATAAGGATTCTACAATGATCAAAATGTTGCCGTTGATGGCTATTGACGTTTTTGTTAGGGCTTGCATGGATTCTGAAGTCGAAGTTTTCAGGTAAAAAAATTCGCTTGATTTTTTCCAACTACAGGTTTTTTATGTTTCTCTCGGTGAATAGCTGAGATTCGTAGTGTAAATAAAACTATCTGCATGATGAATAATTTTCGCTAATTATTTCAAAGAAAGATTGAAATAAAAAGCACCCAGATGTGATTTTTTAGCATATAGGCTCGCAATCATTGGTAAAAGGTTTTACGGAAAGCAGAAGGATTGAATTATGAAATTAGATCCATTGGTTGGTTACTCTAAATTATAATAGATGGATATTGCTTTATTATTATTATTATTATTATTATTATTATTATTATTATTATTATTATTATTATTATTATTATTATTATTATTATTATTATTATTATTATTATTACAGGATGTCCCAAAGGTCACTGTATATTTTGTTTCCTTGCACTGTTGTCACCAATTATATTGATTTTGAAGACTAAA
Source organism: Mermis nigrescens (assembly GCA_036768485.1). Classification (NCBI taxonomy): domain Eukaryota; kingdom Metazoa; phylum Nematoda; class Enoplea; order Mermithida; family Mermithidae; genus Mermis; species Mermis nigrescens. The sequence continues at coordinate 112,940 of JAVLUZ010000768.1, read as the reverse complement.
ACGTCGTTCGAAATTTAATATAAGAGTTCAGATATTTCCAGTAAGCTTACAAAACTTAAAAAGCTTATTATATTTTTATCTTGAGAATAATTAAGGATTCAATAATGGCGATCAGTAATTTATCTTAGCAACAATCAGAATTCTAGAGTCTAATTTTTCATTCTTATTATCTTATCAAAAGCGCATTGAATAGAATAAAGGACAAAACTATAATTTAGTCAAAATTATAGTTTGGCGGATCCGTACTTTCTGCACGCGATCTTATAACATAGGATATGTTGGTATCTTATGACCTTGCTCCGTTATAAGTTACTCTCAAGTTTTTTTATGAAACCATTGGCGGAGATTTCTAATGTCGTCTACATACTTGCTGACACCGAAAATGAGAGGAATTCCGAATTTACTTTTATTTTGGTATGCGGTCATCGGTTTCTTTTTAATTGACCGCAAAGTTTCCAATAGTCGGGAAATGCAATTTTTGTACGAGATAACATATCTCTACGTACCAACAAACATGTCGCTCATTTTTGCAAATTCCATTGTTACAATTTGCAGAGTCGTGTAAATTATTCGTAACACGTGTTCTCGTGCAGCAAATTACATTTTTTGACCATTGGTTATTTTATGGTCGATTGAGCAGTTAAATCGATGAACACATTCCAGAATATACATGAATTTCTGGATTCCCGTCATCAATTTGGCCCAGAAACATATTTTATTTAATGAAATATTTGTTTCTGACTAGCAAAGAAAAATGCTCCGATGGAACAAAAAAGATGAATATACTTGGAATTGTGGATTATTATGGATGTAAAAGGAGGGGACTAGGAAAAATCTACCTAAAGTCGGAAAATCTACTGAAAATCACACTTTCTCTAAGCAACGCAAAAAATCAATGTATATTCTGCGGCCAACAGATTAAAATAAATATTCAACCATAACAATGATTGAAACAGCAGCACGTTAGCTATGCAGTAGCTATGGGAAATGATATTAAGTAAACTAACAGTCTTCCAAGCCAATTGAATGAAATAGCAAACATTGAAGACAATTGAAGACATGGTTGGTTTAAAACAGTAGGAAACGCGTGAGTTGACTTGAAACAGACTAAATGTAGATACACTAGCATGCCCGAAACGATTGTGCGCACTAATCAATCGGCTCCTGCTTTGCTTGCTATAATGCTCATAACAAAATAAAACAACTTTAAATACAATACCTCTTAGTTTTCTATCAATCAGGTGCCAGCAATTTAAAAAAGTAACCTTGATAGATTACGTTTATACACTCTTATCTGAAACTTCGAACATTATTTAAAAAAGACACTTTTTTAGAGGCCGCAGAATATACATCGATTTTTTGCGTTGCTTAGAGAAAGTGTGATTTTTAGCAGATTTTCCGACTTTAGGTAGATTTTTCCTAGTCCCCTCCTTTTACATCCATAATAATCCACAATTCCAAGTATATTCATCTTTTTTGTTCCATCGGAGCATTTTTCTTTGCTAGTACACTACTTTTAATTAGCGTGATTTCAGTACATCAGTCAGTAAACACAATCAGTAATATGCCACAATAATGACAACAGTCCAAGAACGCGGAAAACAATATTGTTCTTAACATCAGCATTATCCTTTTTAAACAAGACAACCTTATTGACACCATCCATTTTCAAATTAAAACTCCATTAAGTTATTTCTTCTTAATGTGCAGTTCACTTATAATCAAGCACAAATATTTAACCAACGAATTCACATTGCAAATCCTCACTCAATCAATACACAAGCACAATGTGTTGTGACTTTTGAAATTGAAAACACCCAATTTTCAATTTTCAAATTGAAAATTGGATCAATTTTCAAATTGAAAATTGGGTCAATTTTCAAATAGAAAATTGGGTGTTTGAATTTGCGATAAAGAAAATAATCAAAAGATAGTCACTTGGTTTATTTAAGCCGAGTAATAAAATAACGACCGTCCACCAATTCCAAACTAAACGCGACTAATCTGATCACTATGAAAAAGTTTTGAAAAATGAGCTTGCTAAGCGAGAGTTGTAAACCAAGAGAAACTTAAAGTTAAAACCTACCATTAAATTATTAAGAGACTTAAAAAAGATTTTAAACTTTAAGAAAATGGAAAAGGCGGGATGTTGGTAAATTAGAAGGCAAAGTTTTTCGGCAAAAATTCAAAAACTTCACGCAAATATCAAATGTAAGGAACACTAACGCTTTGATTTGGTAGTAAAATAAATTTGTAGCATAGACTACATATTAACAACAAATGAATAGTGCAAACTTTACACAACTACTAGGTGTAGAGAATACTAACAGTTTACGGCTTATTAATGTACATGATTACAATAAAGCTGCATATCTTTGTCGACTTCTGTGCACAGTAGTGTGATTGCTGGTTCATTTTAAACCACTTTTGCAGGCAATTTACATGAATTAAACGATAGATCTCCATGTGCAAGATTTTGTGAAACATATTATAAACACGGCTAAGAAGGATTTAACTTTAATGCAACCCATTTAAGACAAAATTACATCTCTTCAATGATCTAAGGACACTTGAACATAATTTTTAAATCACTTTAGATTACTTTTGAGGGTAAACAAACTCACTTAATTGATGTCTCACAAATGAATCCTTGAAAATTTCTTGACTTCAGTTACAAAGTCTCTGCAAGTCTATCGAATTAAGGTTAACACGTAATGTAAACTTTACACAAACACATAGCGTAAAGAATATTTTAGTCGGATTCGTAATTTTGATATTGCTCCCATATTACTTTCAACATTTATTTAAAAATGAGTCCATAATGTTTTAAAGACAATAAACATTAGGTTTAAACCACTTTGCAATACTGCTGAGTGTAAGCAAGCGCGCCCAACTGACGTATATATTTCATTCCCTGTAAATTTTTATATCTCAGGAAAAAATTTCGGTTTTTGCAATGCTCTAGAACAAAGGCTAACATGCAGTGTAAAAAATTACTCGGATATTATGATCAACATTCATGAAAAAATTATGTCTCTACAATGGTCTGAGGACATATAAACAATGAGTGTAGACTACTTTACATCACTGTTGGATGTAAACAAACGCGCCTACGTGACGTCTCACATTTGATCCTTTGAAAACTTCTAGATTCCAGGAAAAAATTAGGTTTCTGGAATGCTCAAAAACGAAGATAAATACATATGTAGTGTAAACTTCATGTAAACACCTAGTGTAAAGGAGATTTTAGTCAGATTCGTAATTTTGATATTGTTCCGATATTACGATTAATATTTATAAAAAAATTAAGTCTACATAATGTTCTATGGGCAAACTAACAATTGGTGTAAACTACTTTACAACACCGTAGAGTGTAAACATATGTGCCAGACTGGCATATCAAATTTGGTTCCTGGTCCATTTCTAGACTTGATAAACGTGTCCCTGACTCGTAACCGGAGAAGCAGGCAGAAAAAACAAGACAGAAACGCATTTTAAACTCCAAATTTTTGACTTTACACTCGCTAAATATTAATGTATAGACAATTTGCTTTGACATGCATCCGATATAAAGCACTTTATTTTTATTCTATTAGACTTATCCCGACTTCTGGACGGAGAAAGTGGCGAACAAAAAACGCAACAAAAACGTATTTTCCATCATTTAGAACACTGTAAACTTTAAAATTCCGTACCGAACTCCCCATTGAGTTTAAAGAAATTCGGTTTGGTACAATTTGTAGCTTTTAAATCGTAGTACATTCCTGTGTGCCAAAATTCTGTTGCAAAAATTATTTGGTATGATTTATCAATCAAACTTCGTAAAAAACGTGTTTTCTCGCCCATTTTTTACCTCTGATTTCGAACTTTACACCCCCATAAATAACTCAATATTGCGTTTTTTTAAATGCGGTTTGCTGCGATGTTTAGCCCCTGAGAGGCACTTTATTAATGCTGTCTTCGATTTACACTGACTCATAAGCGGAAAAATTTGGCAGAGAAATCTTAGTTAAAATCCGTTTTTTTACACCATCCACTAGAGTGTAAACTTTAAACCCCAGGATCTAACTCACCATAGAGCATAGAAGACTTTGCTTATATGCAGAATGTAGCCCTTGATCCGCTCTACATTTCTGTCAGAAAACATTTTAAAAAACTCATAACCGGAGTTAGTATCGGACATAGGCAGGTTGAAAACTCGACCAAAAAGTGCTTTTTCACCCCCAGATTTTCGCACTCTTTACACTGCCATTCGATAACTAATGCGAATTTCAAAAAACAAAAAAAGTTTCATCTGAAGAATTCATCCCTCTATTATCCTATCCTGTTCAATCCTTCGAGTCATCAATACTCAGTTATCCACATGCCGCAGTAAAAAGGTCCCAAAATTTGTCCTATGTTATAACGTTACACAAAAACTTTACACCTTCTTTACACAGTCAATTTTGAGTTTCAAGAAAAACAAAAAAACACGGGCAGCGAATTTTTTTATTATCTTTCTTTTAAAAAAACCGCACCTTCCAGAAGTGTCCCGTTATAGCTGTAGGGGGTGCACAGGTGTTGGGGGTACCCAAGTATATTATAGGTACGCGCTAACGCGCTACCTAAGATTATTGGTCACTTTGTGATAATTCATATTGGAACAAATGGTCAGCGAGCACAATGGAGGCGAAATGCGGAATTTCCGTCTCGTTTTATTTAAAAAATAAAGGGCAGCAGCGCAAGATGGTCGTAAACGTACTAACCTACGCTTTTTTAGCGACTTTATCCCATTTTTTGGCGTTTCGCACCGTATAGGCATTTCTGACAATATTTTGTTGGATTTTTTTTGAAAATTTTTCATTTTTTCCTTGTATATGGGGATGAAGCGATGATGTTTCTGACGCCTACTTATCCATCGTTTTTCAGGCAAAAAAAAGCTCTTTAGAAAAATTTTCAGTTTTACCCCTGCACTTGAATTTTCATGCTGTGCATGTATGGTCAAGTATGTTTGTTTATTTCATGAGCTACAGAATCCTGTAAACAGAACAGACTCTTGTAATCATTCATCAAGCAAGATCTCTTTTTCATTATTTTATGCTCACAGGTCCAAGTCATTTGTTCGTCCGTATGGTTTGCTACTTAATGCATGCCTAATCATTTAGAAACACCTTTTTCATCAGTAGGTATCGCGACCGTTTCCATGTGTTTTGGATCGCGAATAAATTATGTGAACCAATAAATTAATTAATTTAAAATCAATAATTTGAATTAATTAAAATTGAAATTTTAACAAAAAGTAACTTAATTAAAATTGTAATTACTTAATTATAGCCAACTTCAATTTTATTTGGGTTTGAGCTCTGGTAGGCGATTTCAGTTTATTCGAGTTGGGTCCTGAATTTTGTTCGGGTACCCGTTGCATCCATATTTTTTGTCACATTTAGCTCAATTTAATGGAGTTAGTGATAGTGATAAAGGGGTGGGCGCAAGCCCTTCACGCAGGCTAAGAAGCCTATTGTGTACTCCACAGAAACTTTTGAGAGCTAGTCGCACAAACGTTTTGAGGCTTTGATAAACCCCAAAAGTTGAGCAACAGGCTCCTGTAAAACGGCCGAGGGTTCAATATGTGGAGCATGGAAGAACCTAGCTCTCAACTTATCAAACCCAGGGCAGTGACAAAGGAAGTTGATAGAATCCTCTTCTGTGAGCAGACATTTTGCGCATTGGGGTTGTCGGAGACCCCAATAGTACATAGGTGTCTGTTGAGGGGACAGTGTCCAGTTAAGAGACCAATTACTGTCTTAAGCAGCTTACGATCTAAGCTGATCAAGGCACTGGCTATTTTCTTGCATGGCCTCTCCATAAAGGATCTGGCCTGATGGCAAGTCTTTTGCTCACTTCAATATTGAACATGTTGTTCCCTGACCCAGCTGTTGATGTCAGCCTTAGCAACAGCTCTGGAGACAGCAACTACCGGTTCTGGGCCAACGTGCCTACGTGCTGATCCCATTTTTGCAGCATGATCCGCAAATTCATTGCCCTCAATGCCGCAGTGACCTGGGACCCATAATAATTTGACATTATTGTCCTGCGAGAGTTCTTGCAAAGCAAGAACACACTCGAGAACTAACTTTGAAGACACTTTTGGAGATAGAAGTGACTTCAGAGCAGATTGACTGTCAGAGCAAATAAAGATGTTCTCATTTCTGAGGGCCATCAATTCTCTGCTACGGCAGCATTGTAAAATAGCGAGTATTTCTGCCTGAAAGACAGTACACATACTGCCTAAGGTAAAATACCGCATCTTTTTAGACTTCTGGAAATAGATGCCCGTGCCTGAGGTATTCACAAAGCGTGATCCATCAGTGTAGCAGACAATTCCAGGAGGCGAGAGAATATTCACTCTAGATTTTTCCCAGTCATCCCTAGTGGGAAACTGAATGGTATAAAGTCTACCAAAAATAAATTTTGGTACAATAAAGTCACTTGGCATTTTGAGTACTGGCCTAATGGCCTCAGCCCAAACAGCATTGTGACCTAAAACCTTGCCTTTTGCATTCCAACTGCCAGCTATGTTTAGTCGATATGCAGCTGCCCTTGCACAACCCTCCACAAAGATATGCAGGGGAGGCAGGTCCAGCAAGACTTCCATGGCTGCAGTCGGTGTGGTGCACATGGCACTACAAATGCTGAGGCAAGCCATTCTATGTAAATGACTAAGCTGACATTTCACAGTAGACAAGTGTGCACGAGGCCACCAGATTAGTGAAGCATAGGTGATCAAGGGTCTAATCACAGACACGTAAAGCCATCGCATGACCTGTGGTGATAGACCCCAGGATCTTCCTACAGCTCTACGACATTGCTAGAATCCATTAACAGCCTTCTGACATTTGACCTCTACATGATTGCGCCAGTTTAATTTTTGGTCCAAAATAAGTCCCAAAATTTGACCTGGTCTGCACATTGTAGTGGCATACCATAGAAAATTGGTGGTTTAAACCCATCAAGTTTCTGTTTATGAGTGAATAGCACCATTTCGGTTTTCTGTGGGTTCACAGATAGACCATTATGGTGACACCAGTGTTCCACCTTGGCTAAACCACTTTCCATAAGTGAGGAAATGGTGTCAAGGAACCTTCCAGTAACAAGGATTGCCAAATCATCAGCATATCCTTGACTGTAGGGGCCAGACTTTTGCAAATTCTGCAAAAGTTCGTCCACCACAAGGCACCACAGCAAAGGAGATATTACACCTCCTTGTGGACAGCCTTTTGTGGTAGTAAAGATCATGCTGTCTCCACAAGAGTCAGTCATGATATGGCAAAATCTTAGCATAGCATCAATCCATTTAACAATGGTCTGATGTACGCCATGATTGGATGCTGCTTTGAAAATAGCATTGAAGGTTGTATTGTCAAATGCCCCTTCAATGTCCAGAAAAACGCCCAGTGTGAATTGTTTGTTGTATAATGCCCGTTCAATCCTAGAAATTAGTTCATGAAGGGGCATACCTGGGGAATGGATCTTGGTTCTGTGGGTACCGGAACCCCTTTTGCTGAGGTTGGTTGATTGGTCAATGAAGAGGTTAATGTGAGAAAGTTGACATAAGGGCAGGCCCATATCCATGATTTTATATAGAGGAAACCGAAAATTTAGAATCCAGATATCTCGAGAACCAAAAGGAGATGGACGAAAATAAAGGCAGTTTTGAGCGTATCTCGGCAAGCTCAATATAGCAATGAAGAAAATTTTTAAATAATTCTAACTTTATTTTATATTGATTCCTATACAACAAATTTATTGTTTAATTTATCTGCACAACTGATCTCTCATCATTCAATAGACGAATAATTTCTCAGCTTCTATCTTGTATTTAATTCTTGTCCTTTACAAAGGCAAACAATACAGAAACAATTCGGCGCAAAGCGCCAAAAGAAATTTGATATCTTTTACATGTCTATATCAAATTTGAGCGGTCTTGTGCAGGCTCAAAGACAGAAAATTTAGATAAGCAATAACTCCGACGCGAAGTGCTGGAAAAAAATTTCGTGATCCGGCACTTAGCCCCGGAAAAAATTGACATGCTATCCATGGCTAACTCGAATTTTAGCGATTTTGAACGGTTTAGAAGACAAAACTATGCATGAGCGAAGCAGTAAATGTGAAGTGTGCTAAGCGCCGAAAAATTTTGCGTTTACTGGCTCAAAAGTACGCTAAAAACCTGTTTTAGCGATGTTTCAGAGAAAATTCTTTCAAAATTTTTTAGCGAATCTTAAAAGCGTGATCGAACAGTGCATATAATATGAACATTGAATGAACACAACACATGATCTTGTTTGTCCTAAGCCCAGAGGAAAACAGTAATTGGCGTATCTCTTGTTATCCAGCAATTTAAAATTATGACTTTCTTTCACTAGCGGACGGATCCTGGAAAAAATTCTCTCAGGGGGGGCGGTCTGAAAATTTGAAGTCAGATATCTCGAGAACCATCAGTCGATAAGTGAAAATAAGGGCAATTTTGAGCGTATCTCGGTAGCTCTAAACGATGGTGAAGACAAATTTTGAACTAAAATTTCAAAAATTTTTAACCTTACTCAATATTTACATGCAGGAAATTGATCATTTAAGCTATATCTGCACAACCAATTGCTTATAATGCAATTCACGAGTGATTTCTTATCCCCTGTCTTTGTATTTAATCATTGTGCTTTACAGAGAAAGATTACACGGATAATAAATCATTCAGCGCGAAGCGCCGAAAAAATTGACATATTCTGCAAGTCAAGCTCAAATTAAGGCGGTTTTGAGCGGGCTATAAGACAAGAAACAGATGAACAATAAATCCGGTGCTCCGGAAAAGAATTTCATGTTTTTTATGTCATAACTTAACTCTGAGCTGTTTTGAGTGGGCTAAAAGGCAAAAATATAGCTGAACAAAGAATGCAGCGCACAGCGCTGGAAAGGAATTGACATGCTCTCTATGCCTAAATCAGATTTGAGCGATTTTTAGCGTTTAGAGGACACAGCCATACATAAACAATACATAAATCCAACGCGAAGCGCCGGAAAATGTTAAGTTTGCATAATTTAAAAGACGCAAAAAACCTATATTGGCGGTGTTTTAAAAGTGTTTAACTAATTTTCCATGTTTCTCTTTCGGGGACCCTTTGTAGAAACAAAATTTCTTTTCCATTTCGGAGATGGGGTGGTCCTGCCCAACGAGCCCAATGATCACACATTTACATTACCCGACTATGCCTTGGACACAAAAAATGCAAGAAACATCCTCGCTTTTACAGCTGAAAGATCTGGGGGACGCGCTCAAACGCTCCCAGCGGGACCCAAGGCGGAGCCCTGGAAAATTTTATGAAATAAAATTTTGAAATGAACGTAAAACTGTCACAAAATCGGCCCAATTATGGTTCTGAACTCAGCCTACAAACAGTTAACCAGCCTTTTCATACTTATGTACAAAGCATTACAAATTCTTGCTTTGAAATGCGTTCTGAACTGAAAAACGAAACAAAACGAAAAATTGCCGGTAAGTGACACACCTTTAACACGATGTCCAACAGGGGCGGATTTAGGGGGGGTTGGCTCAAAATAGTGCAAAAAATTTAGCATTTTTGAGCGATTTTTAGCGATTTTTGGGTTGAAATGGCTAATTTTTCCGCCCAAGTCAGGGTTCCGCCCCCCCTCCTTAGGGGTACCGCCCCCCTAAGGAAAATCCTAGATCCGCCACTTATGTCCAACCAGCATTATGAGTTTTAGCCAATAAATAGTATAGTACATCAAATCAGTGAAGCACTGGAATATTTTGACTGCTTCAAACACAATGCTGGAACACTAAAACGGAAAATAATGATGAATCGGCGCAAAGCGCCGATAATTTCTAACGTTTTGGCGTTTTTAGCTCAATTTTGGGCGCATTCCAACATAAATCTGCTGCTCAAAAAGTTTTCAAAAAGGGTTCCGCGCCTGTTTCTTTGATAGTCATGGAAAATCAGATACCCCCGTAGCTTCTAGTTATTGCATTTTTCTGGATTACTTCTGTGGCTCGAGGTGATAAAGTACAATTTCATGATCTCTACTCTTTTACTCAATTATGTAGCTCCTTTAGGATACACACAATGTAAAGACGCCGTATATTCAGCGCAAAGCGCCAGAAAATTTTGATATTATTATCCAAAGCTCGGCTCAATTTTGCTGTTTTCTGGAGATCAGAAACGGAAGAAATAAATCTGGCAAGGATGCGCCAGAAGATTATGATATTTTTTATCATTCTAAGGACATCTTTGAATCTTTCTAAAGTTTAGTGATGCAGAAAGTATATCTGGCGCGGAGCGCCAGGAAATTTTTGCCGTCTTTATCATTTTATCATTTCGATTTCGCATCGTGTCTTATAAGAATTTCAAAAAAAATTTGTATGCCTATGCTATCTAAAAATAGCTTTTAGATTTAACTGATGGCGTGGAGCACTGAAAAATGGGTATTTTTTGCTAGCAACGTTCAAAACCGATAGTTTCACAAATAAAATTCTGAAAAAATTCAGGATAAATTCTCCCTCAATGCGGGCCTGCGCACAAGTAGTACTGCACACTTTTCAAATTTTACTACCCGGGTACCCAGCTATTTCATTACCCGAGTACGCGGGTATACCCGGGTAGGACCTTAGATGGAAGAGAATGCAGTGAACATTGAAAAATTAATGCAACATTAAATAGAATCGAGGCTGTAATCTGAAGAATCCGTATGCATTTAATGAAATTTAAGTCATTTTCATAATTCAAAGCAAAAAATTGCGAAGCAGGTTTTGTATCTGCATAGCATCATCAAATCATTTGAAGCAGAAAAACACATCGACGGAAAGTAATTTTCAAATCAACAGGAAATGAAAATTTATTCAAAAAAAGTTCATTTGGAGCTGACTGCAGAGGCGTAGCCAGGATTTTGGTTCGGGGGGCATTAAAAAAAATTTTTTAAGACTACTTTTGCATTGAATGCCAGTAACATTATGTATAATAAAACTGAGTTTTTCGACCTTTTGTAGTGTAGCCTAGCTAATTTATGGGTTTCTGACGATCAATAGTGTAAAGTGGTGCAAAGTGCCGAAAATTTTAGGAATTTCTACCGTTTTCATATAGTATTTATGGCCTTTCTATTGACAAACAATTCGGAATTCATAAGTGGGGCAAAGTGCCAAGAAATTTAGTCTTTTTTTACCGCCTTAACATTTTGTAGCTCTGTGAACTTATAGTCTGACAGAGCAGAAAAATTATCAAATTTGTACAAAACAGTTTTAACAGTTCAAGCTTCTAACAAGAAAACTGCGAATTACTAACTTTGCCTGAAGATATTTTGAGTGACTCAGGCTTTTAAACGCAATGCTGGAGCTTTACAAAAAGAAAGAACAGTAACCGGCGGTGCTATGCGCCGGAAAATTTCAACGTTTTTGCACATTACAATTTATACTGCTTAAATCATACAAAACAGACAAATTAATGCCGGCACGACATGCCAGAAATTTTTAGAAATTCCTAACCCTTTTACCTGGGTTGTTCTCCCTAAAATCTCATTGCACATGTACAACGAGATTTTACGGCGGTGGCATGTCCGGGGTGGCGAGCGGAGTCGGGGGCAGAGTCCGGGAAAAGTAAAAAACATGGCCAAACCTCGGTTCTAAAGCAAGCCCAAAAACACTTAAAATTGATGAAGTCCTACTTTGCACAAAACTCCTGAGCTTAAATGCGTTTTCCGAACCGTTAATTACATAGCGCAGCAACGGGTCGCTGCTAATAAGATATAGAAAGATGTATCAATGAAAATTTTGACCATTTTCAGGCCCATTTGTGGCCTTCTTATTAACCAAATGCAGTTCAGAGAACAAGAAATGCGCAAAAACATAAGAAAATTTGGCATTCCTTTCATTTAAAATAGGATTGGTTGGTTGGTTGGTTGGTTGGTTGGTTGGTTGGTTGGTTGGTTGGTTGGTTGGTTGGTTGGTTGGTTGGTTGGTTGGTTAGTTGGTTGGTTGGTTGGTTGGTTGGTTGGTTGGTTGGTTGGTTGGTTGGTTGGTTGGTTGGTTGGTTGGTTGGTTGGTTGGTTGGTTGGTTGGTTGGTTGGTTGGTTGGTTGGTTGGTTAGTTGATTGGTTGGTTAGCTGGTTGGTTGGTTGGCCATTGTTGGTTGATTGCTTAGTCGATTGGTAGGTTGGTTGATTCGTTGGTTGGTTGGTTGGTTGGCTGGTTGGTTGGCTGGTTAGTTGGTTGGTTGGTTGGCCATTTAAATGGTTGGTTGGTTGGTTGGTTGGTGACTTGGTTAGTTGGTTGGTTGGCTATTCAGTTGGTTGTATATTTGGTTGGTTGGTTGGCCATTTAGTTGGTTGTCTAGCTGGTTGGTTGGTTGGTTGATTGGTTGGTTGGTTGGTTGGTTGGTTAGTTGGTTCGTTGGTTGGTTGGTTGGTTGGTTGTTGGTTGGTTGGTTGGTTAGCTGGTTGGTTGGTTGGCCATTTAGTTGGTTGACTGGTTGGTTGATTGGTTGGTTGATTGGTTGGTTGGTTGGTTGGCCATTTAGTTGGTTGGTTGGCCATTTAGTTGGTTGGTTAGCTGGTTGGTTGGTTGGTTGGGTGGTTGTTTGGTTGGTTGGTTGGTTGGTTGGTTAGTTGGTTGGTTGGTTGGTTAGTTGGTTGATTGGTTAGCTGGTTGGTTGGTTGGCCATTTAGTTGGTTGATTGGTTGGTTGAGTGGTAGGTTGGTTGATTGGTTGGTTGGTTAGTTAGTTGGGTGGTTGGTTCGTTGGTTGGTTGGTTGGTTTCTTAGTTGGTCGGTTGGTTGGTTAGCAGGTTGGTTGGCTGGTTAGTTGGTTGGTTGGTTGGCCATTTAGTTGGTTGGTTGGTTGGTTGGTTGGTGACTTAGTTGGTTGATTGGTTGGCTATTCAGTTGGTTGTATATTTGGTTGGTTGGTTGGCCATTTAGTTGGTTGTCTAGCTGGCTGGTTGATTGGTTGGTTGGTTGGTTAGTTGGTTGGTTGGTTGGTTGGTTGTTAGTTGGTTGGTTGTTAGTTGGTTGGTTGGTTGGTTAGCTGGTTGGTTGGTTGGCCATTTAGTTGGTTGACTGGTTGGTTGATTAGTAGGTTGGTTGATTGGTTGGTTGGTAGGTAGGTTGGTTGGTTGGTTAGTTGGTTAATGGATTGGCCATTTAGTTGGTTGGTTGGTTG